>OW388289.1:72674092-73274092 GCA_936450465.1 Gibbula magus | reverse complement strand
CTTTGTTGACTGATGAAATTCAGTAATTGGTGTCTGATATTTCCAGAGTGTTGACCATGACCTTCTTCCCTGGACAAACTCTGCTGCACACAACTGCAGTAGTTCTCCAAGACAAAGTTCCTGAGGACTCAGAGACTTTCAAAATGGAGCTCAAAAACCCAACCAGTGGCGCCGAGATCGGTCTCTCCAGCTCCGTCACTGTCACCATCTTATCAAATGACAATGCACACGGGATCATTGAGTTCTCAGATGTAATTTCTGTTATTTATCTATATATTTGAATCTCTGGTCTCTTTGATAATCCTTTCAAGCTTGTCAATTAGCTAAAAAATTATAAATGAAAATAAATAGCCAAATGTTCCATTCAAAGTGAGTTTGAAGCAACCTTTTCTGAAATATTAAGACCTGATGTCTAATGTCTATCAAGGATGCTGGTCAAGAAACCCTAATGTGTTTCCTGATTGACCAATTGGAGCACAGTAAGACATTGTAGAACAACATACATTTTGCAGGACTCCCTGTCACTGTTTGCGGAGGAGAGAGTTGGTGAGGACAATCCTGTACAGCTAAATGTGGTACGGAGAGCGGGGTTCTTCGGCCGTGTGGTGGTCAGATGGGTTGCTACTGGAGATCACTCCGGGACGTCGGACATCTCACCCCTTGAGGGGCAGGTAGGCTGTCATTGGGAACAGATTGATATTTTAATATAGATTATTTTTGTATGAAATAAATAGATTTTGTTCATACGCTTATAAAGGAAATTAGAGGGGTAAAAGTATAGAAACAACCAAAAGTTGGCTCACACTCTTTGGCCTATATTCAAATGATAGTGATAGAATAATAATAGTAACATAAGATGAACTGTTTCTTTTGTGCTGCATGTTGCAGGTTGAGTTTGCAAATGGACAGTCACTGTCAACAATCACACTGACGGTGCGGGACGATGAGGAGGCAGAACAGGTGGAGGAAACATTTGTCCGCCTCACAGAGATAATTGTTACAGGATCATCACGACCAGGCACTGGCGCCATTCTAGGTGGGTTATTTGTATGAATTCAAATTCTACAAAACAAAGGTAAAAAGTAATTACATCAAAAGCAAACATATATACTGTTCATCATGACCGGGCACTGGCCAAATAAAAGATGTGTTATTCTGTCTGTCATTGCAATAAAGGAGCTGCTTATCAAGAAAATTTACCTTCAATAATGACCAAGACATGTCCAGACAATAATGTGTATGGGTCCACCTGCAGGCCTGCAGAGAACCAGCAGGGTCACAGTTCAGGCTAACGACTCCCCCCACGGTGTCGTGTTCTGGGACCCGACTCTTGTCACCACCGTAGAGCCCGAGGGGACAGACCTAACCCTCACTCTCAACATCCGCCGCGACCAGGGTAGTGAAGGGACGATCAGGCTAGAGTTTGTGTGAGTTGATTTTGTGTTTATGTATTATTGAGGGGGATTGTGTTTCGGTCATTGATAAGCATCACTACCATGGAGCCACAGAATCGGCCTCAACCAGGGTAGTGAAGGTCTATGAGGCTATAGTGTGAGTTTGTTACGTGTTTATGTATGATTGAGAGGGTTGAGTTTAGGATGTTGATAAGCATCGCCTGTCATCGAGCCTGAAAATCATCTCCTATCTCAAACATCGGTTGTAACCAGGGTAGTGAAAAAAATGGTGCGAGTTCATTACACTTATGATTCATGTAAAACTGAGACGGTTGTGTTTTGGATGTTGACTGGAATCACTACAATTGAGTCCGAAGATCACACTCTGACACTCTCAATTTCTGCTTCTTCTAAGATACCAATGGCACCAGATCAGACTCCAGTTTGTGCGAGTATTAAAAGTATTACTTCTTTGAATAGAACAAACTAAAAAACTAACAAGTACCAAGAAATTTAATGTGTTAATTTATCAAAGGTTTACAAATCTTTAATATTGTATTAGTCCAAACATTTTGGGTTAGGCACTCACGTGTCAATTTACAACATTCATCACAGGACTTCCACCGCTGTGAGTCTACCCATACAGAGACAGGCAGTAGCTGGGGAGGACTACGTTTCCAGGAATGGGTTTGTTACTATGGCAACTGGAGAGACGACGGCGCAAGTTGAAATTACAATCAAACAGGTACAATAAAAGTAGTATCAAGCTAGGATTTCAGTAGGAAAGTATATGATGACCAATTGAATGGTCCCTGCTAGGTCCTGTGTAATGTTAAGTTACTCTATGTATCTCCTAATTCATGGTGTATCTTTTTCACTCATCAAGGGGACAGTACAACCACAGGGTATTTGTTGAAACAAAATTTGAGGAATTACTCTCATTTATATTTTAGCATTTTTAAGATATTGCTTTGGATCTGAGTTTTGATGATCATTAATACAATTTCAAAAATGTTTGTTTCCTCACAAATTTCTTCTCCTATAAACACTGTGGTATCGTCCTGTTCAACTATGACAGTACCTGTTTTTATCTCACCTGTAAGTCTTCTCAAGTTCATGCCTCATGAGATAATAAAAAAAACCAGATTTATTCTTAAAAGGAAATGATCTGATGGTATTGATAGCAGAAAGGACAATTAGGTTGCTATGATTTTCAGTGCTAGGAGTGAGCACCTGACTTTAAGGTGTTGGTTTGAATTCCTCAATGGAATCATCCAAAAAAGCACAAGAATTTGTACTATTGCATATTCTGTGATCCGAGATTAGCAATGTTACCATGTTATATAAGTGATGCAAGTCCCAGTTAAACAATCTTATCTTGTATACAGTGCTATTCTTGAGAACCGTACATCCTTTATCTCTATCCTGACTCAAATAGGACAGTGATCCAGAGCCAGATGAAAGTTTCTACGTGAACATCACGAGTGTTGAGCTGGACCAATCAGCGGGCCCGTCCAGCTCCCGACCCAGTGTGAGAGAGCCAGGCAGCTACATGACAGTCACCATCAGTGAGAACGACGACGCTCGCGGACGTATTGACTTCAATGTCACTCTTGTAAGTCTCTGTCTCTCTCCTCAATGACAAGGAAGTTCTAAATCTTTTAACCTTTCTCTCGTACCTTTCTCAACTAGGAAGATGTTAAATATACAAACATTTATAATGATCCCTTTGATGAAACCTACAAATACAAGTTAATCAATATGCTTCTTTATTAATAATTTTTGGGCAATATAATAAAGTAAGAAAAGCAGTCTGTTACAGGGATACAAAGGTAAGATATATATTAGTTACAGAATCAATAGAATTGGTAATGATATCCATGTTAATAATTGTTAATAATTGGTATCTAAAAATGCTATGACTGGTAATTAAGAATGATAAAATAACATATCTTCTTTGTAGACATTTCTTAAAAAAAGTATACGCATACAATTACAAAAATTAAATTTGTATGTTTTCATGCAGAATGTCGAAGGACGCATAGATACATACGAGGAGTATGGGAGCAACAACATCCTGGTTCTTCCACTGAGCCGCTCGATTGGTCTATTTGGTGAGGTCTTGGTGTCGTGGAGTGCTCAACCAATTGAGGCTTACACGGATGATTTCTCACCATCGGGCGGAATTGTTCGCTTTGAAAGTGGACAGGACAGAGCACAGATAGAAATAACTATCATTGATGATGAAATTTCAGAACCCATGGAGGTATTCTTTTCAACGCCTTTAGAAGATATCACTGTTTAATGAATTTACGATGTGTACACATTGTTTAATAACATCACATCCCATCCCATACAATGCTAAGGAACTCTTTGATCTCATCGTGCCGAATTCATCTTTGTGATTTCTAAATTAGTTTATAATATAGTATAATTAGACAAATATGATGACATGACAAATATTTCTGATATAAATGATTGAATTCTGCATCCTTCATTGGATCCTTACTACAACTGCATTGCCAGGGTTTGTTGTCTTCAGGAATGGTGTCATTTAACTTATTATGGGGTGCCAAATGGGACTTTAATCGCTATTTAGTAAGCTTACTAATTCGAATTAGTAAGCTTACTAATTCAGGCATGTATTTAGTAAGCTTACTAAATCGAATTAGTAAGCTTACTAATTCGATTTAGTAAGGTTACTAATTCGAATTAGTAAGCTTACTAATTCGATTTAGTAAGCTTACTAATTCATTTTGAATTAGTAAGCTTACTAAATGAATTAGTAAGCTTACTAAATGATTTAGTAACCTTACTAAATCGAATTAGTAAGCTTACTAATTCGCCCGATTTAGTAAGGTTACTAATTCATTTAGTAAGCTTACTAATTCATTTAGTAAGCTTACTAATTCATTTAGTAAGCTTACTAATTAGATTGATTTAGTAAGCTTATTCATTCATTTAGTAAGCTTACTAATTCATTTAGTAAGTTTACTAAATCAGCTGAATTAGTAAGCTTACTAAATCATTTTTTTATTTTCCCGCTTAAAACCAAATAATGATTACTCCCACCAATGCGGTAAAATGGCGGGATAATTTCACACGGTAAAACGTGACGTATAAGTAGTAGCTGGTGGACGTTCAAGCAATTATTTACAACATTTAACTGCCAATGTTCTCCCTATAGTGTATTTAATGCGTTCCACTGTTCGCCACCACAGTTACAGAAACATTCTCTACAACGTTTGGCAAAGAGTTTCCGTAGAACATCGGAGTTATCTCCCTTTGCAAACATGAGCCACTGGTTACCGCGCATTTTAAACACAGGTTTTTGTCAGTCTCCCCTGTTTAATGTGCTTGTTAAAATATTATCTGAGTGATCTACTACAGTCTAGAATGAACAATGTACGTGTATATAATTATTATTTCATCAAATACTGTCGCTTGTCTGAATAAGCCTCTATGTCCTTTGTATGATCGTTCTTGGGAGCAGTCATTTATTGAGATGTCAACAAACCGGAAATGAATTAGTAAGCTTACTAAATCGTGAAACCGGAAGTGATTTAGTAAGCTTACTAAATGAATTAGTAAGCTTACTAATTGATTTAGTAAGCTTACTAAATCGATCACATTAGTAAGCTTGCTAAATTAATTAGTAAGCTTACTAAATGAATTAGTAAGCTTACTAAATGAATTAGTAAGCTTACTAAATGAATTAGTAAGCTTACTAATTCATTTAGTAACCTTACTAAATAGCGATTAAAGTCCCGTTTGGCACCCCATAACTTATCTTACCTTACAATTAACAGAACTATCAACAGATTTTAGAACATACCTGATTTAAATTTTATCATTTATCAACGTTTTTCAGAAATTTGATGTTAAGCTCATCAGTGTCAATGGAGGAGCAGACATTGGACAATTTGACACCGTGACGGTAGCCATCTTGAAAAATGATGCTCCAACAGGACTGTACAGGTTTGCTACAACAGAGGTGACAACAACAGAAGCGACCTCAAGTGTTGACCCGAAAGGTCAAGTGTCGCTATTGGTCGAGAGAGTACAGGGTGCGCAGGGATTGGTTGAAGTTGAATGGAGGCTGGCATCAAATGCAAGGGACGACTTCCTGCCTCCATTACAAGGAAAACTCTCTTTCAATGAGGTGAGTATTAATATGAGCATATCTGATTTGTTTTAAGCATTTCCTTGATTTAATTGATGTTTCCTTTGTGAATCTGTAGTTGTACATCTGTATAATAGTTGATGATTTGACCAAACATGTTAGGTTGTTAATTGATTTCTCCTTTTATTTTCAAGGGTGATGGAAGCAAAACAATTGTCCTTCAGACAAAACCAGATGACAGTCTTGAAGGTGAAGAACGATTCATAGTCTCCTTGACGTCCGCTTCCAATAATGCCAACATTGACACTCAACAAGCAGACGCAACCGTCATCATCAGAGCCAATGAAGGCTCAAGTGGAAGGGTTGCCATAGAACAAGCCTCTAGACTTGTCTACATCGGGGAACCTGGCGAGTCAGCACCAAACTACGATGGACGGGCTGAGATTGTCCTGAACAGAGGCGACGGGATCTTTGGACCAATCAGTGTCACCTGGTCTCTGAGTCCAAGAGAGGCCCAGGGGTTCCTTCAGGTTGAGGGAACAGTCAACTTCGTGGACCTACAGCGGAAAGCCACAGTTGTGCTACAGGTTTGTGCTCATAAGCTCATCAGGAAGATAAGGCTAGATTGGCTTATGGTATGGGCTTTTGTCAGTCCATCAGGTGTCATCTGTAATCAATAAACTTGTTACATTATTGACTTCTCCTCCAGAACCGCTGTACCTCCAAAGCTGAAATTGTTTTGGGAGGTATCTTGCACCTAGCTACCTAAGGGTTTCCCCCTCCCTCCTCAAATAAAAGTGTGGCACGTCCCCCCTCACACACAAGTTGATATTGCCAAATAATTGGTAAGGGTATGTTAGACCTTACATGCTTTTTTTTGGCAAATTTGACGAAACGCTTGGGTGAATCCCTCTTTAATTACGATATGTTAACCCACCTTCCAAAATTCCTAGATCCACAAATGGAAACCATTAGCCTTAGATAATAAATAGTATAAAAACTTACTAACTTAATAAATGACTATCCAGGCTAAAGATGATACAGTGCCTGAACTGAGGAAGACCTACACGTTTGTGATCAGCTCGGCCACTGGAGGTGCAGTTATCTCCACTGATCCCGAAGCAAGTGTTGCGGACGTCGTCTTTGTAGCCAGTGATTACCCACATGGACGCTTTGAGTTCTCTCTACCTCAGATGGTGTCTGTTGATGAAAATATTGGAGTGGTAAATTGAGATTATTTCTGTTTTGGTACACTTTTTGTTTAAACTGAATCATACGCAGTCATTCCATTTTAATCCTTGAAAAATATACTTGATCACAATAGTTATTATTCATTTGCATTTTACTTCGTTGAAAATATCTTTAAAAGAGGCATGATGATTATCATCTTAAAAAAATAAGACCTGCAGACCATCGGCAGTCTGGAAAGTTTTACTAAATGAAGACATTTAGTTGCTATTACAATTTGATAAAATCTTTCTCTCAGGCAATGAACTCTCACAATTTGTTCCTAAACTGTAATATTTAAAGAGGGCCACCTGCAGACAGTTATATATATTTGCAACTACAAGACACTCTGTCCTGCAGGTTCCTGTTGAGGTGAAGAGACAGGACGGATCTGTAGGAAGAGTCCAGGTCTCGTATTCCACCTCCCCCGGAACCGCTCTGGAAAACCAGGACTACTTCCCCGCCGCTGGGACTCTGCAATTTGAAAATGGGATTATAACGCGTAATATTGAGGTGACGATCATGACTGATGACGTACCCGAGGGACCGGAACAATTCTTCCTGAATCTCACATCAGTTCAGCTCCTGCAACCTAGGTAGGTATGAGTATATAGTGCAGTGAAGCTTTGTTTATTCAACATATATATGACACTTTTTATTGACACATTACATAAGTTTGTTATCTGAATGTTTGTATTAT
Source organism: Gibbula magus (assembly GCA_936450465.1). NCBI lineage: Eukaryota > Metazoa > Mollusca > Gastropoda > Trochida > Trochidae > Gibbula > Gibbula magus. The sequence continues at coordinate 73,266,648 of OW388289.1, read as the reverse complement.
TCACCGTTGCCTAAAACTTGATCTCATTCTGAAGAGATATTTGTTGCTGAAATATGTAACATGTCTATGTATATATTATATGTTTTAAGTTAATTGATATCTGACTCCCATTTATTGTGAACTTCATGAGAGTTTATATGATATTCTATGCCACTTATATATAATATATAATCTTTAATAATTTCTTTCCATTATCTTGCTCCCGGGTAATACCAGTTTTCTAGATTCCTCTCGCTATTAGTTATTTCTTAAAATTGCAAGCTACCTGATAATTTTGTTACACATTTAATTCCCCCTGTATCCAGCAACAACAACTACACTAAGATCAGGAGTCTACAGCTGGACATGGAGCCAGGAATCGGTGTGGTGGACAGTAAGACGGTCCTCATCCAGAAGAATGACAACGCAGAGGGGACCATCCAGTTCAGTCCTGAGTCTGTGCAGTTCACAGGTAAGGCTTTGAGTCCCTGATATTCCACAATAACCCGTCTTTATATTGCTAGTGGCCATTTCGAGATTACCCTTTATTGATTCCTGTAAACTGGACACTCAGAATAATTTGGTACTTGGACAGGTAAGTTGTTCATATTACTGCTTTTGTCTCAAATTGGGGTAAAAAGCAAGTAAATAGATTCCTACTTTGTAGCCTCTGAAAAGATTACTTTCTTATAAATTTATATTGCAACTGTTTTATCATATATTTTTCAGAATGAATTTGAATTGTTTTCTAACTACATCTGAATTTCTTATAATAGTATATTTCGCATTCTAATTTTCAAATTGTGAATATCATTATATTTTCCTCTTGTATCAGTGCAAGAAGCTGACCTTGTAGCGAAAGTGCCTGTATCTAGGACTGGCGGGAGTTACGGAACGGTCAGTGTTCGATATGATGTGCAGAATGGGACTGCAATCAGAGGACAAGATTTCCTAGGACTCGGTGGAGAGGTAATATTTGACGACGGAGTCAACGAAATCACTATCGACATCCCTCTCATCGATGACACAGAGATGGAGTATGACGAGACGTTTATAGTGACACTTGTAACAACATCAGGTCAGTACATGCTCTTGTTTATTTAACCTTGATTGGACAGTCCTGTAATATGTCAGGATAGAAGATATCAAAACCAGTGGCCAAACCTTCATTATCCCTTTTGTTTTGTACAGTTTTGATGACTTTAAATTGGCAGAAAGGTTATACACAAATCAATTTAGAAGCTCAAGTGTTGAAGTTTCTACATTTGCATAGACATCCATATTTTTCTTACTGATCCATAGTTTATCCTTTATAATAAGTTTACTGTTTAGAACTCACAATGGAATCAATAAGGTGTTTCCTTGTTGCATCATAATCATCTTTACGTTATTGTGGTAATGTGAAAAATAGTGATTTCATCTCCTTATTCACCAGGTGGAGCCCAGCTTGGTGCGCCAACCACAGCAACGGTGACTATTGCGAAATCTGACTACCCTAACGGAAGATTTGGATTCAGAGGACAGTTGGTGTATGAAGTGGAGAATCTGCCAACATCTACTGACATCACACTGGAGATAGAGCGCACCGGGGGACTACTGGGCCAACAAACTGTACATATCACTAGAAAATTTGTTCAGAAATTAATTTACTCCTCCAAATACTGTCATTGTGAAAATAAAAATTCAACAGAAGAGTGAAGCTGGTAGTGCAGCACTAATCCATCGTAAACCAGTGACCAATCTTGTTCAGTCTGATTTAAAAAAAACTTGTTCCAAGGAATAATATTTGCAAAATAATGCATCTTCTGGGTTACGAAAAGGTTCTGTATATTCCTCTCCACAAGGTCTGAGAACATCCTGTTTGGGCCTTTGTTCTGTACCAGTTGACTGCAGACAAAACCCAGTCACATAGCTGACCAATCACATCATGGTTTTAACGATTGCCGTTTTGAAAGCATTCAGAACCATTCGTAACACGTTCCTTATGTTACGGAAACCAACAAAATTATGACTGTTACTTGCCCCTGGCTTCTTGTACTGAAAGGTTTTGTTGGACTTTTATTAGTTTGTTTCCCTGAAAAAGTGTCTGAATATGCAAACCTACGGGTGGTTATCAGGTGGTTTGATGAGGAAACCTCTGAACAATATGAGTTTGTATGCCGGTAGACGTACTATTTTGCGACTTTTATACCACGGAAAAAAGTCGATTTCAATCAGACTGCAATATTGTTTTATTTACATAGTTTAGATACTGTGAGTCCAGTTAATTGACTACTCAGAATTGACTATTTGATCTATGTATTTAATGTCCGGAATCTATTTCTGTATCTTGTCTGTGTCTCTATTGCAATATCTACTTGACTTTGCTTGATCATCTATCTCATGTCTTACTGACAATTTGTAGACATTATATTTTACATTTCTGTACCTTGATTCTTGGCAAATTATGATGTCATGATATGATATCATTCTTAATTAATATTTTCAATTAATCAGTTGACATGGCAATTGATGGGACCAAACAATGAAGACAACGTGTTGGACGATACAACGGACATCGTGTATGTCGTTAACGGTCGAGAACTGACGTCTGGCACTCTCATGTGGGGTGATGCAGAGGCGGGGATGAAAGAGTTCACACTACAGATCAAGGGTTACGCCATGTGGGAGATAGAGGAAGTGTTTGTGGTGAAGATATCCAACATCCAGGGTCCGGTCACTGTGGGGAGTGGAGAGATCAGTCCGACTGCGGGACAGGTCACGATAACGGTGGGTAGGACCTACAGATGATTGCCTTGTAGATTCTTTCAGTATGATCAATGGTCAAATAAAGTTGCTGAAAGAGAGAAATAAAATTGGATTTTTATGAATTTGTACAAAATTGAACAGGCAATGTATGATAAACCTGAAACCTTAATTCTGCATAAAGGAAGCTAAGGTATCACCAGATGGTTAACCTTGCTTGAGAAAACCATTTGTATTTCTTTCACAGCTTCTTTTGACCCTTTATGCCTTTATAATAGTAGTGTGGGAAGTTGAGATTTAAAGGTCATGTAAATATAATTTGGGGGGGTTAAAATTGTAACTAACCTACATGAACTTCATAACAATCCTGACAGATCGAGTAAAGTTAACGATTTGTAGCTTTGCATAGTTGTCTCTGTGTGTTCAATTAAAGATTTAATTTCTTTTTAAATAAACAGATAAAGAAACATGGCAATCCAAATGGAATCATTGAGTTTGACGGTGCAGCGCTGGAGAGGAGAGAGTTTGACGAACCAACAGGATCAGAGCCTCTCTCAGTTGTCTTTCCATTCAGTCGCAAACCCCCCACAGGTGTCGTTGGTGTTGTGCAGGTAAATAGAGATTTGTTTTTCTATATGACAGCATATCTTCACAAATAATTGCCAGTTTTTAGAATGTAAATTTAGGCTGCTTCATTTATGGCTTGAAACGTACATTCCATTTGCCTTTTCTGTTACAAGCAGTTAACACTTGCTGCCTGAATAAAAAATTAATAAAATTTTCTCTTGATGTCCTATCATTCCTAATCAAAGGGGCAATAAAATTTGTTCTTACCCATATGGTTGAAAATTAAGGAGTTAATATTATTGATGTGTGCACTTATGCACACATCACGATGGCCTAGCAACCATTGTTTCACTGCGACTTCCTGTATTTTATTGTCTGTGACGTCATAAAACTATTGTTAGTGACGCCACTGTAACTTGCCTTCGCATGAGAAGTGAGCCATTTCTTGGTTGATTTTACACCAAGCAAATTAACTATGATCGGTAATAAATAAATTATTACACTCTAAAGTGTTCCATATGACTTTTACAAAACTCATACAAATTTATGTATATATATAACGCTCGGGAAATACAAAAATTCACACTCGGTTCGTAAAAGTCATATGACACATTACTTTTGGTAATAATCTCTATGACTTTGCCTTATACCAAGGACGTATATCACAAGGATAAGAAACGCTAGCAGGACCCTAATTTCATGCGCGCCTCATGTTTACGTACGCTGTAGGGGGTCAGTGCCCGATTCGCTGAGCATGCTGGGAAATCACTAAGTTCACTGACCGCAGAACCGCAAATGGAAAGCCAACTTTTCGTGGTCAATTGACGAGTATTCCTAACTCATAACGTTATGTATATTGATGTACTTTCAATAAAAACTAGTGACGAATCCATATCTGCCATTATTTGAGGGTACAATGTTTAGAAATAGTATAAATGACCAATTCCATTCGTCAACCAGTCGCCAACATCGGCGCGATATTCAAACAAGATGGCGGATGCTCGATTTAGGAAAAATTTTGAAAATTACGGTTACTTGAGTTCCCGATGCGGCTAATGTCTAGTAGAAAGTCCTTAGTTACAAAGGTCAGATGAGAGATACATAACCAAGGATTGTACTTCTGCCATTCATTGTGAAACTTTGTTCTGTGTATTCAATAAAAATGGCATTGAAAATGTGTAAATTTCCGTCTGATCGAGATATCTCACGATATAATCTTAACAATATGTCTTCAATTTATGCACAAAATATCGGTTATAACCATTTTCACAGCCTAATTACTTGTTTCAATGCATACTACTGTATATGGTGATTGTACTCATGTTATTTTATAAGTCGTGGTTCTTTTCATATTAAAAACAAAAACGTGTATAAAATAGTCACATTTTGGTTTCTGTGTTTATATCATGTAGCAAAAACATATTGTGAGAAAGCAAATCTGCTACCAAAAATAAAAAAATGCCGAACCTGCATTCATCACATAACAACCATCAATAATAGTTAATAAACTTCAATTTTACAATTTTAAATAATGATATATTCATTCACCGACACACTGTTAAAATATCAATCATAAAAATCCCAATATCCCTAAATTATTTGTCCAGTATATTATTTGATGTCTGATGAAAAGAACTTACGATATCTTTTAAAAATTTGAATGAAAACGGTCACATAGATTTGATAATGAAGACTTAATTGAAAGGGGTCTTTGTATGTCCACTGAAACCAGACACGGATGAGTATGTTTTCTCACATACAGGGCAAAGATAGGACACCTTCTTGCATGGAACCTGCTACCTAGTAACGAAATGCCTATCCATGTACATTTTATTTATCGTGGGTTTTCAACAATAAGGACGAAACACAACTGACATGTGAAGTAAAAGCCTAAACCGGGTGTTTATATCACTAAGGAAGTTGTTTGGGGGAGCTAGAACGCATGCACCAGATGGGTTCACCGTGGGTTCACCGTTGCTGGAGAGATGTCAGCGGGGTGCCGACAACATGTGCGATCTATTACACCCGAGGCGACCATCAGTTGAGAGATTTAACAGGGTTGCTATTCCTTCCATCTAATTCCTTGCTTATACTTTAGGTCTTCTGGGAAGTTGAAGGTCCTGCGGGACTAAAGTCTGACATACAGCCAACCAACGGAAGTGTGTTTCTCACCAATGGAGAGCGATCAGGGGTGATAACTCTAAACATACTTCCTGATGAGACACCCGAGTTAACTGAAGAGTTCACCGTTGTCATCAAGAGTATTGACGGGGGAGCTGATGTCGGCAATGTCAACAGCCAATCAGTCTTCACCATCAGGTACACAGAAGACAATTTAGCACTCCAGTGTTGCCAACATTAAGTTTTATTAATTGGATTCACTAACCATATTTCCTCTAGTGAGTGTCGATGTGCCTATGTTTCTTAAACATCTCTGCAATAAAAACAATGCTTATTTTGGATGCTTCATTAAAGTGATTGAATTCCTGAAATTATGAAGATTGGAAAGCTATCCTCAGAGAATGGTCAAGGTCATAAGCAAGATCGTCTCACAGCAAGTACTGCTAAGTATTATATTTCACCAAGTTTATGTTTTAGAACTTATAAAATTAATGCTTCTTAAAGATACAACGACAATCCCCACGGTCTGTTTGGCATCCTTGCTGAGAACCAGAGAATATCGGTGACACCATCAGACCTATCTCGAAGAATCCACCTAAACTTCACTCGACACGCGGGTAGTTTCGGCAGTGCATCACTGGAGTACACAGTCACATACGATAAGGTAACAGCGTTTTGATTTTAATTTCAATATGGGTTGAAGTAGAGACTGAAGCTTTTTTTCATAGTTCACAGTAACATAAGATTAGTGTATAATGACACGATTGTCATCAGCTTTTGAACAGCGTCACACATAATCCATGTTCATTTGTTTCTATGCTGAACGGGCTTTTTCACTATTCCATCTTGTTATTGTTGACCGTTACCTTCTTTTAGCTTAATGTTGATGACAGTCACGTCTCTACTTTCTACTTGCAAACCCTATCGTAAGCCAACCCTAGGTTGATTGCCATTAGAGTATTATACACATTAAATATTGTAAAACAATCTTGTATCTTAAATTTAAGTTTGTATTTGGAAAACTAAACATAAAGTGGGGTAAAACTATAGATTTGTTGGGCTGTTCCCTGCTTTGTATTAGATTAAATATTGTAAAATAAACTTTGTGATCAAATCTACCTGCTTCCAGGCTCAAACTGGAATCACTGTCAGTCCTGTAACCGGCACCGTAGTATTCCAAGATGGAGACTCAACTGCGACCAGCATTGTGGACATCAGCGGAGACGGATTCCTGGAGATGGACACCACCTTCACTGTTGTTCTACAGACTGTCAAGTTCATTGGTTCTGGGGGTAGGTTCATGTGACTTGTATTGTTCTTCACTGTTGTTCTACAGACAGTCCAGTTCATTGGTTCTCGGGGTAGGTTCATGTGACTTGTATTGTTCTTCACTTTCTTCTACAGACTGTCCAGTTCATTGGTTCTCGGAGTAGGTCCATGTGACTTGTATTGTTCTTCACTGTTCTTCTACAGACTGTCCAGTTCATTGGTTCTCGGAGTAGGTTCATGTGACTTGTATTGTTCTTCACTGTTCTTCTACAGACTGTCCAGTTCAATGGTTCTCGGAGTAGGTTCTTGTGACTTGTATTGTTCTTCACTGTTCTTCTACAGACCGTCCAGTTCATTGGTTCTCGGGGTAGGTTCATGTGACTTGTATTGTTCTTCACTGTTCTTCTACAGACTGTCCAGTTCATTGGTTCTCGGAGTAGGTTCATGTGACTTGTATTGTTCTTCACTGTTCTTCTACAGACTGTCAAGTTCATTGGTTCTCGGAGTAGGTTCATGTGACTTGTATTGTTCTTCACTGTTCTTCTACAGACTGTCAAGTTCAATGGTTCTCGGAGTAGGTCCATGTGACTTGTATTGTTCATGTGACTTGTATTGTTCTTCACTGTTCTTCTATAGACTGTCAAGTTCATTGGTTCTCGGAGTAGGTTCATGTGACTTGTATTGTTCATGTGACTTGTATTGTTCTTCACTGTTCTTCTACAAACTGTCAAGTTCATTGGTTCTCGGAGTAGGTTCATGTGACTTGTATTGTTCTTCACTGTTCTTCTATAGACTGTCAAGTTCATTGGTTCTCGGAGTAGGTTCATGTGACATGTATTGTTCATGTGATTTGTATTGTTCTTCACTGTTCTTCTACAAACTGTCCAGTTCATTGGTTCTCGGAGTAGGTTCATGTGACTTGTATTGTTCTTCACTGTTCTTCTACAGACTGTCCAGTTCAATGGTTCTCGGAGTAGGTTCATGTGATATTGTTCTTCACTGTTCTTCTACAAACCGTCCAGTTCATTGGTTCTCAGACTAGGTCCATGTGACTTGTATTGTTCTTCACTGTGTTTCTGCACATGGTTTATTCATTTGATCCTTACAATGTCATTGCCTTTGAACCTAGCAAAATGTCATGTCTTCTCATCAAAGTTCTCCATGTCCATTTAAAAACTTTCATGGTTTTCTCATCTCTTCTTGCTGTCATATGACTTATTCAATATGCATGTTCTGTGTTCTTTGACATGTGTATGTTCTGTGTTGTATTTGACACGTGTATGTTCTGTGTTGTATTTGACACGTGTATGTTCTGTGTTGTATTTGACACATGTATGTTCTGTGTTGTATTTGACACGTGTATGTTCTGTGTTGTATTTGACACGTGTATGTTCTGTGTTGTATTTGACACGTGTGTGTTCTGTGTTGTATTTGACACGTGTATGTTTTGTGTTGTATTTGACATGTGTATGTTCTGTGTTGTAGTGACAGATCAGCCCCGTCTGAAGGCAGGAGAAACACAAGCTAAGATCCCGGTGCCAGCGCCCGCAGCAAACAGCCAGGTTGGCTTCCAGGATCTTGTTGTTAATGTGGATGAAGGTAGGTTAAAAAATAAAACTTGAACACAATCGGTTTGTTGTGTATCCATGTCGGGTAGGAATTTGACGATCTGCCTGGATATTGTCATTATGGGCTCAGATTGATCTTTTATGTTTGTATCCAGAGATAGAAAAACGAATCCTGTCATTTAGATATACATAATCTTTGTAAATGTTTTATAGGTTTTGTTCACCACCATATATACAAAAAAATATGTGAATGTTACACCCGTGTCCTGACTGAAGTCCAAGAAAGATGTTAGAAGCAAGACTCAAATCCTTTTTTCATGAAAGGATACACCTTGGGTTGGGGGTTCCAAATTTGGTCATTCTCTTGAGGAAATCTCTCTGAATGGATAAGCTGTTGTGACAGTCAGTGCTGATGATTACTGGCCAACTCTGAGGGTGTGGGTTCGAATCCCATAACGGACTCGACCCGAACAAAAGTACAAGAATTTTTACTTTTGCAGATATATTGTGATCCCAAATACAACATCTTGGGTTCAGTGGGATCATGGGAAAGGGTGCAGTGAACATGGTCTGTGTATAGTGTTTTAAATTTTAGTTCACAAACATATTCTGACCCAAAAACTTGTAGGAACTGTACATAATTTGTAAGAATTTATGAAAACTTATATAAATCCTAATATTGCTACAGACAGGCAAGTCAAGGTGACACTCACAAGACGAGGCACATACGGCGCCATCAACGTTGACTGGGTTGGGGGACTTCTCAACACAATACTGCCACCTGGTGTCATCAATGGGGAGATAACTCCACAAGTTGGAACAGTCAGAATGACACATGAACAAGAGACTGACTTCTTTTTCGTTCAGGTCGGTACAAACTTGGCATGTCTCCATGTTTCTGTACCAAGTTTGATAACTCATTGTCATATGAAGCAAGAGCGTGAAAGGGTTAAAGATAATTTAAATTAAATGGTGCTGTAAATTCTTAAGGTATGTCCTAAATGAAATAAGATTTATTATAATAATATAGTAATGCTGCTGGATTCAGTTGGAATCACAATCGTGTCAAACCAAAAGACCCCAAATCATCTTCACAATAATCCTTCGATCCTCAATACTCCATGTTCTGTTCTATTTCACCACCACCAAAATAATGTCTCAATCTCCTGTTTTATTTAGTTGATTCTAGGTGATTGTGTTCATGATTGATGATTTCTCTCCAGGTAACACCCCAAATGATCCGACCCGAGCTGTTTGCTGTACGTATACCTGGACCCCCTAAAACCTCTGTGCTTGGTGGAGCCAGGGTGCTGCCTGACCAATCAGTGGTCAGGATAGAGCCACATGGATTGATCCAGTTTGATGTAGACTCGCTAACCCCTGACGTCACCGAGAGCCAGCGACAGGTAAGGACAGTTCGGTTTCTGGTGAAGTCCGATACAAAGTGTGTGGTTCTATAATTAGTGTAGTTTGTAGCAGTAAAACACTGTACTTAGTTTGACAACCAATGAACAGGTATATTTTTATTTAAAAAACATGGGTTTATAATTTATTTATTTTTTATCAAAGTTGAATGAAATTTTTGCACTGCATTTTGGAGTGAATGCATAAGAAAAGCAAGACTTCTTGTGAAAAAAAGTGTATAAAAACTTATTCCTTCATCATCACCATGCTGAAGTTGTAACAGTAGTTACTAGCATAAATACAAAACTAATTCTCGTGTTTTGTATCTTGATTGATACGAAACTATAGCATCACTCCAGCTTTACCTCTGTAGATGTGTGGCATTATATTGTAATAAATAACATGTTCTCACTACAATGGTACTGTTATGCTTAGTAACGTAGGTTGTTAAAGCATAGTCAAATGATAAAAGTCCAAAGAGTCTTACAAAATCCTAGTACCTCCCAACCCCAGATGACTCAGAGAGTAGATTAGCTGTATAGTATAAGAGTACAGTCTTTTATCAAATCATATCCAGAAATGTTGCCTTTCTTAACCCTTTTCACCACTAAGAAACCTGAATGCTAATACGTTTGCATGCCTAATTTTAGGCATGTAGGGGTGAAAGGGTCAGTCATTTCCAGGGAGTTAAGGTTACTTTTTAGCTTTATGTATCAGGATCCAGGACCAAGATATTCTAAGTTCTCGTACCATACGTTTTTTAAATTGATGTATTTCTATTGACAATTTGTATGTAATGTTATGCCAAACTCCCTCCAGGTGACGCTGACAGTCCATCGTCTGTACGGGTCTGAGGGTCGGGTGGAAGTGCAGTATACAACTGAGGAGGGTACGGCAGATGGCAAGAGTGACTACAAACAAATACAGGACGGGAGTGTCGTTCTGAGAAACGGAGTCATCTCTAGCACATTTACTATCGATGTGAGCACATTTACAGTAAAATATTGTCGTTCTCAGAAACGTAGTCATCTCTAGCACATTTACTATTGATGTGAGCAAGCTGATAATAAAATTATGTCACATGGATTTTTGTCATTCTAGAGAACCTGCATCATTTTCCTTACAGCAAAATACTTGTTTTCTGATTGGCTGACTGTCGATACATTTTTCTAAATGTACCCTGTTATGTTACCTAGCTCCTCTCCAAAAGTAGGTTTGCTTAATGGTCAGATGATGTTATTCAATGCTGTACATGGAATACAGTTATAGCATTGCATTGCTTGCATATTCAATTAAACTAATACTCTTTTTAAAGCATTTAAAAGCATATAGTAACATGATCCAAGCACGACTTTTAACATTTATGTTTACGGTCAAGGTCATTCTAACGATATCCGTTTATTCATTATCGGCAGTCCCAAAAAAATCATATAATTATGCAAAGTTTTATTGACATAACATAAATACATTGTATACTTCTCCCTCGAGTAAAATGGTCTGATGTAGCATCTTTGTAATCTGTGACTGAATGTTGTAAATTTTACTGTTCTACAGATAATCCAAGACAATCGACCGGAAGTAACTGAGATCTTCTATGTGAATCTGACGGACGTGATCCTGTTCCCAACACCAGTTAACCCAAGTGAGTAGTCTGCTCTACTGTCAGCAAGAAACAAAGCGTTGAAAAGAGGATTCTATTGCCAACTGGCCAACATCTTGCTTTTTGCATTATGTGACATGAAAAAATGCTGTTCTTACACTATTTTAAATTATTTGAAATAAAAAACATGTATTGACAAATATTCACAAAAAAACATATACTTTAATCATTAATTAAACTTTGTGCTGCCATAGCAAGGCTTTGCACACTTGTATTGCAGATGAACAGCTTCACATCCCATTGTTTTTATTTTTTAATGATTGTGCGCTATCAAATTGTTATATAAGTCATGAACAAATATTATCTTCAGTAATATGTTTAACCTGGATTGTGCAATAAGCATGTTTAATAATATATATATATGTGTAATTATTCCACTATTTGGGTTCACATGAATCAAGTAACAATATTGCATTTTTGTGTGTGTAGAATGCTCAATTGCATTGTGAAATTTGTATCGGTAGAATAGTAACATAAGATTACCAAATACTTGACTGTCAATTGAAACCTTACAGCCACTTTAAAAAATGGGAACTATAAACACAGAAAATCAGATGGTAGTAGTTAACTTAAAAGGAGGGGTATTTTTTTGTGGTAATGAAATTCGGGAGGATATTCCTGTTTACACATATATGTGAGAGATATATATACTTTTCCGAGGTGTATCGAATGATACCCTACACTTTTCCCCGTGGGGCCCTTACGAGGCGGATCATTTGATACACGAGGAAAAGTATGGGTATATCTGTCTTATACCCCACTTACGGTCGAGTGTAATTGGATACCATTTCATAATATTTCTTAACAAATACAGCTGTAAACAAGCTTGTGTATGAAACGCATAACCCCAAAACGGCCTCATCTGTGAAAACGCGGCGTTGTATGGTTACCCATGTTTGGGGCTCGAAATTTAATTGATATGGCCCAATGATGGTATTGTCAACGCAGATGCACGTGCATCTTGCTGAAATGTACAGCTGACTCTATAAACAGCATGGCTAATGTCAACATGGCCAAAGTTTAGAAAAAAGAGAAACAACTTTCAGTACGTTAAGACATTTTGCACCCAAAATTAAATTGCATTCTTATGTTAAAAAAAATACATACATTTGTGATATTTATAAGAACCTTATTCATTTGGTCATGAACAAATATTCAGAGTTTCAACTGGCTTCGTGGTGTAATGGTTAGGTCGTTCGGCCAGAATGCAACAGCGCCATTACATTTGTTTCGTTTCGTTGGTGTTCACATTTTGGTGTAACCCCATTCCTACTTTTATTAAACCTCCGGCCTCGCCATGTTTGCACTGAAGCATATTGGTGTTGTCGTTTACTGGCGTGGTGGCAGCGGTTTTACCTACGTCGGAGAACAATAACTTGACAAACAAAGTAACTTTCAGCACCTTTCACTTTCGGTAAGCAGTACGGTCGAGTGTCTATTACGTTTTACCGTAACATTCATGGACGTGGATGGATAGCGTCTATGACGTCACAGTGCGTTGCGTTATTCCCGCATTGCTTATTATCAACCAAAATTGACTCTGTAGTGCTATATTCGCACAATGACACCTCAATCAATCCTTATGTGACGCTCCAGAAATTGTGTGACTGAATAATCAACTTGTTGCACTTAATACTATCCATATTGACTCAGTGACCTAGTTTTGTGCGTTAGAAATCTGCACTGTGCAATTCGATAGAAGTACATATTCATGAAAACGGCGACCATCCAAAGTAAACATTATCACTTATACTTCAATTTGTGAACAATCTATACCTCCTAGTTCTACCACTTTTATAAAGAAGAGAATTTCCCTTTCACCTTCATTAACTGATGAACCATATATTTTTCGTGTTAATTACTTGCACTTAGATTGGAGCAGTGCAATTCAGTATTAACGAAAATGGCTGCAGCCCGTGCCCCAAAGCAACTAACAACAAATGAGACAATAAACTCCTTCGAAAACTGGAGGCAAAACCTTTTATATATACTCTCTTTGGATAATAATTTTGCACCACTTCTTGTTAACGGATTCACTTAGCAAAAAAAAAGTGCTGCACACCCAGACAGAGGGCTGCAAACAGACGGTGAGGCAGTACGCGAAGCACTTCGTAGAACAGCCGCCCAGAAAAATGCTCAGCTTGAACTTATGCTAGGCCAAATAGCAAACTATTGCTCAGTGATTTCAAGGAACTCTATCATTAAAGGATCAGTCTCGCTACCTGATATCTGGCAAAAGATAAGACTGCACTTCGGGTTTCAGTCTTCCGGTGCTCATTTTCTAGACCTTGTCAATATCAATCTTAAACCAGCAGAACGACCAGAGGACCTTTTCCAGCGCCTTATGGCGTTCTTTGAGGACAATCTCTTATCAGCTGACGGAAATATCACTCACCATGGTGTTGTAATAGAAACTGATGAGGATTGAACCCCCACGCTTGAGAGCACCATCGTTGTTCTTTGGCTCCAGCTTATCCACCCAGGTTTGCCTCAGCTTGTCAAACAAAAATATGGTTCTGAACTTCGCAATTGGTCTATTGCTTCCCTTGAGCCTGAGATATCGCAAGCCCTTTCTTCTCTATTGGATGAACTACGGACAATTGAAGACACCAAAGTACTGAGGAGCTCAACCTTCAACCAGAGTAGAAAATTCCAGAATACCTCTCACAACACTTCGAGATGCAGAGAGTTCAAGACTTGTATACCATGCAAGACCGCTGGCCGCCCTTCCCACTCATCTCACAACCTTGTGGACTGCAGATACTTACCTACATCAGATAGAAGAAGCTTGGGTCTCTCTCGCCTGGTCATTGATGATGTCAGTGACGACCTGGATGATACCATTGACACTGATCAAGACATACCCTGCGATAGTCCTTCAGATGACAGTGCTCTTATTGACCCCCCATCTGTTTGCCGTGTGGACGTTATTCAGTCCCCTGTCTTGTATGCCTACTACTTGCATCACCCAGTTAAACTCACCCTAGACACTGGTGCAACAACCAACATGGTTACAGCAACCTTCGCCAAAAACATAGGTCTCTCAATCAAACCTGCTTCGCAATCGGCTCGACAAGCAGACGGTATAACCCCTTTGGAGGTTACAGGCGAAGTACATTGTAACATGACAAGGGGGTCCCATTGCTTCAAACTGGATGCCCTAGTCGTAAAGCATCTTGATGTGGATGTCATTGCAGGGATCCCATTTCTCTCTGCAAATGACATCGCTACCCGTCCAGCAAAGAGACAGATAGTAATCAAAGGATCTGAGATAGTTCAATACGGCAACATCCAACACAAAGATGCTTCCATACGTAGGACCCAAGCATACGTACTCCGTGGACCCTCACATCAAACAGTGATCCTACCTGGAGAATTTGTCGAGTTAACTACACCGAGCGACTGTGAACCTGACTCCCAGTGGGCCCTGGAACCCAGACTAGACTGCCCATCAAACTCTATTGCCAAACTGCAGAAGGCTTGGCCTCCCCCTCAGGAAATAAGTTCTGTTGGTCATAGCCTGCGAGTCACCAACAATCTTGAAGATCCAATTGTTATCAAGCGCAACGAGCATCTTTGCCAAATTCGATCCATTACCATCCCCACAGACAGACTGGAATGTCTAGATAATCCTTCTGTCACCATGAAGGCATCATCCCCATACTCTACAAGTGTCTCTCTTGACCCGGACAACCATCTTCCCAAAACCATCAGAGACCAGTTTCGTGATCTCAACGAGGAGTTCGATGATGTCTTCAATCCCGCCATTTCCAAGTACAACGGCTTCAGTGGTAACATCAAGGCAATAGTGAATATTGGTCCCACACTTCCACCTCAGAGAAAGGGTAGACTACCACACTACAACCGGGACATGCTTGTTGAACTTCAACACAAATTCGATGAACTTGAATCCGCAGGTGTGTTTGCCAAACCTGAACAGGTGAACGAACCTGTTGAATACCTTAATCTCTCCTTCCTTGTCCGCAAGCCTAAAGGAGGAAGCCGTCTTGTGACCTCCTTTGGTGAAGTCGGCCATTATAGCAAGCCTCAGCCATCACTTATGCCAAATGTTGACAACGTCTTGCGTGATATCGGCAAATGGAGGTACATCATTGTGTCTGACTTACTCAAAGCTTTCTATCAGATACCACTGGATCATGCCTCTATGAAATATTGCGGTGTCGTTACCCCATTCAAAGGTGTGCGAGTGTACACTAGATGTGCCATGGGGATGCCTGGATCCGAGACCTGTCTTGAGGAGCTGATGTGCAGAGTCCTTGGAGATCTCATAGAAGAAGGCTATTTGGCTAAGCTTGCCGATGATCTGTTCTGTGGAGGTGACACTCCTGAAGAAGTTTTGCATAATTGGAGACGGGTACTTAAAGCCTTAAAGGACAACAATTTGAGACTCACTGCAGCGAAAACTATCATTTGCCCGCAATCTACAACAATACTGGGATGGATTTGGACACAGGGTACTCTTACAGCCAGCCCTTACCGGATCGCTGCCCTGTCATCAGTTGATCCACCCCAAACTGTACAAGGTCTTCGCTCCTTTATTGGAGCCTGCAAGGTACTCAGCCGAGTCCTCCATGGATACGCCCAGCTTCTTGACCCCCTTGACAAGGTTACAACTGGCAGACAGTCTCAAGAGAAGGTTGTATGGACAGATGATCTGATAGATACCTTCAAAACTGCACAATCGTCCCTGTCCAACTGTAAATCCATAACACTTCCTAGATCATCAGACTGTTTATGGATTGTCACAGATGCCTCTGTCAAAAACAAGGGTCTCGCTGCTACCTTGTATGCTCTCAGAGACAGTAAACTCCTCCTAGCCGGATTCTTCAATGCAAAACTGAAGAAGCACCAACTTACCTGGCTCCCATGTGAAGTCGAGGCTTTAGGCATTGGGAGTGCCGTCAAGCATTTTGCCCCTTATGTCATTCAGTCCAAGCAAACTGCACAGGTCCTTACTGACAGTCGCCCGTGTGTACAAGCCTATGATAAACTAAGAAGGGGCGAGTTCTCAGCTAGTTCCAGAGTTACAACATTCCTTGCCACTGTCAGCAGATACATGGTTCAGATACGTCACATAGCTGGCGTGGCCAACTTACCTTCTGACTACGCGAGTCGTCATCCGAACGAGTGCTCAGACCAAAGCTGCCAGATCTGACAGTTTATCTCACAAACTGAGAGCTCAGTCATCCGAGGCTTGTCAATAAAGGATGTTACAGAGAACGGTGTCAGAATGCCTTTCACCAGTCGAGCAGCCTGTCTGGATACTCAACAAGAGTGTCCTGATCTTAGACGTACTCATTCCCACTTGACCCAGGGTACTCGCCCTTCAAAGAAGATGACAGCTATTCCTGACGTGAAACGCTACCTCCGTGAAGTTACAGTAGCTCGTGACGGTCTTCTTGTTGTGAGGGACAGTCAACCCTTTCAACCAAGTCGGGAAAGGATCGTGGTTCCAAGTGGAGTCCTAGATGGTCTACTCACAGCGATACATATCCGTTTCGACCATCCTACACAGCACCAGACAAAGACACTTTTCAACAGATACTTCTTCGCCATAGGCATTGACAAAGCTGTCACCAAAGTATCTTCCTCTTGTCACCACTGTATGTCATTGAGATCCTTCCCCAAACAGCTCTACCCACAGACTTCAAACCCCCCCACCTACCATTATTGGCGCTAATTATGCTGCTGATGTCATGCGCAGATATCGTCAGATGATATTTGTTCTTCGAGAAACAGTTTCCTCCATGACCTTCACCATGATGATTGAGAATGAACGCCACGAATCTCTCTGTGATGCTATGCTCATACTCTGTGCTCGAGGAAGGCCTCTCATAGACAGTGGAATAACAGTTCGTGTTGATCCTGCACCGGGCTTTGTAGCCCTTGCAAAAGACTCCACTCTCTCTCAACATGGCATCTCCCTGGTCATCGGTAGCCCGAAAAACATCAACAAGAACCCTGTTGCTGAGAGGGCAATCCAGGAACTAGGCATAGAATGTCTTCATCACTCACCTGAAGGGGGCCCTATTTCGAATGTGACTTTAGCCATCGCCACAGCCAGTCTCAACACTAGGGTGAGAAGCAGCGGTTTATCTGCTCTTGAGATCTGGACACAGCGCGACCAATTAACTGGAGACCAGTTACCAATTTATGATGAGGACATCATATCCCTTCAACAGAACACACGGAACTCAAATCACCCCTACAGTGCTAAATCGAAAGCTGGCAATCGACAAGTTCAACCATTTGCCCAGCTGAGCGTTGGTGATTTGATCTTTCTCAAAGGAGATCGTGACAAAACTAGAGCAAGAGACAAATACATCATCACTAACATGTCAGGAGATGGAGACACATGTACAGTTCGCAAGTTTACCAAATCACAGCTCCGTTCTAAATGCTACGATGTCAAGACCATAGACTGTTACCCAGTCATATCGACGATGATTGCTGCGCCATCACCTGGTCCGATTCGTGGTCTTGAGGACTGTGACACCACGGTCTACACTAGTCCTACCCCTACTCATGCGCAAAATTCCATGAACTATCAAACACCTGTCACTATTCCAAACTACCAACCTCCTCTTCCACCAGATATTGCTGAACCGTTATCACCCAGTATGACGGTACGTGAAGGGGAAACTGATCGTTGCTACCTACATCTCGATGATCACCAACCGGAACAGGATGTCGGGTCACCTACGACTCCACATGACACCCATGTGTTGCCTCAACCTCGTCGATCTGCCCGATCCCGACAACGTCCGAGCCGGCAGGAGACGGGAGAATGGGAAATGGCATAAATGAACTTTAATTACTTCATGTGCATTACTTCTACTTCAACAGTTTTTTCTACATTTAATCTTCATCCTATTGTCCATCACTCAAGATAGAGTTAAGGGAATAATGGAGAGGCAATCACGCCATTACATTTGTTTCGTTTCGTTGGTGTTCACATTTTGGTGTAACCCCATTCCTACTTTTATTAAACCTCCGGCCTCGCCGTGTTTGCACTGAAGCATATTGGTGTTGTCGTTTACTGGCGCAGGACACAAGTTCGATCCCAGGTTCCTTATATGTTCATTTATAATCTGACATTTTATAAAGTATCATCACTTAGAATTTGGAAATTTAGAATATTATCTACATTGTTTCTCAATTGTTCAAAAGTGTAGGTATATCAGAAAAAGTGTAGGTATATCAGAAAAAGTATAGGTATATCAGAAAAAGTGTAGGTGTATCGGCTAATACACCTACACTTGTAACAAAAGAAACCATAGCAATGAGACCGGAAGTGGGGTATAAGTTATTAATGCATGATTAAAACACAGTGCAATTGAAAGATACTAATGAAGGTAACATTTTGATAACTTTATATTTCACTTGATAAACACTAGCGCACATTTGTTGAAAAATAAAACAATGAGAACTGAAGCCATTCATCGACGCTGCAAGTCAGAAAAACTTCGCTACAGCATAACAGCAACTTGTTTATTAGTTTTATTACATGTTATGTGTTACTATGTGAATACTCTATCAGTGTATGTCATAAGTTATCAAAACGTTGCAAAATTGGGTACAATATAGCGTGTTTTCATTTCATGTAATGCAAATTGTCCATGCAATATGGCGACAGAACCCTACCTTTAAGGCCTCCTTCTTGTTTCCATATTTTGCTGGATAGAGGAAGGAATAGTGATATCAAACATGTTATATTTTTGCTCTTAAAGTGTTACCTATCTCATAACTTTTCTCTCACAATTACAACACATGTTTTGTTGTAGTCCCCTCACCGCGAGTGAGCCCGCTGTATTCCCGAGCCCTGGTTACTATCCGGGAGAGCGAGGATGTGTCTGGTGTACTGTGTATTGAACCCTGGATTGTCAACACACAGGAGAAGTTCTCTACTGTTCTTTTAAGGGTCGAGAGAAAAGGTGAAAATTCATGTTATTGTTTATTCAGTGAATTTGAAAATATATATTTTACCTTTGTGGCTCTTGAGTTTTGTTTTTAAATTATTACGAACAACCCATCACTGACAGAGGAAAGTTGTAAACACCAGAGGGGCGGATACAGAGGGGGTGAGTGCCCCCCCTCCCCCTTTTCATGTGAAATTTTAAAAAATGAATATTGTAACAATAGTCAAAACAATGGTGCACCCTCGCCTTTTGTGAGGGAGGTGGTGCATTTACACCATACAAATCAAATACTGTAGTATGTTACTCTTTGCGATATTCAAGGAACAAGGAACATAACCCCCATGACGAGAGCATCATGATTCCTTACAAATATTTGGTGAAGTAAAATGTTAATTCTAACAAACACCCAAACAGTTGCTAGTCTGGAGCACAAATACCAGAGGGTGTTATTTCGTTAATTGTTAGATGTTTTCATAGAAATACAGTATTGGTATCATCCTTACTCTCCCTGTTCCAGTCGGTCTGCACGGACGGATTACTGTGAAGGTTCGGACGGTGGACGGCGGAGAGACATGGAGCAGTGAGATCACCCCAAGACCAGATGCGACGACAGACTACACCATCAGCGAAGTGATGGGGACCCGTGATCCGACCTCTGAAGCAACGGCCGACCAGGACTACAGGGTTCTAGATACTACCCTCGTCTTTGAGGTACCGTATATTACAGTGTATAAGGCGACCCTGTGTATAAGACGACCCCCTTTCTCAGACCCCTAAAATCAGGTAAAAACCATGTATCTCATGTATAAGGCGACCCCCTTCTAGCAATCATGGAAACAGGTCGACATGCCATGATGGGAAAACACGTTGGTAAGATTTGGTAACGGTAAGTTGATACCGGTAATTTTTTAAGTAACATGACATAAATGATTTGTTATAATTGTTTGTTTGTTAAATAAATTGTTTTAAATGTACCAAAAAAATAATAATACATACGTTTTCTTACGGTGTTTGTTCTTATTTTTTTAATGACATGTGATTTTCTTGTCAGTTCATGCGAGATTAGCAACACTACAATCAACAATCTATCGTAACTATTCGCCATGTTTTTTTTAGTCTAGGCCTAACATCTAAACAAAGCCGATACTCCTTACACAGATTTAGAAATCGCTTCAGTGTTTATAAGATTAAAATGGTGTCAAGAGCTTTGATAACCAAGCTTGATTGCGCATGCCCGAAGTCAAGCTTTAATGTCCAGATTTCTATCGTAGTGTTGTAAATATTTGTCCCTTCTTATAAACAAAGTTTAACTAGTTGTATTTAATACTGCCGAATGGTTTTGAAAGGTTGGTAATGTTTGATAGCTGAAATCAAGCCATTATTTTTCATTCCAACTCTGGTTAGCTTTACCGCTGATTCTCTATTACGCAGCTGTCAGTATTTGACTCCCAACGTGTGTTATAGCGAGGGGCCACTCAATGCAGTAAACTTCTCACGCTAAAGACGTGTTTATTTAAACATCCAGAGAAGGACATACAGACCAATTACTGATAAGAACACAACAAAGTTAAGATAATTACCGGATATGTTAATGAATAACTGCCCTGATTGGAATTAACATTACGTCAATGACACGTGTTTATCGAGATAAGCTTGTCAAGTTTTTTGAATGAATAGGTTAGTTGTAGAATTTCATTGGTCCACGTCATGAATGAATGGATAAGTTGTAGAATTTCATTGGTCCACGTCACTGAATTTATCGATCGTTTGCTTGACTGCTGGTACCACTTTAGGTCCGTCAACCTATTATTTTTAAATGAATTATCAAATATATTTTATGTATTTAATTCCATATAGTAATAAAAAAAAACCATAATAATACATAATAATTATAAAAGTATATTTATTTCCATTTTGTTAGCATGAGATAACATCAATATTCTGTATTGCTGTTTCCGGTTTCAACATCGTGAGTTCGTCAATGAAGCTTCAAAATTTCTTCTTCTGAAACATAGCCCTTGTGTATAAGACGACCCCCTTCTTTGACCCCCTATTTTCTGGTATAAAAAAGTCGTCTTATACACTGTAATATACGGTAGGTCCACAATATCCTTAGCGGATGAAGCCTTAGAATTCACCTCAGGTACATGAATCCTTCATCTCAGGTATATTTTGGAGATGAATTCAAGATTCAAGATTAATGATTGATGAAGCCATTTTGTGAAGTGTATAATGTTTCAAAGTTACTGTAGAGTTTCAATTTTAAGTAAACTAGTACCACCACTTTGCCCAACGAGGATTTAATTATCTAAATTTTTCATCTAAACGATTCAAAGATGTACAAAAACATCTATCAACCTTTCCATCTAAAATTTCTGATTTAAAGTTTGTTTATAGATAAACAACCTGGATATATTAGAAATACACGCCTTTAGATAGTGAACAAATCACATTTGGAATAACACTAGCTTAAATGTTTAACAATATCAGATTTGTTCACTATCTAAATGGCATGTATTTCTAATGCATTCAGCCTTGGGAGTTGTGCCAATTTAACATCTATCAGAGGGTATTGAATCTTATCTATCGATTGTTGGATCACGATTTGTGTCTAGGCCCTGCAGTCGTGTGGTAAGCTGTTAATTGCTACGATCAGAGCTGGTGATAGTTGCCTGACTCTGAGGGTGTTAGTTTGAATCTTAAAAACTTGGCCGAAAAAGCACATTTATCCCAAATGTAACAATTGATATATTGAACCTTTCCTCTTATTTATCTGCTTTGACATTGACTTACATTTTCCATTGTATACAACTGATATGTTTCTATTGTGTCTTCTAGGATGGAGAGGCCTTCAAGCAGGTGAATGTCACAATTCTGGACGACAGCCTGGCGGAACCTGAGGAGGTGGTGCTCGTCTATCTGAGCAACCCTGAGGGAGGAGCCCGCATAGCTACCGGCGTGGCGCAGGACGCTGGCAGGAGGGTCAGTTCTTTCTTCAGCTACCTTGATTTTGTCCACTAATTTTATGAAAGAAGTCATACACCGTCTACATGGAGATGTGGCAATCCATTCAATCAACAAACTTAGTGCTTGATAATGTGTTAGAATCAACACCGAAATGTCGTACTCCTGCAATAAAGAAGTTGTAAATCCATGAAACTTGTTCTCCTTCTTCTAATTTTATGAATATAATATATATCTAGAACAGTAATTGTTATCAAAGAATTATGTGACAAATATTCACTGCAGGGCTACTCTATGATCAAGATCGAGGCGAGTGATACATCTAATGGGCGGATTGGGTTTGATGTGGGGTCCTTGTTGGTTAGCGCTAACGAGGACTTGCCGGACCCAGCGGCGACCTTGACCCTTCTAAGACTAGATGCATTCTTCGGGGAGGTGACTGTAAGTACATTTGTTTCAACCCATCATTTTAAACTTTTGACCAAGTGGACTAATTAAATCAAGGCCATTTCTGAATAGCTGATTTACAGGAATCCTAGCTTGTCTACAAAACTGTAGCTAGGATTGACCAGGAGATCATATTAATGCTTTCCAGAGTATATCAGCCATGAAAAGGTGATGGATATAAGTTCCCCAAGAACTATTGTTGAGCAGCACCATCAGTGCCTGAACTGATCTTATATCTCATTGATTTTGTTGACCTTGATGAAGGAGTGAGTATATACTCCGAAACGTCGTGTATTTTCACATTAAAGAAGTTGTTATCCAGAAAATCTTCCTGCTCTTGTTTTGTTTGTTTTGGACAGAAGGTATCTTTCAGCTTCTGTATGTTCCTATAAGATCTTGCTGAAGGTTGACATGACTATCGGATAAGACAAACTGTGATGGTCAAATGATAACTTCGATCCTGCCGCAGGTATCATGGAAGACAAAGATCTCGAGTGACTCTGACGATGCTGCAGACACCGTACTATCACAACAACTGGAGGAAGTGAGAGGAGTGACGGTCTGTCCTGGAGGGAAGCAGCTCTGTAGTCTGGTGGTCAGGATTAAAGATGACACGGTGGGTTAGAGGACATCAAATAATAGCGGTTTTACATACTTTAAGTTCTCTTTGATGTATTCAATCTGTTTTACAAAAGAAAAAGTGATTTTGTTTTTATTGAATTAAATTTCTATTCCATTTAATCAATATCACATTGTTAAGTTTAGTTCACGATTCTATAGATAAAGCTGGTTTTGTTTCAAATGTTAATTCATTCTCAAATGAACATCATAACTATTTGTAGAGAAATTACACAATATTTTATAATAGATCCCAGAGGAGAAGTTTCAGTTTGTGGTGATCCTAGAGAAAGTTGAGGTGGATGCTGAGCTCAACCAGGGCAGTCTTGAAGCCATCGTCGTCATCCAACCAAGCGACTTCGTCAACGGTCAGATCGGGTTTGCCAGCAGCTCAAGGTCAGATAACATGCTAGACCAGAACCCTTCATTCAAAATGGTCGGGGCTTCAAGCACGTTTTATGGTTTCATAGGTGTTATGAACAAGTGTAATAAGTTCATACGGCTGCAATTGGTTTGAGAACAACAAGAAATGGCTGACTTTCCTCAGATTAATTTTAGTGTAACAATCAGGAGCCAGAACATCTTTTCAGATAAATTTTAGAATAACTGTTAATTTAAATAGAACACTATATCCATAGAAATCAAACACAATATAGCATATTATGAAAGACTGTATAATAAATAATAATCTTTAAAATGTCAATTTCAGCTAATCAAAATATTGAATATAAAGTATTGTACTTGATTTTACATAGATATTTCAGAATTGCTTTAGATTAGCTGAAAAATAAATATTTCAATTGCGTATATCAATTCGCCCGAAGTTTGGACACTTTTGACCTAACTTCAGACAGTACAACCTAATGTTCAAGCATGCGCCAGGTGTTTAAACAATTCATCAAACTGATTCTTTATATCCTAAAACATGTGATTGATGTTAAACTGCTTGAAGTAATTTGTCATTTATTCAGAGCATGCTTTTCGATGCTAAATACTTAGCATTGTTAGAATTAATGATGTCACAATCACATTCATAGGTATACTGACGAATAAACGATGTAAGCGCTAAACTTCTAATTTTCTTACTTACCGGTAGTTTTTTTATCATATCTGAAATTGTAATATTTCTACATATTTCTATAGTTTTTCCATGGTCATTTAAAACTTTACAAGTGTAATAGTGTCCGAACCTTGGTCAAAACTGTCCGAACCAAGGTAATTTTGACATTTTGAAACAAACAGATTACATTTATTGCAGATATTATTGTGTCACCTCAAAGTGAAAATTGTCCGAAATTCAGGCGACTATGACTGGTGTCCAAACTTCTGTTTGGCTGTAAGAGAAAGTACAAACTATGATGAGATTAAAGTTATATATTTATATTAACTAATCCATTGATGTGTAATTATTTCAGCTCTTTGGTAGTGTCTGAGAACCAACAGTCAGTGAGTCTGACAGTGGAGAGGAAGATGGGTCAAGATTACGAAGTGGACGTCTCTTTCAACACTGTCCAGATCACTGGACAGATCCAGATATCGAGGATCAGCGTCTACCCAGCGCTGGAAGGAAGTGACTTCCAGGGTCAGATCGGTACCCTCAACTTTCCTGCAGGCAGACAGGTGAGCTCTAGATATCAGGTATCTGATAATGTGGTATGGTGTTATAGATATGATGAAAGACATATATAGAAAGTATTATATGGGTGTATTCATATTCCATCCTGTATCAGTCCGAGACCCCAGTATCAGCCCGAGAGCTTTAGTTCGCTGGTTGATATTGGTGGAGGGCTGTTACAGGATGTGATATGAAAACTCACATATCAGACTATGTTTGTTATCTGCTAAGCGATGTGAGACTGAGTTTGAGAAAATCTGTTCTCATGACAACAGTTTGATATCACTTTCTCAACACAGTGAAATATCAGAGGGGATGATGTCATGTGTACAGTGGTATGACGTCACGTTTACAATCAATGTGACGTCATCACCTTTGCTAAGTGACAGAGCAACAATGCTATGACGTCGCCAGAACTCGCTCATTTGACGCAGATTTGGACGTAAAACAGCATATTTCCGATCACAGAAGCATAAAATAAACAGATTATTTTGTGTTGTCAGTACTATATCACTCATCTCTCATCTTGTGACGGGGTAAAGCAAATATAATCACTCGTGGCTTTACCAAATGGGGTCACAGGGGTCACATTCTTAAAAACCTATTTTCATCACAAAATCTACAATTTAGAATCCCCATTGGCCAAGGAGTCTGCACACAACTTTTCAGCTCTCTCAACCTTTTGGTTTTTAAGGATGTGAAGATGAAAATAGGTTTTTAGGTCGTGGCCTGAGAGGCCTTTATTTGGGGTCCCAGGCCAGGGTCACCAAATCTACAATTAAGAATCCCCATTGGCCAAGGAGTCTGCACACAACTTTTCAGCTCTAGACCTTTTGGAACTGGAGAAGATGATGAAAATAGGTTTTTAAGGATGTGACCCTTGTGACCCTTGTGACCCTTGTGACCCCATTTGGGGACACAGGGCCACGAAATCTACAATTTAGAATCCCCATTGGCCAAGGAGTCTGCACATAAAATTTCAGCTCTGTGGACTCATTGGTTCTGGAGAAGAAGTGAAAAGTTTACAAACGGATGCCATGCCATGCCATAAGCCCATCGGGCCATTCAGGCCTAATGAGCTAACAAGTGAAACTGGTGTCTTGAGGACATGATTGATTTAAAAAATAATGCTATCCTTTATTTTCCAACCTTTATGATTGATTGCAGAGCCCCAGACAGATTGTGATCAACTTGACACCAGTTCTGGCATCAAACAACCCTCTACCCAAACAGTTCCAGGTCCAGCTCAAGAATCCAACCAATGGCGCCAGGTCAGATTTATTTATCTAATTATCATAATCATACACACATTAAGCGCTTGTATGACATCAAAATCCAGTCAGTTTAACTGCTCTGAAGCGCATTCTTCTCTTATCGTAATCTAGTAATGTTCAACATGGTTTGATGGTTAAATTATTTTGAACAAAGGGAGAAAATGTCGACATATTTGATACATTAATCAACTTGTGATTGTTGATATAAGAAATATTCAAACTCAATAATTGTAAAGTTTTGATTTATTCACTTGCTTTTGTTTGTGAACAAATTAATTAAAAATATATTATTGGTGTTTTTTCGATAATCAGCCCTCAATCTTTATGTTATGCCAATTTATCGTATTACACACTAATATTTTCATTTTCTATGAAACTTGCTCTTTATCCCAGAATATTCTGAATTGTTGTGATTCCTGTAAGTTGGCACCTCAGAGTAGTTTAACACTTACCAACTCAGCAGCTTGAATGGTAATCAATGTATCTTTATCATAACAAAGTTCTAATTCATTATCTGTCTATACAGATTTTAGAATATAGTACAGAAAATATTATACAATTATAGACTTGTGATGAGGTCAACACGTACCTGTTTTTATGGACCTGAGAAAACAATATTGACCAAGGACGGTAAAAACAGGTATTGACCGAATCGCCAGTCCATAATTGTTTTATTATGTTGTATCTAAAACAGAAATGAAAGGAAAACAATGAAATACAGTAACAAATGTAATTTGCCTTAAACAGCTGGGACTACAGTCATATGATGTCATGCAACAATCGTTTGACGTCATAAAAAAATTGTTTGACGTCGCTCAAGTCAATAAAGCTTTTGGTCAGACTCGGCTGGAATCAATATGCTTTTCTGTCGACGGTCACATGACCGTCTCTCGGCCAATCAGATCGCTGGAAAAATATGCTAACATAATAAATTACCTTTTCTTATTAGAGTAATCAGTAATAATAGAGTAATAGAGTTAACAACATTATTTACCCAAGACTGTAGGATGCCATCCTAACTATCATAACGGATGTGATGATCATGATAAGCTCAAAATATCAAGAGTTGTCTTTGATGTACATTTTCAACTTATTGGCAGATACATGTGTAATGTATCGATATTATAGAGGTTATTACGTGCAGCAGTAACCGCATGGCCGCGTTAGAGAGTATCTTGAATAGACTATATAAACAGGAGCGTGTAATGTGACGTCACTCAGCGGCCATATTTGAACCTGTAAAATGTACCTGGAATCTCTTGGGGTAAATCAAAAGTGTGTGAACTAAAGAAGATGTTGTGTGGTATTATGAGAAGGTTATATACTACAACATGTGAAGAAAAAAAAAGCAATTAAGCTCGAAATTCTAAATGTTATATTTGAATGTAATGATTGTAATTCAGTTGATATTAGCTAGTAAGCTCTGGCATGTAACCTCTTCCCTTTATCGGAGTAGGTCAACAAAGCTACTAAACGAGTTGTTCAGATTCGTGAGCAGTAATATAGCAGTATGTAAGTGTAATAAACAACACTGCCTGAAGTAGTTCTCTTGTTACACGTTCCACAGCCTTGACCAACACAAGAATATTGCGGACATCCTGATTGTGAGGGAAGGGGAGGTCCCATTTTGGCCGCCCATTCTGGGCAGGCAGGAGGGAAATCTCACAGATACAGACATACTCGGGTGAGGTGAAAATTCTCGCTTTTTTTTACGAATGTTTTTCATTCCATAAATGTAATAAACATGTAGGGTAGCAGGAAGCACACTCAAACAGCAAGAGGGAGATTCTGATTTGTATTTAATACGCAACAAAGACATCACATTCGCACACTATCACAGAAAAATGTCTTTAAACCCTTCTTCAGTGTGTGTGTGTGTGTGTGTGTTGAGGGGGAGGGGTATATGTAGTGTATGAAGTGTAATAGTTGAATGAGTTTAATCAAGCCAAGGATATTCTTATAGGTGGGATAATCACTTCATGAGTTAATGAAGCAAATTCATTTATCCATTTCATCTCTTTCATTGTTATAGGGGGGGCGGGATAGCGCAGTGGTTAGCACGTTCGGCTTCGGATCAAGAGGTCCGGGGTTCAAATCCCGCCAGGGGCACGGCAACTTTGTATGCAGTAGAGAACTGTTCTACACACAGTAAGGTTTGGGTGCAATGCTACACTGAATTTCAGCGTAGTACCACCCATGGTTCGCTAGTTCCAGCCGATGCTCGCAGGTTTCACCGCAATGCATAGCCACATGGCGTTGCGGGATTTCTCCCTGCCATAATACTAGCAGCCGCGATATAAATGCAATACTCATTAAACCCCAACTCACCTCACCTCACCTCACCTTCATTGTTATGAAAATCTCCATGATGTAATGAAGGAACATATTTTATCAGTTAATATTGGAAATATTCACCAATGGTGTATTCGGCTCTTGACCCGAAATAATAGTAGCTGTCCCCATGTATAAGTCAAAACTCTTTAGGCAAACTTAAGGCATCGTTCTACAGTTTTAAGGTTATAAACGGGGGCCAAAGAGTTCCCACTTCAGGGAGCAAGTGGAGGTCAGCTAGTGTTTTTCCCCAAACTTAAAGGTGATAAGGGCCATGAGGATAAATCTTTCTGTTTAAATTAGCCAATATACTTGGCAGTCAGTCTTTAAAACTCATGTATCCCTACGCAGGGTGCAGAAGGTGGAATGATCAATTTAAGAGAGGCTGTTCCGGGTCCAAGATAGCAATGTTTTCCATGTGTGAATTTCATGAGGTATTATTTCGATCGGCTGTAGCTCGTTTAAAACATGGTGAAGGTGTAGTATTTCAGTTATCTTTTGGTCAGGAATATGATTGTCAAGCTGTTAGTAGTAGTGTAATGTGCCAACAAATTCTCGTTTAAGTTTAACAGGCCGGACAAGGTTGGCCGTTTAACATTGGAGTCAATGGGGGAAAAAACTGTATCACGAGACCTAAACCTTACAGTGTCTCGATTCACTATGCATATTTTCAAATTATCTTACAATTGTTAATTTCTGGATTTTATTTTTATGTATTTGTCCAT
Organism: Gibbula magus; assembly: GCA_936450465.1. Classification (NCBI taxonomy): domain Eukaryota; kingdom Metazoa; phylum Mollusca; class Gastropoda; order Trochida; family Trochidae; genus Gibbula; species Gibbula magus. The sequence goes on along the minus strand of OW388289.1, from coordinate 73,237,421 downwards.
TTCTCTCCTTAGAGTCGTCACTAAATTTGATGGACTTGTGCGAGATGATTTAGACGACAACAAGATGGCGCTGATAGAAGACTTCCTGGATAAGATATCTGACAATGGAGAACAAAGAAGGTGTGTATGTTTTATTTATTTTTTTGACATGTTCACATTCAAGGTCAAAGATCAAGGTCACAAGTTCTGAAATCGCTAAAAAATTTCTTGTAAACACGATAACTTGAAAAATATTTGTGCTATTAGGCTCTTATTTGGTGTATATCAACTATGGAGAAAGACTGAGATTTGAAAAGGTTTTCGCTAAAATCTGTCCAAGGTCAAGGTCACAGCGAGGTCACAACTTAAGGGTGCAGTTGCGAACATGCCTTATTTTAACTATTAACACTTTGAATCATTACATGATTATTATACACAATGAAAAGTGATCATTGACTGTGTGACCTTGAAGATCAAAGGTCAAGGTCACGAGATATGGTCATGGTGACCAGTTCTGAAATCTCTAAATAACTTTTTTCCAAGAAGGTATTAACACCTCATATACATAGCTTCTTTCTTATAAATCTGGTAAATGACTTTGACATGTTCACATTCAAGGTCAAAGGTCAAGGTCATGAGTTCTGAAATCACTACAAAAATCCTTGTAAACACGATTACTTCAACAACTTCTGTGCTATAAGGCCCTAACTTGGTATATATCAACTATGGAGAAAGACTGAGATTTGAAAAGGTTTTCGCTAAAATCTGTCCAAGGTCAAGGTCACAGCGAGGTCACAACTTAAGGATGCAGTTGCGAACATGCCTTATTTTAACTATTAACACTTTGAATCATTACATGATTTTTATACACAATGAAAAGTGATCATTGACTGTGTGACCTTGAAGATCAAAGGTCAAGGTCACGAGATATGGTCATGGTGACCAGTTCTGAAATCTCTAAATAACTTTTTTCCAAGAAGGTATTAACACCTCATATACATAGCTTCTTTCTTATAAATCTGGTAAATAATTTTGACATGTTCACATTCAAGGTCAAAGATCAAGGTCACAAGTTCTGAAATCGCTAAAAAAATCCTTGTAAACATGATAACTTGAAAAATATTTGTGCTATCAGGCTCTTATTTGGTGTATATCAACTATGGAGAAAGGCCAAGATTTGAAAAGGTTTTTGCTAACATCCGTCAATGGTCAAGGTCATAGCGAGGTCACAACTTAAGCATGCTTTTGCGAAAATGTCTTATTTCAACTATTAACACTTTGAATCATTACATGATTTTGATACACAATGAACAGTGATAACTAATTGTGTGACCTTGAATTTTAAAGGTCAAGGTCACGAGATAGGGTCATGGTCACCAGTTCTGAAAACTAAATAACTTTTTTCCATGAAGGTATCAACACCTCATATATATAGCTTCTTTCTTGTACACCTGGGGAATTATTTTGACATGTTCACATTCAAGGTCAAAGGTCAATGTCATGAGTTCTGAAATCACTACAAAAATCCTTGTAAACACGATAACTTGAAAAATATTTGTGCTATCAGGCTCTTATTTGGTGTATATCAACTATGGAGAAAGTCCAAGATTTGAAAACGTTTTCACTAAAATCTGTCAAAGGTCAAGGTCACAGCAAGGTCACAACTTAAGCAGGCTATTGTGAATGCCTTATGTTAACAATGAAAACTTTGAGTCATTGCATGATTGTTATAGACAATCAAAAGTAATCATTGATGGTGTGACCTTGAAGGTCAAAGGTCAAGGTCATGAGTATTGGTTAACGCCATGTTAATCCTTTGGTCCAATTTTGAAATAGGAAATCAGAAATAGGTTTTAAGAACAAACTTGTGAAAAGTGACCCCAGTGATGATTCAACTTGTTAGAATAACTTGAATAATGAAAACAAATTTGTCCAAAAAAATTCCCATTTTATTTATGCTGAGGAGAAGGCGGAACAGGGAAAGCGAGACCCAAAGTTTCGGAGCTGCTCTGCTTTTGCGGTGTCCCGCAAACGCTCATCTAGTTTTCTATTTCTTTTCATATTTACAGTATTTGGATTAAACAATAAACAATACAATACAGTACAGGACCATACAGTCTCCATTGCTGGCTGATTTAATGCCTTGCAGTATTTGCCTGTGTAAAGATGAAATGAAATGAACAGTAGCCTCTGATTTCCTAGCACAGAAGCCTTAAGGAAATACTGCAAGGCTTAAATCAGCAGTAATAGAGGAGTTAAGCCTTGCGCAGGGAAGTTCTACATTACAGTACAATAAAATGTTTGACTATTGTGCAAATAGAATGAAAAGAGATTAAAAAATAAACTAATTAATGGTCAAGTTACAGGTCCTTGACACGTTGCATTGGCTCTCAACTTGTCAATACAGTGGCAGATCCAGGGGCAGGTATGGGGACCCAAAAAGTGGACCCCCTCCTGGATCCGCCATTGTATTGTACGCATGTTACTGTTACACCGGTGACATCACGCCATCCATTTCGCTGCAGCATAATGTCATAAGAATAGTCTGACAAACCAAGCAAGATGATATAACAAATCCTGAAACATTGGTTTCAATTTTGTTTAACAGTTTGGTATATTTCCAGTTTATTGTACTAGGTATGGATGTTCCTAATGGAGCTGGATTATTTCCTGACACAATGTAAATGCAATCTAAATGCAAAAGTAACTCTACTTGTCTCCCGTTTCCAGGTTATCTCCCGAGGTTATTACTGCCACAAAGGAATTATACTGCAAGTTGTTGGAGAACGGACGCACAGACAAGCGGAAAGGACAGACCTCGCTTGCTAAAAAGTTGGAAAACTTTGCCTACACATTTGTGTCCCAGTCAGAGTGTCCAGATCCCAGCACACCGGGGAACCCTCCCATGTGAGCAGAGAAACAGCGATCTAGTTGAAATCTCTAGTTTATTTTCATGCACGCTCAATATCAGCCGTCTTTTCCATAACTGTGAGCGATTATTATCGCACTATTGAGCGAATTGAGCCCTCATTCCCTCCTGAACGACATGGAGCGATGCCTCGAGGCTTGCTCCCTGTGCTACATAGCGCTACATTGAGCAATCGCGTTCAAGAGAGGTTTAAAAGTAATCGCTTATTGAGCGATTACTTTTAAACGCTTATTGAACATGGCCCATCTTGCATGATTTCCTATGAGTTGAGTAGATGGTTGGGAATTATCTGATTGTATTAAAAAAACACTTCTGTGATCAAAGTACAGATTACAAACTGATAGATGATTCAACATATAGTTTTGATAATTATGGGCCTAAAACAGGCTACAGAGACAAATGAAAATAATAAATTTTCACGTAATAAATGTTGTTAGCTAGGAGATGAGCATTGAAACATTATAATGATTATCTATTTTTAGTCAGGGAGCCTTTCACTTTGAAAAGAATTATATTTCTGGATGATTTAATTATGAGGTCATATTTTATTATATGATTTGAGCTCATCACTTGACAGCATAATGCCCATCACCAGTCTATCATTGTTAATATGTTCTCTTTCAGTGTCAGTCATGAATGTGCTAATGTGAGAATCTCGGCAGGACGGTGGCCTGACAGTAAAATTGCAGGGTTTACGTACGATGGACAGTAAGTAATGTTTGATTAGAGTAGTAACAAGGCAAATGTACAAAGAGTTGTGTTTTCTTCTCTCCTTAAATCTCAGTACTGGTTAGAGACAGGAATCTATGGTCGGATCTAGTGGTGGGGTGCTGGATGCTGTGTTGTACTTTCGTGAACGGTGCCTCGCCTTAAAACAAAACTCAGATCCACAACTGGGATTTATATTTACATAGCAACAATATTTCGGGAAGGAAGTTTTATAAATAACAAGTTGGATTTTACTTCCATTAAGAAATTTATTCTTGACCAAGAATTTGAAGTTTCATTAGCACTATGATAGTAATAAGCCAAAGTTAATGCGTGGTACTTTAAGGAATATCTTAGGTTTAGAAAGATTTGAAAAAGTAAGCCATAAATAGCTGGTCTTCATTTGTGAATGTTGTATATCAATCAGTTACATAATATTCTAGGACAGTCACAAGTAATACTTTTTTCAGACGTTCGGATGCATTTACAGTCCCTAATACAATCTCCGGTCTTCCTTTCACCTCTAGTGGGGTAAGTTGATGAATTAAGCATTCACTTTCACGTAATGTTCAGTTATTTATATCGCTGATTTAAATGTTGAATGAAACGTGTAGTTTTACATAATATGTATGTAAAATGCAGGAAATGTTATTATCTCCATCAAACAAGTAAGAAGAATAACTAACTAGACAATCATAGTGTGCGTAGCCCTTGTATTTTTATCTATAATTACTTCTGGAATGCTGCTCAAACAATGTTTGATTTTCATATTTATTTTAAAACCCTTATCAAACAATTTTATGATTATGATTGATATATCTATTCAGTGCCAGGATTTCCACATGATAGAGTACAACAGCGATGTCTGGTTCCAAACAGAGGACGCTCCCGGTTTACTTAGGGGGAAGGTGAGGAGTTGGCAATGTGGGATAAATAACAACTGCACTATTTGTTTCCACAGTATTAAATTGGAGGATTTCACCTTACCTGTCTATAAATTGGTCGATTCTTTGCTGGAATGTGTTCTAAAATAATGTTGATTTTAATTTGAAGGACTTTAAAATAAAATACATGTTTTAATGATAATATTAGCAATTATTTATATGCCTTTCCCCTGTTTTCAGGTTATTTCCTTTGGGATCAAGAACAAACCGTCAGGGTACACCACCGACCCGGTCAAGTTCAAGATTCACAGTCCAGACCGCCGAGTGTCCACTTCTAGAGCTCAGTGAGTTGATTGTACTATGTATTCATGTTACAGGATTACTCATATCCAGCTGAAGTTGGAAGTCCTTAAAAGGGAGGTTCTATGTAAGAAGGTTGCTTTCTTTTATATTCCACTTCTAAAAGTCGTGATCTTACTTTCTATTTTTCAAACTTCTAGATGTGTGTATTTTGATGAGGCTGTATCAAAATGGATGAATCCTGATGACGTGTGTGAAGTGACGAATATTGTCGACATCGGCACGGATGACTTTGTGGACTGTTCATGTAGACACATGACAAGTTATGCAGTGATTGCTAAAACCCTCGACCCTGGCCTCGTCTATTATGAACTTTGGTTCTACATCTGCTGTGCTATATGTATGGTGAGTGGGTTGATCATAAACAATATAGTATATTTACTACCAGTACTTGGACTCTTTGAAGCAGAAGAAGTAAATTCCATAATAGTAATACATATTAGGTAAAGTAATGTATTTGAAAGCATTCTAAATGTATGAATTATTGCATTTTATTACCCATGTGGCTGATAAAGGCAAAGTTGATATTATCTTTTTTTATATTATCGATACGATCGCATAGCAAACATTGTGTCAGCACAATTTCTTGTGATGTCATCAAACAAATGTTTGTGACATCACTGTACCTTGACGTCGTAGGAGAAGTGGGCCTTTTCTTGCTATTTTTATGTGTTTCAAATGGAATAAAATTGGTAATAATGAAAGTATTACTCACATCAAATGAAACACTTTGGTTGATAATAATTTTCATACCGTATTCGCTCAGGTATAAGACCACACTCGAGCCTAAGATGGTTTAATGGTTTAAGCCTTTCAGGGGTTGTACTGGTTGGGGTTATTCTCAGGTTATAGCCCACCCCCAACTTTGCCAGATGTTCCATGGTCATACATTACATAAATCTATAACATGATTTCAAGTTAAGTGTCAAAAACCTATTAAAAAAAAACTATTCTGAATGAATTTTCATCTGATTTGGGGTCTCTCCTGTCTAAAAGCCCACCCCCATGTTTTCAATATGTTTGTATACCCGGTGTAACAGGCCAAACTTTCCCCCTGGCCAAAGTTTCCCCGGGGAAAGTTTGGCCTAGGACAGACTGTATGCAAATCTCGTTCGAGTAACGTAACAAGTAAATTTCACACCATTCGAGTAACGTTATCTAAAAATCTTTTTTTTTCAAATGAAAGTGTACATTTAGAGTTACCTCCCTTCTCTTGAGTCCACTGTACGAAAGCATGAATGTCGTGCTTGGAAACAATGTGTAAAACACCAAAGAAAACTAAAATAAACCGGTAAAACAGATACCGCGTTTTCATTCCACAGTTAGACGGAAGTTACCTTCACGTTCTTTCACGAACAAAAAGTTTATTTTAAGTTTCGTCCACAATGAGCGACAGTGAACAACGTCGTGAACCACCGGAAGTTCGACCCAAACGATCAACACAAGGCATTCCTCCTGTTAGGTATGGTTTTGAACTTGATGATGACATTCCTATACGTAGACCTGCTAAGAAAGCTCGCACTAGTGTTAGGACGGGTACAGATATTGCAGCTACACTTATCCACAGTGAGTTTAATCAATCTGAGATACCGAAGCCCGTCAAAACTGCAAGTGTCGGTTCTATTCGTAAGGCTAAACCTAACAAGAAAGGCAAGTCTACTGCTAAATCAGATACAGATTTTCCAAGTGTTCATTCAGGACTTGATAACATGTTTGAAGTACCAAAATTCACTACCCAGAGCAGTGTAAAATCTCCGAGTAAAGTGAAAAGTTCTGTAGGAAGTAGGTCAAGCAAAGAATACAAAGATAAGCTACTTTTACAAGCAGAAACTGCCAAGTTGAAAGCTATGCACGCTAAACAAAAGGCACAAGTTGACATTCAATTAGCTACACTCAGGGCTAAACATGAAACTGAAATGGCAGAGCTTGAAGCCCAAGTATTACAGAGCATGATCATTAGTTCTCAACACACTGACAACAACTCTGAAACTGAATTACCTGATAAATCTAAAGCTGTTCATGACTGGATAGAAACACAAGTTAACCAAAACAACACATTACAAGAAAGACAATCTGAAATAACTGAAGAAACAGATAGGTACTCACAGATCTCTGAACAATCAAAAGAAATTGAAGAACAACATCAAGCACAACTTAGAGATGAACAAACACAACCTATAGACCAAGAAGCACAACTCAAATACAAACAACAAGCACAACTCAGAGAACAACAAGCACAATTCATATACAGGCGACAAGCACAACTCAAATACAGACAAGCACAACTTCGAGGTGAACAACAAGCACAACTCCTACAGAGACAAGAAGCACAACTCAGGTACAGACAGCAAGCACAACTTCGAGATGAACAGCAAGCACATCAACCATACAGACAGCAAGCACAACTTCTAGATGATCAACAAGCACAAATTAGAGATGAACAACAACAACAACAACTCAGGTACAGACAGCAAGCACAACTTCGAGATGAACAGCAAGCACAACTTAGAGATGAGCAACAAGCACAGCAGAGAGATGAACAGCAAGCACAACAACCATACAGACAGCAAGCACAACTTAGAGATGAACAGCAAGCACAACTTAGAGATGAACAACAAGCACAACTCAGGGACAGACAGCAAGCACAACTTAGAGATGAACAGCAAGCACATCAACCATACAGACAGCAAGCACAACTTCTAGATGATCAACAAGCACAAATTAGAGATGAACAACAACAACAACTCAGGTACAGACAGCAAGCACAACTTCGAGATGAACAGCAAGCACAACTTAGAGATGAGCAACAAGCACAGCTGAGAGATGAACAGCAAGCACAACAACCATTCAGACAGCAAGCACAACTTAGAGATGAACAGCAAGCACAACTCAGGTACAGACAGCAAGCACAACTTAGAGATGAACAGCAAGCACAATTTCGAGATGAACAGCAAGCACAATTTCGAGATGAACAGCAAGCACAACAACCACACAAACAGGAAGCACAACTTCGAGATGATCAACAAGCACAACTCAGATACAGTCAACAAACACAACTTAGAGAACAGCAAGCACATTTTAGATACAGAGAGCAAGTCCAAGGAGAAGAAAGACCACAAGCACTATTCAGAGATGGACTACAAGATAGATTACAAGGTAGAGACAGAACACAAGCACGCCAAACAAGGATACAAAATGGGAGTTGCATAGACTCATGGATTGATGACTTGATTATTGGAGAAGAAACACATCTACAATGGGAAAATGAACCAATCGCAGACCAGATTGCTCATGCACTGATAAAGGTTGAGAGTGACAGAGATTTGCCAAGAGTCGACATTCCAAGATTTAATGGAAGTGCCTTGCAATGGCCTAAGTTCATTGAGCAATTCTATTATCATATCCATTCAAGAAAAGGAATTAATGACGCAAGACGAATGGACGTTCTACAATCTCACCTAGAAGGCGAAGCGAAACAACTGGTGGAAGGGCTTGGTTACAGCGGCAGACACTATGCCCTCGCACTCAAGGAACTTAAGCGCTCATTTGGACACAGAATGAAAGTCGCAAGAGCATTCATTGAGAAAATAACGAATGGCCCTGTTCTTAACTCTCATGATGCCCAAGCTTTGAGGAAGCTCTATATTTCACTGAGGGACTGCATAACCACACTACAGTTGATGAACTATGACTCTGATTTGTCAAGCAGTGAAATTGTGTTTAAAGTAGCCAGACGTTTGCCTGCAGACAAGGTTGCCAGATGGAATGAACATGTCCGATTACTCGCTGCCACCCATGATCCCACATTGCCAGACTTACTAGATTGGATGCGAGATAGAGTTGAGGCAGACAATAACCCATTTGCCATTTCTCAAAGGAAACAGAGTAGATCACAATACACAAAAGCTGAAGATAAACAAAGCACAGTTTACAACATGAAAGGAAACACTTTAAGTAAGAAAGTTCAAGGCTATGGAATGCCACAACAGTCAAAATCACCAACTCCACAAAGTACCAGTAGCAAGTGTCCTTCACCTCCTAATTACACCAAGGTACCATGTCACATGTGCTCTGAAGGTCATTATTTGTATCGGTGCCCCTTGTTTGCCAATAAGACAGTTGATGAGAGAAAAGACATTGTCAGGCAAAATAACCTATGTTTCAATTGCCTCAAGCCATATCATGGGGTCATGAAGTGCTTTTCTGCCATCTGTTGTCAGGAACCAGGGTGCCAAAGAAGACATCATACAATGCTGCATCAGGAGCCCAGGAAACCAATGACAGAAAGGGTGACAAATAGGAAAGTACTTTCTAGAAATGACTTCTCTGTCTTACTTCAGATTGTGCCGGTTATTGTATTTGGACAAAGTGGGAGAATCAAAAAGACTTTCGCTTTGTTGGACTCCGGCAGTGATGTCACATTGATTCAGAGTTCATTAGCTGAGGATCTCTGTTTGAAAGGCAAGAATGAAACCCTAAGCATGAATACCCTTAATGGAAGCGCTAAGCAGAGTTCTCAAAAGATACAACTACGGATCAAGGGTACTGATGTTGAATCAAAGATTCTACTTGTAAAGGGAGCTTGGACGTACAGTGGTACATTTGAATGTAAATCACAAAAGGTTGACCCAAAGTGGAAACACATTGCTCACCTCAACTTACCTGATGTTGATTCGACACAGATTCAACTTCTCATAGGCCTGGATACTCCTCAAGCACACCTACAGGAAGATGTTATTTCAGGTGACAGTGAACTTCCCTACGCAGTGAAGACGCCGCTTGGTTGGTCGCTGATGGGGACATCTATACACAATGAAAGTTTGCAGACAACACAAGCAAGAGTTAACTTCATTGTAACTGAAGATCAGTGTTTGCAAGATCAAATGGAGCACTTCTGGAAAACAGAATCATTTGGGACCAAGTACAACATGGAAGAAGCCATCTCTGTTGAAGACAGAAAGGCAAAGACAATATTAGAGGAAACTGCTACACTTATCGATGGTCACTACCAAATTGATATGCTTTGGAGAAGAAATGACATTCAGTTACCAGACAACTATCCCTACGCTAGGAAAAGATACAACCTTCTCATGAAAAAACTTGACCGAAGTGATCAATTTGAAGAAATGTACAGCAACACTCTGAACCAGTACATCGATAAGGGTTATGCGACCAAAGTAGATGGCGGAGAATCCCCTGATGATCCACACCAGAACAATTTGCGCACATGGTACATACCACACCATGGTGTGCAAAACCCCAACAAGCCTGGCAAGGTACGTGTTGTCTTCGATGCTGCTGCTTACTACAAAGGTACATCATTGAACAGCAACCTCATGTGTGGACCGGATCTAGTCAACAGTCTATTTGGCATTTTACAGAGGTTTCGCTTGTATGGTATAGCGATTGCTGCTGACATCGAAGCGATGTATCACCAAGTTAAAGTACCTGAACACGACTCACACAGCCTGCGATTCCTGTGGAAAGCCAAAAGGAATGATCCAGGACCCCCAGATATCTACAAGATGGACGTTCACATTTTCGGAGCAACAGACTCTTCTGCCTGTGCCAACTATGCCGTTAAGCGAACTGCACTTGATAACACAGAACATTTCTCACCTCATGTAATACACACAGTGCTGCATGACTTCTATGTTGACGACTTACTGAAATCTGTCGAAATCCCATCTCAAGCAATTGAACTAGCACAAGACTTGACAACTCTAATGGAGAAAGGAGGCTTCCATCTCCATAAATGGATAAGCAATTCATCAGAAGTTTTATCTTCCATTCCAGAGACAGAAAGAGCTACTCAAGCTTTGGATCTTGACTTGGATGAATTTCCTATACAGCGTGCACTTGGCCTCAGGTGGAATGTGAATGAAGACTGCTTTGTATACAACTCCATTCAAGCATCTACGCCAAGCACCAAGCGAAGTATCGTAAGCACAGTGTCCTCCATTTTCGATCCATGTGGCTACCTTACGCCATTCACCATGCGAGCTAAAGTAATTATTCAGGAACTTTGGAGACAAAATGTTGACTGGGATGAAGAATTACCAACAATGATACAGAGAAAGTGGGAGGAATGGTTAGACGAACTTGACAACTTGACAACATTCAAGTTACAGAGGCATCACAAAAGTTTCACAACGGAAGTGGAAAACATTCAAGTGCACGTTTTCTCTGATGCTTCAGAAAAGGCGTTTGGGGCAGTAGCGTACTTGAGGTATGCGACCAGCTCAACAGACATCCATTGTTCATTCCTTGCCTCGAAAACACGCATTTCTCCTTTGAAGCCAGTTTTGTCAATCCCTCGGCTTGAGCTCCAAGGTGCGTTACTAGCACTAAGACTTGGAAAGTCCCTACTGAAAGCATTGAGTTTACCAGACATCACCTTAACGTTATGGACAGATTCTATAACAGTCCTGCAATACCTCAACAACGAAATGAAGCGCTTCAAACCTTTCGTGGCTAACCGCATTGCTGAAATTCTGGAATCAAGCCAGCCTGCTCAGTGGCGTCATATTTCAGGTTCTCAAAATCCTGCTGATTACTGCACAAGAGGAATGACTATAGCACACCTGACTGGGAGCAGTTCATGGTTCAGCGCACCTGATTTTCTTCGCAACAGCGAAGACACTTGGCCGTCATCAGAACTCAAACCCTCCTCACTTGAAGATGATCCTGAAATAAAGACAAAGCATGTATTTACAACAAGCTCTAATAAGTATATGCAATCACCCTGCCAAGTGGAACCAGAATTGTCAGAAATCTTGAACCCCTTTGACTTTTCGTCATGGCGAAGACTTTTAAGGCTGTCGGCATGGATAAGAAGAGCAGTACTCAACTTCAAGTCCAAATTGTCTGCAAAGTCCCATGAGTCTATCAATGCACCGACTCTCACTGTTCAAGAATGCAAGGATGCTGCTATGTATTGGATACAAAGAGCACAAATTGACAGCTTCAAAACAGAGATTGACATTTTAAAGAGAGACAAAGAACTAAACACAACTTCTCGACTTCTATTATTATCCCCCTTCTTTGATGGAAGTCACTTAAGAGTTGGAGGTCGCCTTCGGAAAGCCAATATTCCTATTGAGGCCAAACACCAGCTTATCTTACCAAACGGACACCCAGTGACTATGCTTTTACTTGAAGACGTTCACAAACACACTGCACATGGAGGAGTTGAACATGTCATTGCAAGTGTCCGCCAGAAGTTCTGGCCCTTAAACTTGAGGCGTCAAGTGAAAGCGGTTATCAAGAACTGTAGAGACTGTCATAAGCGACGCGTCCTGCCCAGCTCTCCCAAAATGGCCGACTTGCCAGTTTGCCGTACTAACTTTGATGCTCCATTTATTCACACAGGAATCGACTACTTCGGCCCCATGTTAGTGAAGCACAAAAGAAGTAGACTGAAGAAATGGGGATGTATTTTCACCTGCCTTGTGACCAGAGCTACCCATATTGAACTTGCTGATTCATTGGAAACAGATGATTTTATTCTTATATTGAGGAACTTCATAGGTCGTCGTGGAAACCCGGGCCACATTTACAGCGACAACGGGACAAACTTCCGAGGTGCCAGTAATGAACTATCAGAAAGCATCAGGAATCTCAATCAAACAGAAATCTCCAATTTCTTAACCACCAAGTCAACTCAGTGGCACTTTACACCTCCATACAGTCCACACTTTGGCGGTGCCTGGGAACGACTCATCCGCTCCATCAAGATAGCTCTTAAAGCTGTTCTGCACGACAAGTATGTGACAGAATCAGTGCTGAGGACAACTCTGATTGAAATAGAAGCAGTACTCAACAGTAGACCTTTGACTTATAACAGCACAGACCCTGAAGATTTCACACCACTAACCCCGAATCATTTCCTGATTGGACGTGCTAACCCTGGGCAGCCAATCGGAAGTTTCGACCAAGCTGATCTTTGTAGCCGCAGGAGATGGCGACAAAGTCAGATCATCGCAGACCATGTTGTTAAACGTTGGAGAAGAGAATACCTACCAACATTGACTATTCGACAAAAGTGGAGAAGAGAATCTCCAAATGTTGCTGAAGGTGACCTTGTCACCCTGATGGACCTGAACAAACCTCGTGCACTATGGGATATGGCACGTGTCCTACAGATCTACCCTGGAGACGATGGGCGTGTCCGGTCAGTACGAGTAAAGACCCCCCGCGGAGAGTACACAAGACCGGCCTCCAAAGTGTGTCTCCTGGAAGAAGCTGTGACAGTTTATGACAAAAGACTCTAAACATTCCTTTTTGAATTATCACAAAGACATTTGAGTTAAAGTAACTTCCCCTTTTTTCATCTCAAAATTAATCATATATATTCACTTTCTTGACCCTGTCAGGGGGGTGGGTATGTATGCAAATCTCGTTCGAGTAACGTAACAAGTAAATTTCACACCATTTGAGTAACGTTATCTAAAAATCTTTTTTTTTCAAATGAAAGTGTACATTTAGAGTTACCTCCCTTCTCTTGAGTCCACTGTACGAAAGCATGAATGTCGTGCTTGGAAACAATGTGTAAAACACCAAAGAAAACTAAAATAAACCGGTAAAACAGATACCGCGTTTTCATTCCACAGTTAGACGGAAGTTACCTTCACGTTCTTTCACGAACAACAGACCTTCCCCGGGGAAACTTTAGCCTAGGCCAAACTTTCCCCCCCTAGGCTCAATCTTCCCCGGGGAAGGTTCGTCCTAGGCCAAACTTTCCCCACCCTTGATACTTTCTCACCTATGATTACAGGAGTAGCAACTTTGGCCTGGCTAACATTTCATAACCTCCCTACTTCTTTACTTTTTTTCTTATATACAATGGATGAGAATAAAATAAAATAAAATAAATAATCATCATGAGATTATGGTTATTTCTTCACAACCCTTTATTTTATTTTATTCTTAGATTAAATTACATGGGGGGAGATTCTGGCCTAGCTAGGCTACTTCTTCCCCAACCTTGTTTTTATTTACAAGGGGGGAGATTCTGGCCTAGCTAGGCTACTTCTTCCCCACCCTTGTTTTATTTACAAGGGGAGAGATTCTGGCCTAGCTAGGCTACTTCTTCCCCACCCTTGTTTTATTTACAAGGGGGGAGATTCTGGCCTAGCTAGGCTACTTCTTTCCCACCCTTGTTTTTATTTACAAGGGGGGAGATTCTGGCCTAGCTAGGCTACTTCTTCCCCACCCTTGTTTTATTTACAAGGGGGGAGATTCTGGCCTAGCTAGGCTACTTCTTCCCCACCCTTGTTTTTAAAGTAAAGGGGGGAGATTCTGGCCTAGCTAGGCTACTTCTTCCCCACCCTTGTTTTTAAAGTAAAGGGGGGAGATTCTGGCCTAGCTAGGCTACTTCTTCCCCACCCTTGTTTTTAAAGTAAAGAGGGGAGATTCTGGCCTAGCTAGGCTACTTTTCCCCAACCTTGTTTTTAAAGTAAAGGGGGGAGATTCTGGCCTAGCTAGGCTACTCCTTCCCCACCTTTGTTTTTATTTACAAGGGGGGAGATTCTGGCCTAGCTAGGCTACTTCTTCCCAACCCTTGGTGTTATTTACAAGGGGGGAGATTCTGGCCTAGCTAGGCTACTTCTTCCCAACCCTTGGTGTTATTTACAAGGTGGGAGATTCTGGCCTAGCTAGGCTACTTCTTCCCTACCCTTGTTTTTAAAGTAAAGGGGGGAGATTCTGGCCTAGCTAGGCTACTTCTTCCCCATCCTTGAAGAAAAACCACTGTCAATGTAACTTTGCAGAATCAAAATCTTTCAATTCCAAGACATTTATATATATATATTTCTGCATTAAATATTGATAAACAAGTTTCACAAACACTTTTCTGCATCAACTTTTGCAAAAAATATTAAAATACTATAATCATAATAAAAACAATGAGCATCTAAAATGTCAGTCAGTGATGTAACGAATTATAAAATTTTGATATTAAATTTGTCTACGTTTGAAACATTAAAATCTATTAATTAGCAATTTAAGGCAATTAACTTGGGTTTATCTTCGGAATAAAAATCAAGAGAAATCAGTGGTGTAACAAACAATATCACTGGTGTGACAATAAAGAATGTCATTGGTGTCACGACATATTACAATAATTATGTTCATTTTATTAATTCTAATATATTTTAAATAACTTTTTATATCTAAATGTTCAGAATTTACCTTTGAACTTTAATGTGTTAAGTGGCAAATAAAAGCAAATAGGTCAAGAAAAATCAATTATTTTAAACTAGAAATATGTGCATGTGATGCACTGTGATGTCCCCCGCTCCAATTTTCAATCAAAACTAATCATCTAACCCTTACTTAACAATGCCAGAGGGAAAAAAAACAACTTTACTTTAATCGAAAAAGGTTACTCTATTAGCATAAATCAACTGCAGATAAAAAAAGAAGAAAATAGATGGTAATTAATCTAATCTAAATCTGTCATAAAGAGATCACGGCCCTGATCTACAAGAAGGACTCAAGTCACATAATTTTAAAATATCTCATGAAAAAGCTTTGATAACGACTTGTTGATTTTTTTAAAGATAGAACTTATTGAGCAATGAGCACATCAACATTTCTTAACAAATGCAAAATCAGAAACATGGTGACTTGAGACCTTCTGGTTTTAAACAGGCAAAACTATGTTTGAAATATGAAGAACAATGAAAATCTAAAATCTAAAAGAAGTAGCCTAGCTAGGCCAGAATCTCTCCCCTTTACTTTAAAAACAAAGGTGGGGAAGAAGTAGCCTAGCTAGGCCAGAATCTCCCCCCTTTACTTTAAAAACAAGGGTGGGGAAGAAGTAGCCTAGCTAGGCCAGAATCTCCCCCCTTGTAAATAAAACAAGGGTGGGGAAGAAGTAGCCTAGCTAGGCCAGAATCTCCCCCCTTGTAAATAAAACAAGGGTGGGGAAGAAGTAGCCTAGCTAGGCCAGAATCTCCCCCCTTTACTTTAAAAACAAGGGTGGGGAAGAAGTAGCCTAGCTAGGCCAGAATCTCCCCCCTTGTAAATAAAACAAGGGTGGGGAAGAAGTAGCCTAGCTAGGCCAGAATCTCCCCCCTTGTAAATAAAAACAAGGGTGGGAAAGAAGTAGCCTAGCTAGGCCAGAATCTCCCCCCTTTACTTTAAAAACAAGGGTGGGAAAGAAGTAGCCTAGCTAGGCCAGAATCTCCCCCCTTGTAAATAAAACAAGGGTGGGGAAGAAGTAGCCTAGCTAGGCCAGAATCTCCCCCCTTGTAAATAAAAACAAAGGTGGGGAAGAAGTAGCCTAGCTAGGCCAGAATCTCCCCCCTTTACTTTAAAAACAAGGGTGGGGAAGAAGTAGCCTAACTAGGCCAGATTCTCCCCCTTGTAAATAAAAACAAGGGTGGGGAAGAAGTAGCCTAGCTAGGCCAGAATCTCCCCCCTGTTCATGGAAAAAGAAAGGGTGGGAAGGAAATAACAACACTGTTTTAACAGGGGGGAAACTTTGGCCTAGGGGGGGAAACTTTGGCCTGGGCTAAACCTTCCCCGGGGTAAAAGTATCCTAGGACAAACCTTCCCCGGGGAAACTTCTGCCTTGGCCATTTACTCCCCGGGGAAAGTTTAGACCGGGGAAGAAATGGCCTGCTACACCGGGATACTACGGTATTAGTAAATAGCCATGGATGATACCGCAGGATGATATGTTTACAGCAGTTCTACCCCTGTGATGTCAAACGATCTAGAGTTATATATATGCATCACGATGCAAGATTTTGCTTGACTTATGATAAGCTGAATAGTTTGGTACATAACTTTTGGTACGTATGTTTGGTAAGTAGCTGACTTCCACCTTCTGCACCACCTGTAAAGTGTGAATCACTGACTGCACCTGTATATTACAGGTGTGGCTGTTGTTGGTTATGGTTCTGCACCACCTGTAAAGTGTGAATCACTGACTGCACCTGTATATTACAGGTGTGGCTGTTGTTGGTTATGGTTCTGCACCACCTGTAAAGTGTGAATCACTGACTGCACCTGTATATTACAGGTGTGGCTGTTGTTGGTTATGGTTCTGCACCACCTGTAAAGTGTGAATCACTGACTGCACCTGTATATTACAGGTGTGGCTGTTGTTGGTTATGGTTCTGCACCACCTGTAAAGTGTGAATCACTGACTGCACCTGTATATTACAGGTGTGGCTGTTGTTGGTTATGGTTCTGCACCACCTGTAAAGTGTGAATCACTGACTGCACCTGTATATTACAGGTGTGGCTGTTGTTGGTTATGGTTCTGCACCACCTGTGTTCCTTTTCCTGAAAATTGGCCATGCAGAATGACTTAGTAGTTATTACCTCACCAGGTAGAGTGGTAATCACTGACTGCACGTGTATGTTGCAGGCGTCCCTGTTGCTGGTGCTAGTTCTGCACCACCTGTGTTCTTCCCAACCCATGATCTCCGCCAGTCTCTTCATGCACCTCATCTTCGCAGCCATGCTCACACAGGTAGGCAAACAGGTGTATGATCCTCAGGGAGTTGGGAATAACTGTTGTTAGATAAACCTTTGATGTGGCATTCATGTTTCCATTCAAGTATAAAGTATAAATGATTTTTGAACTCCCAACATCAGAACTAATTATGTGTCTGAAATAAAGTTAAAATCTTAACATCTTTGTTTCATTTACAGTGGTGGTTGAGAGGGGTTCAAACTCCACCTAATGTCTGCATGTAATTTGATGGACGCCCACCTGTTTTTAATAAGTCACATGTGGGTTGATGGATGATTTGATCATTTAATTACAGCTATAACTCCTCCCTCCCCCCATGAACATTTCTGGATCAGTCATTGATATTCTGTCACGTCATGTCGGATGATGGATGATTTGATCAATTAATTACAGCTATAACTAAATAATCCATTAAGAGTTTATGTGTTTCTCCTCCCCAGTTATGCTTCGTTCTGTCTACGTACCTGAGCCGGAACCAGATCCTGCTGGTTGGGTCGGTGACGGACGACAACTACCGCTGCATCGTGATGGGCATCTTCATGCACTACTTCTTCATCGCGCAGTTCACCTGGATCATGACGCAGGTACGACCAGATGTTGGTGGCAAATTGTCATGTTACTTCCAAATGCAGAAAAGTCCTATGAAATAGAAACTGGTGTGAAGTTTTATTTCAATTTGGAATGATGTGCCAGTTATGAGAACAATATGTCTCAATTTCCAGTCCTTTTCAAAATAGTCATGTCATTTACAGTTTTTCGAAATATAACTTGCATTTTGATTGGTTGATGGAACTTCTTTACATCCATTCATTAATAATTTAGATCTCCTATTTTAGATAAGTCCCATACATGAACATCTCATTGGTAAAACATATACAAATAGGAAATTGTGTTCAATCAGTGTTTCTGAGAGTAAACAGTATTAAATGTGAAAGACGAGGTAGCATGCAAGACTCTGCTGCTGAACTGCCGTGATGTAATGGCTTAAAATTTATTACGTCATTAACCATGAAGTCGTTTAGTGACAATTGCAAATCTTTTTTGTATTGACACTGAGCGGTTGCTAGTTGCTAGTTGCTTGTTGATTATTTGTGATTTATTGTGTCCTCACTAAAACTTCTGTGTTTATCACAGTTAATTGACACAAGACAGATAATCTGTAATTCATCGCAATTCGTTGATTATTTTGATGATGATAAAACTGTGTTCCAGGCTGTGAATCTATGGAAGCTGCTGGTGCTGAATGATGAGCACACCGAGAGGAAATTCTTCTTCTTCTTCATTCTAGGCTGGGGTGAGTGGGTCCAAATATTATTGAGACTTGTTCCATAGATTACTTATTCTTCAAGAAGACAAGGATATTTATGAATTATAAACTTCTTTATACAACAGTTACGATCCTTATACTGTTATTCTTCATTATGGGCTCAGTTTTTATGCTATCTATTTTATAACAGATTAGATCAGGTAATTTATTGCTGTCTCAATGGTTTAGCATAACATTTAACAGGTGCCCCTGAATCTTGCATCTAACCAGATCATTCCATTTCGCTGGTTGAAAATCATCCCTCATTCAAAACTTTCCGCCTTAATGAGTACTGAGAAAAACATTTTTGATGGAGCTTCCTCAGTCTATTATTAGGCAGATAACAACCAAAAGAAACCAAGATATTTTAGATAACAATTTAATTATTTATATTGTAGGTTCATAACGTTTTGGGGTATTTGGAGCTATAAAATGTAACGGGAATGAGGATGATGTTGATTTAAAGGGACACCGCGTCGAGAATAAAAATCAGATCATTTGTATCTACCTATGCTGATTAACATGTCTGTTAACAAGTCACAGACACCGAATTTCAGACAATTGACGTAATTGGTAATAAAAACTACTGCATGTACACAGTGAAGTGAAGCGAACCTTGCTAGCCGACACTCTAATCAGCTTAGTGAGATAAAGATGAGACTCATTTTTATCCTCGACACAGTGTCCATTTAAAGCACACAATTTATTTTAAACATTTGAATCATGTGAGAGTACAATAAAAGTATGCTTCTCGTGAGGGTAATACTTTCTCATGTACCATCTTTGTACCAGTGTCTCTCTCGAGCCTTCAGGTATAAAGATGGTACATGAGACTGTTTTATCCGAGGGTTTAACTATCTACCTACTGGTCTGGGAATTATTTAGAGTAACCTATCTGGACCAGTGACCAGTGTGCAGATCAGTCCTTTTGTCAACTAGTTGTACAGTAGAACTCGGATATAACGAACTCCAAGGGACCAGCGAATTTAGTTCGCTATATCCGGTGTTCGCTACTCACTTTCGGCAGCCATCTTGGATCATGTCCATCATATGTACAAAACTAAAACGTACATGTCTAATCACAAAATAACAAAGATAAATTGTACTGCACTTCACATCTTTATTCTTGTTTAATGAAAACATAATCTAGGATCAAGGATACAACATTTCCAAAAATTGCAATTACATATCCATAGCACTAGTACGTTTGAGAAAGTGATAGCTTTACGTTTGCCCGCCATCTTGTGACAAGAAACCAGAGTGAACTGATATTCTGTGACCATGTCGTGTAATTAAAGACAATATTTGTTTACTTAACAGTTATTTTTCTTACAATGTTGAAGATACTTCTGGTTGACTAAGCTGACACGGACTGAGTTTGCTCTAACAATAATGAGGAGCTTTGGTTCACCACGGACAATGTTGATCTTACCGCTAATTGACTAAAGCTGACACTTATTGTGTTCGCTATAAGTGATGTTAATTGACCCTCGGGGCATGAAATTCAGTTCCCTATATCCGATAATTCGCTATATCCGGGTTCGCTATACACGCATAATTTTAGTGATATTATATAAGGCTTTTGACTGGACCTAAAAATTGGTTCACTATATCCAAGTGTTCGCTATATCCGAGTTCCTTATATCCGTGTTCTACTGTAATTCCTGTAAAATGGTCCCTCAGAATGGTTCATCATTAATTGATTCAGCAGCTTAATTAAGTGATAAGCTACCAACTTGTCTTGTTATAATAGGTCTGCCCCTGCTGATAGTGGGCGCCTTCTATGTCGTAATTGTAATTCATGTAAAATGGTCCCACAGAATGGTTGGGTGTTAATTGATTCAGCAGCTTCTGTGATAAGCTACCAACTTGTCTTGTTATTACAGGTCTACCCTTACTTATAGTAGGCGTGTTCTACGCCGTGGTGTACAACCTGTACAAGTATGTATACACGCTCCCCCTCGACTTCATCTATGGAGACGTCAACAACAACAACGAAGTGTGAGTCGCTTCAACTCAATTTTATCACATGGATTATTCTGGTCAAGCATTTTTAACCAGCTCCTGATAATGACCCTTGTATTGAGTTCTTGCAATCGTTGGCCATTCGGAATTCTTTGACACTCATTAAAGGGGCAGTAGCACGTTTTTTCGCTCAAATAAGTTGATGAAATGTATTTGAAAAACAATTTCACCAATAGTAAAACATCCTTCTCTCTTCGGAAAATAAAGTTTAAAATGAGTGTACATGTTTCGGTGAAGCAATGGGAATCATTTTTGTAATAAAAATTAATAAATTGTGTTCACAATAAAATGGCCGCCATGCAATTTTTGCTATATACGCAACATAGTTTTTACAACTACAGATAATTGGTTTGTGTTATAAGATGTTTTACCCTCTAAAGTTAATTTAAATGACATAAACTATCATTATAAATGGGAAATTTGAAAAAATAAATTTTGCAAAAAACGTGCTACTGCCCCTTTACATGTCAGTTGAGAAACATTTCGCTTCAGAAATCTTGCATGCCTTCTGTTAAGTAAATGTTAAATGATTGTCTATACATTTTCAGTTTTGTATCTGACTATAAAAGGGTCTAAAGCCAACAATTGGCAGTTATTATTACTATAAAACACGACCGAAGTAACAGGACACTATATTTGTAGAGGAGGATAAAGCTGTTGTCAACACAACTTTTAATAACCTCTCTACATATCGGTCTTTAGCAATAAGCCAAATTGGGAAGAATATATCAATTTAAGATGTTTGCCCTCTTTCCAGATGTTTCATAACGAACCCGTACGCGGCGCTAGGTGGGGTGATTGTGCCTGCTCTGCTCATGCTACTTGTAGTGTGTATCATCTTCATCAAAGCCTTCCAGATGGCGTCCCAGTGGGAACAGTACGACGACATCTACCGCGGCAGATACAACAGGCTCGGTATACACATCTTAGTTATAGAACAGTTTTAGGGTTTATGTTGGACATTCAGATTAATAACTTACATATCTAAGTTCATTAACTGACTTTGGTCAAATGCAAGTATGTTTTAACTTTTAATTGTAAAATGAAATACTGATTCAATTCTAGATCTGCTAAAAACAGTGTAAATCTGAAAACAACCAGCTTGAAACTGATAAACATACCATGTTTAGCTCAAAGTGGTTGGAATATAGCATTCAGCAGTTTATGTCTTACAATATGGAATAACTCAACTTAATTTCTCAATTACTAGTTTTGAAATATGATAAAACACCAACCCAGTCAAAGATGTCAACCTGTTAAAGGCTATCAGAAAAGCCTACTTATACACAGCTAAGAATAACGTTGAAATAACAACTTTAAAAATTATATGCAAGGGCTGTGACAAGTATTTGAATATCTGACAATGGATCCGTATTTCATTTTTCAAGAGATTGAATGTGTACATATTATAATCGTGTCAATTGCAGAGATCAAGCTGCTGCTGTTTGTGTGGGGGCTGGTGGTGTTCACGTGGCTGTGGGCGGGGCTACACATGGTGTACGGACAACTCTGGATGATGATCCTCTTCTGTATCTTCGATCTCACTCTGGTTTGTACATTGCAGTTACTTTCGTTCTGGGTCGAGATGTTTAAAAATCTTTTAGTACTAACATGATCTTTATCATATATTTACATTAACTTATGAATATATTAATGTTCATCTTCCGCACGCATCGGGTCATATATGCACTTTTAGAAAATGCATACTGACCCTTGCGACAACTCGAAGGGATTTTTTTAGACAGACTCGGCGCCATCTGTCGTCCAAAGCGAGTTACGTCCCCTCTATTGACCAATCAAATTGGTCTTTACCAACCCAATTGATCCAAAAGTTGGTAATGCACCGACAGCTTCACAAATTGCTTATAATACTGTGGGATTTTTCATCTCCGATGTTAAGCTCATTTGCATACTATAAGTTGCAAAACGGATTTTAACTTCAATGGGAAAATTAAACAAGAGAGCTATTATCAGATCTTGAATAAATTGTGGTTTGTTTCATTTACCCACACGTTGTGATTTAGTTTTATCACTATTTAATCGAGCGTAATCAGCGTAGCACGGGTAATTCAAATTAAAAGAAGAAACGGTCATCCAACGTGTCTGTGCGTGATTTGTAAACACGCATTTGATTGGTCAACACCATAGCTCAATAGTCGTGTGACTTCCTGTCTCAGAAATCATCCCTTCGAGTTGTCGAAAGGGTCAATATGCATTTTCTAAAAGTGCATACATGTATATGGCCCGATGCGTGCGGAAGATGATTAATGTTATGAGAGCTTACAAAATCAAGGCCCTGGTAAGTAGATATAAAATAGACAAAAGGTGAAGGGTCATTCTGCGTTTTACAAAAGTGGCATAACCAGTTCATTTTGCAAGTTTCAGCGTTGTTAGTGAGTCTTTCTTCTCTAAGTATTAAAATTTCATTCAGCAATAATCAGTTGCTGAAAATATACTTGTTTCAGTGATTATGACAGTTCTCTGTACCATTGACTCTGATATAATATTAATGGTGAACGTAATTATCATTATAAGTGAATTAAACTATGTCCACAAACTCCCTGCAGGGCCTGGCTGTGTTCATCCTGTACGGAGTCATGCGCAACCCGTGTATGCCCTACTCCAGCACCCACAAGGCCAGCTATGCGGTCAGTGTCGGTGACTTCGAGACGATGGCCGCTCAGTCTGGAGTGCCCCACTACAACTTCCAGCCCTCTCCCGGACCCGCCAGTCTCAAGGGTTCCCGCGCCTCCCTGCTTCACGAGGTGGATCACGTCTTATACTGATACTCCTAACTTAGTCTGCAAACCTTCCCGCTTTAGAGCAAAATGTAATTCTATTTAGTAATGAAATTATGCAGTGCACGCAGGTTTGAAAATATTATGTGTTACTTTGTTACTGTGGTAATTTGTAGCTCACTGTTTTGATAGTTTGTTACTTAGAATTTACAGTGAAAGTTATTATTTTATTCACAAATACGATTAAAGCAGTGATATTTGTAAATGAAAGAATTTTAAATGCAAATATTACCATTGTTTTGAAAAATTATGTCATCACTTCTTCACTTTATTATTATTTCATTATTACCGTTTAATAAATTAATTAATTTACTTGTTTTTTTAATGGGTGTGATTTAGACTCGCACCTTCATAATCCGTGACCAACTGCCACTACAGGAAGTTATCATTGAAGTAAAAATATCAGAATTGTCACTTTTTAAAATAGTGTGACCTTACATTTGTTCAATCCTTAAAGATATGCTAACCTCAGGGGGTAGACTTCGCTGAAATGATTCTTACAACAGTAAAGAATATCGATACAAAAGTATTGGATAACAAATCCAACCCTAAATAGTAGAAAAAACGTTTTTAAAAAATACTTCATTCTTACAGCCGCCAAACATTTCATTAGCCAATCAGCTGCTAGCAGAGGTGTGACGTGTTACTCAGGAGTCCTGCTCAACGAGTAGCTGGCTTATGTTATTGTTTACATTATACACTCGTATAGCCGTCACGTATGTTTCACTGATCTCACTTGTCAAAACAGCCTAAACGCGATCAAAGCTATTAGACACAATGTCGGCATATTCTGTTCAGTCGTTAATCAACTTTGGTTGTTGTACACATGTGTTTAGATTGTTTATTCTCCGATAATGCCGAGTGGATATTTCAGCGTAAGTCTACCGCCATTGTCTTCTCTTTGTGTCATTTTGAATTGTCAGTTCTATAGAGTTACTGCGTGAATGTCCATCACAGACCATTTCCGTTATGTCAGACTCTTATTCTAGCAATGAGATCTCGCTTTGAACAACGTAAGTCAAGCGATAACAAAGATTTGAATGAAGAACAAGCGAATGTACCAAATGATCGGGATACATATCTCGTTACTCTCACGTTTATCTATTTCATTATTTAACAGTTGAAATAAAATAACAGCACATATGTATGATACTATCTCAAAGTATTTTGATTTAATAAAACAATTCATTAAACAATGTGTTTCCACAATTATACAAAATTGTATCGGCAAACAAACGAGAATTCATGTTAATCCTACTCAACGAAAAACGAGACTTATGCGACGTATATATCTATATCATTTTAAAAAATGAAAAGAAATACATATCAATTATTGCACTATATTGTGATGATTTTCTGACTAGTTCTCATGTAAACAACACTTTACGATGTCCTTATTGATTTAAATAACTAACCTGTTGTCACCATATGATTGCTAATCCATGTACATCGGTGTGCATCATACATAATAGTGAATGACTGGCTGCTATCACAGACGAAACAACAGAACATGATATTCTTAAATTTCGTTGGCTGAATGTAACATTCCTAATTTTGATTGGGCTCACTATGTCCAGACTGAATGTCGCCTATATGTGTATCTTTTTTAAACTAACGACACCAGTTACGTCATATGACAGGACGTTGGCAATATCTTGACGCGCCACCTCTTATATAATTGAACCGGTCCAGTGACCATCGCCCTGACCGATATCTGACATCAAAACTAAGGTGTTAATGCATTAAGCGCAATTAGTGAGTGTTGATAACATGGCTAACTAGTACTTCTGAACAATATAGAATTAATATAGAAATGAAAAGCTAGATTTTCAGCATTCTACATTAACATTTCATCGATTTTACCCAAATAACATGATATTGATGGAACAAAATCTGAAAGAAAATGTGTACCGAAAAAGAAAACGCCATTTTCATTTCGATTTGAAATTATTCATGATTCCTTATCATAGATACATCATTGTAGGCTTTAAAATCTTTTGACATTTTCACCCGCCACATTTTTCTACATTTGCATTACACTGAATAAAATAACTGCCTCAATGAAAGTAATTGTAAATGTACAATATTACAAATTTAACGATAGCTCGTTTTTTTCCCTCTTTAAACTGTTAACCAGTAACAATGATGAAAATTTCTAAGTTATAATGCAATTTATTCTATTATGAATAAAAATTCACCATGAGAAATATTGACTCAGTAGACCTCAAACTATACAGGCCTCTTGAAACTTAAAATCAAGCACATAAAAAATAAATAATAGTGACGTTTACAATTGAAATTATTCATTTCAAAGCATATTGTAGCCTACGAAATAACCCAACGCTCCGCTCGATTGGTAAAAGAACCCAACTAAAACCAGCAACTGAATATCGAAAAATCCTTCAAAAACTCCGAACTTACTTCCTACAGACGCACAAATACCCATTCTATCGGAAACTTACAATGTCAAAAGTTGTTTTTGTGTTTTAAACGAATCATCGACGAAAATCGACAAATCGCCTAAGGATTTCATTGTAGCAACTCCTGTATATGACGTCACATCGCTAACGAAGGTTATGCTACACTGAGGGGCCGCGGAAAACTGTTTGAAGAATGAGATAATGAGCAGGCCAAATTTACTCACTTTGAACCGCGATATCTGGCTAAGTAGGTGACGCTTCGAAATAACAGTTAGTGTTTTGTTTACTTGAATGTATTGTCTATATAAATAAATGAATTAAGATAGAACAAAACTGAGAGGTTCTATTATCTTTAACAATATATCTTTTCTTTTTTTGTTCTTAATAAAATGTACACAACTACTGCAAACGTCTACTAGGTAACTAATGCACTGCAAAATAGTGACTAGTTAACATGAACATACTGGTACTGGTATATATCTATTTTCAAGACAATGTACTAACAAATCTCACTCTCTGCTGTAGGTGTGGGAGCGTGACTCGCCCCCACGGAGCCAGATGACGGTGAAGCGTGCCCTTCCCTCCCAGGTGTATATCAACCCCCCCATCTCTATCATCAGCCCTCCCTCACACAGCGACATCGAGGACAGAGACTTTGACGATCTACTCTATGCGCTCAAGGCGGGCGGAAGTTTCGCACCAAGTGAAGTGTCCAGGAGCATTGCGGACGATGCATCGATCGACTCTGAGAGGCTTGAACATTACGAGACTAAAAGAATTGACATTGCTGATACTCATTTATAAGATCATTGTATAAAAGGTCATCCATCAAAACATCGTTATGAATCCTACCGATAAATACATTGATAATGGTTTAAGTTGGCAATTACAAAACAGAACTTGTATGCACACTCTAGATACAGGGATCTAAAACATCAGTCTCCCCATCTGTCATGTGGAGGACTTGGGTTCATTTCCCGACCAATGCAAGGGGTAATATGTTTTCAATGTTATTTGATATGACCATAAGCATTGTTTTACATGTTCATTTTGTAACCATTCACCCATCAAGATCTATCACATGTATATTTCTAGGAGTCCCTTATTGAGCTGAAAGGGATTTCATGTTAAAATGTTAACAATTTGTTGATGATGATTCATATATAGCTGCGAACATGACAACTCATATTGGCATTCAACTATTTAAACAGCAATCAGTTCATGTTTAATTGAGTTTCATCACCTTCAGAAAAGAGTATTTAATATTTTTATTAAAAATTATATACTTATTTAGAATGATGATTTATTTTAACATCATGTGTGTTCTAGTCATACTTTTTCCAATGTAGTTGTTTGTCCATCTTTTGTGAACAAAATACTTGTATTATGTACATAATTCACCATAATATAATTTGGTTCTAGTTACCTCATGTTGGTGCTTTGTTTATTCTTGATGTGCTGTATTCCAAGTTTTCTTTTTTTTTGTTCATCATGTCAACCAAAGAAGGCAATTCGATAGGATTGAAGTCTCTTTTATTATAGAATTAGTGCCAATTTTACTTTTATTTTTACTTTTATCTGTTAAAATCTTTAATATCAACATTATATATTTAACCCTCTGCAGCAGCTTATGCTTACTCAATTTGTAAACCAAGTTATGTTGACTTGAGTCAACTTCAGCATGGACCATATAAGTGAAATTTGCATGAATTGCATTGGGTTTCAAAAGCAGAAGTTGTTTCCCCCCGAAGGCCCTAGTGTGGAAGGTGAGTCTTGATGGGTGCCTCACAAAATAAATTCTCTTCAGCAAAAAAACAATACATATATCTGAATAACTAGGAATTAACATCCCTTAATTTGGGAAGGCTTTGTTGGATGACAAATAAGGGACTTTTAGAATGAAGGGTTGATCCTGTTGAGACTTAATAAATTGTGGGACTTTGCTTGAACTATTTATCTTACATTATTGTTGTTCACTAGTGAATAATCACAGATTGTGAGAAAATGTGTCACATAAACAACTGATGTCATTTTACACACACGCGAGTCATATCATGCTCATTTATTGTGAATTTGTTAACATGAGCAATAGCATTTTGTACTTCCATTATTTATTTATTCATTTACAGAATTATGCAATGATTGTACATATCTAGTTTTATTTATTTGTTTACAATCATGTCTATCAACACCCCTGGTATAGTATGCATATATATCGAAACCATACGAGGAGTTTCAAAGTTCCTTGTTTAGAAGACTGATCAGTCATATATGGTGCTTATATAAGAAGCTAATTCTATGTTTGGATGCAATGAAGATTTCAATATTCACCAATGATATACCAGGACACCTTTTCTATTTATGGTTTTATACATTTTGTTGTGAATGTTAAATAAACAATTTCTTTGTTAACAAACGTCTGTCTTATTTCAATCAGAGGAAATGCCAATTTGAGGTGATCGATGAGCTTGGTGTCTAATTTTCTGTTCACAAATATGTCTCTCTCGAAGGGTCGGGAGAAATATTGTTTTTGATCGAGTTTCCGTTGGCGCCGACGTTCCCATTGTTTCCGGAGCATACTTCTAAAACTGCTTGACCAATCTTCAAATTTGGTATACAGTCTCCCCATATCATGTAGATGTGCCTTTTGGGGGTTTCAGATTTTAATTGTTTTTATTTTGTTTGTTTCCATGGTAACAATTTGGACTTGTCTTTTAGAAAGGTAGTAACAGAAATCGAATTGGGGGAAAGATATTTGTTACAAGTAAATACACCTAGTTGATTCCTGGTTTTCATAATATTGATGAAGATCCAGCATAATCGTCTCTATGAATATTTAATTTCCTGGTCACCATTTTCATGATATTGGTGGGAGTATAACAATATGATTTTTTTAAAAACTTTGGAGCATTAATAATTATCTCCCCTGAATGAAACATTGCAGAACCAAGGTTTCACGTAAAGACACTACTGGTTGTCAATAACTTCTGTATGACTTGGCCTGGAATCAATCCAAATGGGGATGATATGTACCTCTGTACATTTATCAGAAATCCTTTCACTTCCTCGTAAATGCTGTAAGCAAAAGACTGTCACACCTCTGTTGCTCAGTCTTCTTGACCAAAGAAATTCTGGTAGACTTAACACTCAGATTCTGAAAAAAGTATTTATTTGTAAAATGTCACCATTTAATTAAATCTTGAAAAGGAGACTATGAGAATTGTGATTTTCAGAAAAATGTTCTGAAAAAAGAAAAAAAGAAAAAAAAAGAGGCTCCTTTTCAATACTTTTTCAGAGTCTAAGTGTTAGACTACAATTCTGGCTCCCAACAACTATCTTCCAATGTCTTTTTGTTAGATTTATCCAGAAAGCAATCAAAACGTCAAGATTTTGTGCAGATGTTCTTGCAATAAAGAGAATTAGATGTTAAATCTGAGAACAAGAGAAAGAAATGACAAAGAGGTGATTACTTTGTCTATGGTTTTTATTAACATGTGGCGTAGTTGCACTCCTGTTTGAATCATGATGGTTCTATATAGGAATCTAGTATGAAAAAAGAAGTAAATGCAAAATGGGTTGATATGACCTTGATAAATGACAACATGTGCACAGAAGACTTAAAATCACAAACAACCATTCTGGTCAACAAAAGTCACAAATAATGTCATCTTTACAAATAGTATATCACATGTGCTGCGCTTTGTTCATTCGCTTACTGCGTTTAGTTTTAAAATTCTAAAAAATAAAAAGAATTCACGAAATAGTACATGCCTTAAATTGAAACTGAAAGCATTTGGCAAAAATAAATGGTTTAGCTGCTTCTGAACACATTTGGTAAAATTTTAAAATGATACTTTGTACGTTTGTATGTACTGTATGTGTATAACTGTACAATACATAGATATCTACAAAACAACAAATGGTTTATAAGGATGTGATGTAAAGATGTACAAACACTAGTCCACCAGGGACGAGTAGTCAGTCAATGTAAGTACAGGTCAAGTGAACGTGAATCAAACTGACTGACCTAAACAGACAGACAGGTACATGAGGTCCCCTCCTCGACAGGAAAATACTGCAGGATTAGCTTGTCTATCTATTTATACTTCTGTATGTAGGTACAGGTAGGTAGGTATGTACACAAAATATAGCTACACATGTACAGCTGAGTATTTGATACTCCATCATGACTATTAACAATTTATTCTTGCTATGAATTTGATTCTTTACCCTCCAAGGATTTAAATAAGCTGCAGCATATTTTCACTGCGGCGGCGTATTTACAAAGCTTGCACGGTGTCATCACTATGTACTCATAGCTGTGGGCTCCGGTTGAGAAGACCCATCAATATTATAATAAACCATATTTACAGCATATTGGGATACATGTTTTAGAACTGCTCCCCTTGCATAGAATAAGATAATTATTGCTCACACATCCTCACAACCACAAACACGCACACCAAACATGCATACACTCAATCCTCTGTACAATAACTTGTGACATGGTAAAACTGAACACAACAAACAAGACACGACCATGAAACCAATCTCTTAAAAAGATAAGAAAATAGATGCAAAATCCTTAAAAGATTTGTCCTAACATCTCAATTTGTCACTTTGAACAGAACCAGTATTAAGCTTGACATAGTCCTAGATTTCATATCTCACTTAGTGTTATTATTATTGTGTTACAACAATATCAACGCTAAGAGAGCTTGAGAATCTGAGAATTGAAAATTGTTTTTGAATTTTTTACTTTGACAACTTATCAAGATTTATAACAGTTGACAATGACGTAAACATTTACTAGTTTTGGAGAACAAATTTGCCTTGATTTGATCTAAAGGACAATCTTGACGAAGTCAATCATAAATTCATTTGGTTACATGGCCTTTGCAACTGCAGGATGGGGAAAATGGCCTTTGTCCGAGCAGCACAACATTACATGACATCAGCAATCGGACTACACGGAAACTGTCCTCGTCACATATTCCTCTTCCTGTGATTATGCAGATATAAAGTTACAATGTAAGTTACTCAAGGTAAGCTAATGCTTCAACAGACACTGCACATGGATGCTATGAATGTTTGGAGACAAGATCCATTCCACCTAACAGCAGGAATACCTAATGAATTCCTGTCATCTTTAATTATTACTGCTGATGAATTCCTGTCATCTTTAATTATTACTGCTGATGAATTCCTGTCATCTTTAACTATTACTGCTGATGAATTCCTGTCATCTTTAACTATTACTGCTGATGAATTCCTGTCATCTTTAACTATTACTGCTGATGAATTCCTGTTATCTTTAACTATTGCTGCTGATGAATTCCCATTATTTCAACTTGCATGTGCTTAAGATACTGTATCTACACAATAAAGAAGTTGTACAGAAATCTTATTTTCTTATGTATTCCACCTCTAAATGCCCCTCAGAGACTTGTATGTGCTTGTCATAAGATATTAAATCAAAACATCAAGGCTTATTCTTATTTAGTTCTTTAACCTGAAATGAGTGATTTACAAGTAATGACTGTATAAAACTGTTACATTGTCAAAACAAGTCTAATTAATTTATATGTCAGAATAATCGTTACATGCTGCCCGATTTAAGTCTTTCTATAAGACGTACTTGCATGACTAGTTTGGATGAAGCTGAACATTGTAACAAGAGTTGAAACAATTTCCATATTATGTCTAGTGGCAGTATGATGCCCTGGGTTCACAAGCACCATAATGAACAGATCTGATTTTCTTGCTGCACCAGTTTGGAGATTGTAAGTTTGTTACTAAATACTGTTGCGGGCAGTTTCAGCCGGAAGCACCATACTACCATCACCAACCTACACGAACCAGGGAACACTTACCAGGTCAAATGTTAAGTATCTTGGCATGAACACAGTTTGACAAAAACACTTCAGCAGAACCCAATTCCTATTAAAATAGAACTCTTCATAGCATTAGTTTCCTAATGAAAAACATCTCATTTATGTGTTGTCACCTTGACAACTATCAGCAGCAAAACAGCTGTGACCAAACTTAACAATGTACTATTATGACACCCTGTAGAAAACATGGTAACAGAAATTGTGAACAATTCATTCCTTTCTAGTGTTAAGTCTTCACATGTTCTATCCTATTCAGCTAAACAACTGTAGAAAGTCAGAGTTAATAAACAAACAACAGAAACTGTACTTAACAACAATTACAGCACTTTTGTCCAAGAATGTCATGGCACTTAAGTAGTGGTGGTTCCCACACTGTATAACAACCTCAAACTAACCTTAACAAAGATCCAACTAATGCCCATGACATCAATCTTCAGAATTTCATGTTTCAAGTTATGGTTTCACATCACAGAAAAGCAATTAAACATGAGTTAAAAATGAAGAGAAATCTCCCTAAAATCATTCACCATTTCATTCTTAAAACCAAAACTTACTTTGGTAAAAACTTTTTAAAGTTAATATCCTAAAAATATTTGGTATAGACAAGGCCCTATTGAACACAATGTTTCCTCTGCATTTAATGCATAAAAGGTATGAACACTGTTTGAACTTGGTTTTCAATAAATAAGAATACATTTGGCAATTTACAATAAACTGTAAGTTTGTGCCAGGTAAAAAGAAAATTCAGTAGAAATGCAAAATATGAAAAGACTATCATATATTCATTTCACTTTCTTGCCCTCATTCAAGTCAATTATCAGAAGTGAGTCTGTGGCTTCTTACGAGGTCGCTTTCCTGAACCTTGTTCTAACAAATAAGACACATCGATTTTCTGTTTTCCAGGAATGTTGTTCAACATCTTCAACAGAAGGGTGTTCAGTCGATCTTTCTTTTCTTGTTTCTGTAAAGACACAAACAGTAATCATTAGGAACTTTATTTTTGTTACCAGATTTTTCGCAGACAAATACATAAGATGAAATGATATTTTGCA
Organism: Gibbula magus; assembly: GCA_936450465.1. Lineage (NCBI taxonomy): Eukaryota > Metazoa > Mollusca > Gastropoda > Trochida > Trochidae > Gibbula > Gibbula magus. Next base: position 73,204,576 of record OW388289.1, on the reverse strand, counting down.
TTGTTCAAAGTACATCTACACAAGATGCATTTGTGAAAAGTTTACAGGTGTTGGATGCCAGCCCACGTCATAACCCTATCTGGCCTTATAGGGTTGATGAGCTACTAACTGTACTACTCTCTACCAATAAATTTACATCAAACATCACTTAACAACACATAAGCGCTAACAACAATCCAGGAATATCAGAGATAATGGCTTTTTTCACTTTTGATGTAGAAGTTGTTTCAAACCAATCTGAAGGCCAGCAAGATTAGGCCCCTCGCCTAAGTAAAAACTACGCTGACAAAGATATTGCTACTCACCTTCAGTTTCTTGACAACAGAAAGGGGTATATCCTCCTCCGACTCCGCGTCTGATTCTCTCTGCTTGTTCTTCTTCTCCTCCCCCTTCTCGGCTGTGTCCGACTTGCTGGGGCGTCCTCGCTCTCCTCCCCCCTCCCCCTTGCTGGACCCTCCCCCTCCTCTCTCTCCTGGCCCACGCCGCTTGTACTGCTCAGGCACTTCATGAGGCTATAGGAGACACAGAGTGAATTATTTGATAGACAGATTTGGGACATTCTGTCTCTGTAATTACGTAAATTCATTTGTTTATAATCTTGGAATGGCAATTTAGAAGAGGGAAAGGGGTGAACAAATCTGGATGAATGGTGTTCAGAATACATGCTGTCATTTGCATTGTATTACAAGACTTCAAGTTACAAGTTTTACAAGGATGTAATGTCAAATGTTTCTTAGATGTTTGACGTTGTGTAGAAATCTTACCGAGTAGGTTCTCTTTGGCACTAACTTCTGTGGATAACGATCAAAGCAGTAGGATTTCGTGTTGATGGCAAATCTGTGCATAAAGAAAACATGTAGATGAAATAAAAAATAATTAAAAAAACCAAACTTATAAATTGTATGACAATGTTACTTTTGAGTGATTCACAAGTTTCAAGTTACGTAGAAATAAATTTGCCTTTATACCTTGGCTTGGAGAGTTTGTTGAAGAGATGTGCTGTTTTGTCGACTCTGTATTCACACACGTAGATATCTTGATGGCGGTAGTTCTTTGGTCTGCCCTTACAGTAGGTGTTGAGATCCATCACACAACACTGACCAGCAACGGACTCGAGCGGAACAATCTCCAGGGTTGGGTACTTGAACACCTGAGACAAAATTTATAACACATTTTAAAATAAATTCTTAGATGTTATAGAATTGTTTAAATCTTAAATGAGTACAATTCATTCTTCTGATAGTTATTGTGAAAAAGAAATGTGACATTCATAATAGTCACACATATCACCTTATTTGTTTGTGTAATCTTCCAGGAATGGAATATACCTCCTTGGAATTTCAGATTATCTTGTTTTTTTTTAGGGCACCAATAAGCATGACCAAAAAATCCTATCTATAATTATTATGACAAGTTCTCACCTCATCGTGAAAGAATTTCCTTGTTGGTTCATGGTAAGTTTCATTTGGTCGCAAGTATGCATGCCCAAGGATGAAACGCTCGCTGAAAATAGCAAAACAATTAAAAACAGTTGTTACACAATACATATCATGGTAAAGGGATATGTCTTACTTGCATGTGTTACACTTATCTGTGTAGAGATCATACTGTTAATGTTAAAATATTTTGCATGATTATGATGTTATATGAAAACTTAATAGTCTCATGATGCATCTTTAAAAAAATAAATAATTTAAAACATCATTCTATTTGTGAAAATCTTTTCAAGTACAATGTCAAATGAAGGAGCAAATAAGTTAAATCTTAAAATTTAATATCTTTTAACATAAATATGACATAAAATGATATGATATGATAATTTAATTCTCTATATAACCAGCCATCATTTAGAAATGGACAAATACTAATATTCACCAGGTAAAGGGTAATAAAAATTTCAGATAATTGAAACAGACATTACAAATATCTACAACTTACTTGTCATCAATCCAGAGCTGTTCGATCCTGAAGATCTCCAGTTTCTCTGTGTTGATGTTGGACAAGAGACGAGAGGAGGACCTGATGGGCGCCCCATCCCCAGTCCGCTTGTAATCTCTGTTGAGGTAGACACACTCCCCTATAGCCAGCTGCATGTCGTCCTTCATCAGGGTCATGTAGTACACACACCCAGGGGTCGCGTCAGAGGGCTGGGGCACTAGTTTTATCTCCTGTACAAATAATGGATATACAACGATACATCACCGGGAGGCAATTTGGAATTTTGAAAATAAAGGATTACAAGATGTTTATTACTCATTATCATTGGGGTTTGAATATTCGTTATGAAAGCATACTAATATGTCATACGTAAATTGACAATAAATAATGCCGTTTAGATAAAGGAGACAATTTCATCATTTAGCAAAGTTATTCACAAAGAATTCAAGTCACAAAATATGATTGGTAATTGCTCACAATATATTTGTAATTGAGGAAATTCAAATATTTGATTGCTGTGTATTACAAAGAATAATCGACTTACTTTCTCAACAGGCCTTGGATCACAGATCTCACACAGATAGTGATCAACATCTCCTGACACTCCAATACAGTCACAGTGTTGCCAGATCTGCAAAACATCAATTATCTCCCTTAGATTGGTAATAGCTATTCCACAAGCTAAAACATAAATTAAGTACAAGAATAACATTTTACATCCTTTCTGTAGAAATTTAGTTGTAAGTTAACAAATTGAGAAGTTCAGACAATTAACAGCATTTGCTGAACGAAACTTACAAAGCACTTTTCACACATGATCATGAGTCCCTCATCCCTGAAGATTCCACAGATACAGCGAATCACCTCTTCCTCCTCATCCTCTTCTGACGGCTCTGTAACATCACATTCACAATAGTGAATATCACGATCTATGTTCTAATTACAGATCTATTTTCTAAAGAAAGGTGAGGTGAGGTGAGTTGGGGTTTAACGTCGCTTTCAAGAGTATTTCACTTATATCGCGGCTGCTAGTATTATGGCAGGGAGAAAGCCCATAACGCTCCATTATAATACCTGTTTCTAATGAAAAATAGGAGATGGATCAGAGGAACCTACTGATAATGAACCACATATGTGTATAATAATTAATGTTCTACCATTTATTGAATTTGTGATGATGCATGTCATTTTGTTTATTCAGCTAGATACCATTCAAAGTTATGTAATCTTTTGCTAGATAATCACAAATTGGAGAAAAAATAATTATATAACTGGTTTACCAATTCTCCTACCATAAGTTTGACTGACTTTGAAAAAATAAATGGACTCAGAATCTCTCCCAATAAAAATGCTGCCCAACTTTTATGATTATTTGAAAATTCAATTCTGTGCCTGTTTTACTAATCTAAACAATTTTTATCTCCAGAGAAGACAGAAACTTGATACTCACTGGCAACAACTACAGGCATGACAGGAGGTTTGTCTACAAGCTGTTCCACCTGTTCAGGTTCTACAGATGGTGGAGTCACACTGCCATCTCCCAGGATCTCCTCCAGGTGTGGGGTCTCATCTACCTTCGCCTTCTCATACACCTTCCTAAGCTTGCTCACTTTACGCCCCATGTCAGAGTGTCGTCCACAGTAGGTCTGCAGAACAGCAATATCACGGGTTGGAGACAGTTTCACTTGCATTAGAATGCATCAATTCTAACTCTTCTATTTGTTACGACATGACAGGGGTAGCTTTGATATTCAGGACTGCGGTTAAAATAGATTAAACTCTTATATTGCTGGTGCACAATACATTGACTGCTCCAAGAAATAACTTTTTAAGAAAACTTGTCATGCAAACTAGATAATTGCCAAGATGTTGCCAATTAAGACTTGCATTAACTTACTCTCACATTGCAATCTTCTACCAATTTGGAAAAATAATCCTGCTTCTTCATCATAAGGAAACATAATATCAAATTTGTGACTAAACATTATTCCCTGCTCCAAAAAGGAAATGCTAGAGACTCTAGAGAATAGAATGGAAACAAAAGTTGGACATAAAAAAACAACTGATATAACAACCTAACGTCAAGATAGCTGTTGATAAGGCACAGTGCAACAATGGTAGGAGGTCACCAGAACTTGCTCAATTGGAGCAGTTTTAGACGTAAAACACCACATTTCCAACTACAGAAGCATATGATAAACAGAATATTTTGTGTTTTCAGTGTAATATCACTTATCTCTCATCTTGTGACAAGGTAAAGCCTATATTTCCACTCGTGGCTGCCCTTGATAAGACATCAGTGATATCACATTGAAAACACAAAATATTCTCTATAAACTAGTGTCACAGGAAAGAAATGAAACTCACTTCAACATTGTCAAAGAGCCTATAGATGTCCGCGTCGAGGGAGTCCATGTCAGTGTAGTGCCCTTTACAGATGTTTTGCTTGATAACCTGCAGGTCGATGGGCTCCTGTATCAACCGGTAGTAGTCTGGATGCTTCTTACGTGAAGGCAAGCTCATCAACAGGCTGTGTAATAGGTTCCCATCCTTGTCTGAACATAACAGAGAACAGACATTCATATTTCATGTAAATCAGGCAGGACACATCTACACTTTATATATAAAATAGTTTAAAATGTAAAGGTTTTTCATCATGAAATTAAGAATAAAAGTACCTACTAAAAGAACACAAGATTGTGTATATCATTCCTAAGTAGAGATCTTGTACAAAGGACAACATCAATAGCAAGATTTGAACAACCTTTTTAGAAATATTTCAAAGAATAATTCCAATACAGGGGTTGAAAAATATTTTCAATCTCAGGAGGTCATGGACATGGATAGAAGTTTTTTTTCCACTGAGTCATAGAGTCAGTCCTTGAAGTCCTACCACTTTGGTAGTTAATTGTTTTGAAAAGTCACTGACTTTTGGGTGATTGTTTTGGGCAAGTCAAGGTAAAATTTGGAAAGTCAGTGACTTACAGATTTTTCAACTCCTGTAATAATGAATGTAGAAGAACTCACCTTTATGAGAAGTCAAAACATCATAAATTCTGGTAAAGATTTTGACCAACTTGTATCTCTTCTGCAGATCAGGGTTATCTTCAGCCATTGCTAATAATCTGTGAACAGTACGAAAACAAGAATGAAGATTTGTTACATTTAAAATGTTTCTCACATTTGGAAGATCAAACAAGATATGAAGTTTAGCAGATAAAGTAAAAAATATATACTTTGTAATTGTAAAAATATCTCACCTTGTCTTGACAGATCTATCATTCAGTTGAGTTCGGAATACATCTGTAAGAAAACATTCAGAATGTACAACTCACATAAACTTGCTTATCTAAAATATATTGAAGAATGACATAATTATTTTAACATAATTAATATTTACAGGTTATCATAATCAGTATAAGCATAGTGTGAATGTTTTGTAAACTCAAGTGCTCTGAGAACCCAACAACCCTACAGTTTTCCTTTCTGATGCGAAAGAGGTGAAGTGAGGTGGGGTTTTACGCAGCTTTCAAGAGTATTTCACTTATATCGCGGCTGCTAGTATTATGGCAGGGAGAAAGCCCACAACAGCATGTGGCTATCCATTGCGGTGAAACCTGCAAGCAACGGCTGGAACTAGCGAACCATGAGTGGTACTACGCTGAAATTCAGTGTAGCATTGCACCAAACACCTTATTGCGTGTAGAACAGTTCTCTACTGCAGACAAAGTTGCCGTGCCCCTGGCATGATTCAAACCCGGACCTCTTGATCCAAAGCCTAACACGGTAACCACTGCGCTATCCCGCCCCTGATGCGAAAGATCAAATCTTTTTATCTTTATTTGCCTTTAAGATGAGATATGGTCCTTCATCAGCATGAAAATATTGACTTTATCTGAAAATGCATGTGAATTATCAAAGGCCTAGCAATGATCATTAACATGTTATGGCCAAGGTTCAAGATCTAAAAAAATGTGTCCTTCACAGAGGTCAAGGCCAGAATGCAAAACACTATAACCTTATCGAATGGTCTTATGACAAGGGATACACATATCAAGTTCTAAAGACTGATCAATGGCTAATCAAAGATGATGATAAATTATGGAAGGATTTTAGAAGACAGGTACTGTTAGACAGAAATTAAGCTCTTGGTCAAGGGCCTCTTAAGATAATCACTGAATTTACTGCATCGCTGATATATATTCAAAGCATGTGTTAATATTTCAGAAAGTTTAATCCAAATTTGTGGAAGGAGTTGATTTCAAAACACAAGTACCCCTTTTTGTGATGGGTGGGCGGACTGCGCCACAATAATAAACATAAATCCCTTCACTTTCACCCCGGGGTTAAAATGGTAAAACATAAAACACATAAATACTTATGAGTCACTAAATACCTGAATTCACAACCCCAGACTCCCTAAGTCCTTCTCGTTCTGGTTCCTTCTCTCTTTCTGGTTGTTGCATCTTCTGTTTTATTTGTCGCACTTTCTCGATGTTGCGCACCAAGAATATGCTCTTCTTCCGTGCCAAGCATCTCTCTCTGTTGGACATGGGCTTTATCACAGTCTGAGTCACGATCCTGTTAGCACTATTTGCTTCTGGCTGCTGCTTCTGCTGCAAAGTTATTTAAACTATGGGTTAACATTTTACTTTGAATACTAGTGTCAAACCATACTATTGGAGCAAATGGAGGAATCAGAATTTTTTCAGCATGGTAGGTTGTTAAGATTCAAGTAGCAACATTTTTAAGAACACTTGCAATATTCCTCATCCGAGAGGTAAAAGGTTGAGCAAAGTTGATATGATTTTGCAAAAGATATTTCGCCTGGTACTGTGTGGGTAACCATTACAGTGAAATTGGCAAACCTTGTTGGAAATATCAAACAGAGGGTGGTACTCATTTCAAAGGAAGAACAAACTTTTTCTGCTGGTCAAGAAATATCATACAGTAATGGGTCCCTTACAATCAAATGAGAAAATTTTCCACTGACCTGCTATTAAGAATAAACTTAATAAGAATCAAGGTTTACAAAAACAGTATTTGATCATATTCATTATCCTTACTTTCTCTTTCAACTTCTTCAGCCTATTTTTGGATTTCCTCTTGTCTTTTGGAGGTCGACCTACAGGTCTAGATGGAGTTGTCTTCTCCTTGCACTGGCCGTTCTTCTGAGTTTTCCCTCCTATCACACCACGACAAGATTTAGCACCACACTTGCAGGTTTGCTGAAATCATAATTGAAATTAATTCAGGTATAAAAAAAAACACCACACGAACAGGATCAAAATATTTACAAAAAAAGACATTTCAAATTTGAATGAGATGAAGATTAATTAGTATGTACTCATTAACAGAATAAGTCAGATAAACAAATAGTATTCCTTCAATTATATGAATGAATTATTTCATTAAGAGTTTTTAAATAAATAAATAATAAGTCTAAATCCTAAGCTACAAGAACATACCTGTGTTTCAGCGTTGAAAGAGTGAAAGTTGTAGTCGTATCCCAACTCCTCACCAGGTTCAATGTCACGTAAGGCAAACAGAGCCATTCTGTACAGTCCGTTTACATTCCTGAGAAAAAAATAAAAATAACCGAAAAAATAAAATAACCACTTTGTAATTCAATAACTTATATCTAAACAGTCTCAAATACATTAGCCTGAGAGGAATCATAGGAACTTTATTTAATTGTTACATGCAAAGTATACTAAGAAATCATGCATCAATGAATCAATCAATTAATCAATTAACATACCATTTCTGCATCTCACAGTTGGGTTCGCAGCTATGATTAACAAATCTGCCGATGTTTCCCATCCTGTATCCATCGATGACAGCTCCCCCATCCAGATTGAGACAGTAGTGATGTCGCTCCTTGGAGTACTCTGTCATCATGCGGTGTCGGAACTCCTGCTCACTGACTACTTCACCTAAGTACTCCAGGATAAAGCTACCTGTAATACAATGGCAATATCATGCTATGATTAAATACACACACAATGATTACTGACGTGACAGTTAGAAGAGATTTTCAAATTACCAGAATATTTGCAGGTTAGTATGACAAAATCATTCATCGAATAATTGTTGAGAACAACAAAATTATTTAAAATCTGGCAACTAAGAAATGCAAGTTTCAGATAATGTATTCCTCCTCCTTATTTTATTTTATGTTATGTTATGTTTATGTTATGGATCAAGACTCTCAGGTGTGTTCAGCAGTGTTAATAAATATAGAATGAAAACAAGAGTGTGAGTACCTGCAAATATGTGTACTTTGGAGAAGTCTTGCCAAGCAAGTATACACATCCAAGATGGAGTCACATGTCACAAAGTTTGAGTTTCTTTCTATTAAAAGTGTTGATTATCCCCTCAATTGAAATTTAACCAGTTGCTGTGTGCAAGGTACCTATTTTTATTCAAAATGTTTATTATGTTGTGAAACGATCTTGGAAAGTACTCGTGAGTACACGCCAAGAAAGCACTCATGCTGTTGAACACACCTCAGATGTTAAATAAAACGGTACCTGCAGATATCCGTAACGAAGTGCGAACACCATATCCGCAATGTTCTGTCATGAACTTCTTGAGGTTAAGTACCCACTCATGTCTTTGTAGGCGCTGGTTAGAACATGTGTCTCCACACAAACAGTAGTTCGGACTGCACTCCGTGAACACCATTCTGTAGTCACATTTATCTCATGTCAGATTGACAGATAACAATTTTATACTGTGTAATGATGCAGAAAGTGATTTTAATGTGCGTTGCCTCTTTCAAGTTTACAAATAACACCCTGGCAAGCAGGTACTGAACACTCATATGTTGGCAAAATACCCTGGAGATCAAATTACAACTTTAATGTTGCTAGATCTAAACATTAGTTCGGTTCCATGGACACTCAAGCCAATGATTCATCAAGATACAAAATTTGGTAAATAAACAGGAAATGCTTAATATATTCAAGATCTTAAAGTCACTAAATATCAGCTGATAATTGAACATAGAAATGATCATAAAACATCTTGTTTATTCAAATGCAGTCTGCAAATTCTTGACATTAAGCATGATGAAAAAATTTGAAACACAAGATTGTGAGAAACCAATGACTTCTTTTATGAATAATTAAAATTAAATGATTAAAACATCTCCCAAAATATATCTAAATTTAAACTCATGTTGAAGAAAAGCACAGTTCATTCCCCAGTGCCAAGTACTCAGACACCTTAAATCATTTTCCTGAATACCAAGTTGGCAACTGATATGTAGTACAAAGCTATAAAAACTCTCCATAAACAAAACAGTTAAATGTGACTGCTGTAGAGCCTGTAATCACCTGTTTAAACAATCTTCTCCACAGCCTTTCTCAGTGGGATCGGTTGGCTTCTTACACTGGCAATAATGAGGCTCTGGCTTCCTCCCTGCATTTGGCTTGGCGTCAACATACACATCTGCACAGCATAAAACACGCAGTAAGCTACACATTTCAAAGACTTAACAATATTCCCAATTTGAAAATAAAACGCTTTACTGCACTTGAGTACAGGTGAACTGCAACAAGTCCCCAGGGAATTTATTTATGAAAGATTTCTTAATGAAGAAATGTTACAGTGGATGTCCTATTGATTATTAGGTTATTGGCGGGACTTACTGTTTCGGATCTTTTTGTATTTCGGATTTGGTTCTTCTCTCTTTGGTAGCTGAGGGGGGAAAAAATTATAAATTCAATGTAACACTTGACTCAGTAATGCAAGGAATAGAAGAAAACTATAAAAGCCAGGCGATATTTACGTTTACTCCACTGTTAAAGCAAAATAATGACCTGATTCTTACACAAGACAAACAACTTTAAAATGTTTCTGAAAATAATTGATGGCATCAACCTGTCTACATGCATTTGCCAAAGCAGACACATGAATCACTACATTTCCTGTCTAGACTTAAAAGTAATTAGATTTGAAAAAAGATTAGACTTCAGAGTTTGAACAGGATCCAACATCACAAAAATCCATAACATTATCACAGTATCACTTGCGTGGTGATCAGGTGAGCATCAGTCTCCAAGAGTACCTTTTCTTCAACAGGTGTTGGTTATTGATATATTTACTTATATATTCTTACCAGGTCGTTGACATGCATCCAGTAGATGTCATATGGGAGAGTGAAGTCTGCTTGTCGCTCCCGTACATACTTTCCAACATGCAACGGTGGTGGGAACAATCCATGGGCATGCTCAGACGGAATATAAACCAATTTCTCTTTGGACTTAAGCATATTGTCAGATCTTTTCTTTGGTCTGAAATAAAACATGACACATCACTTCATCTAAATCACTATTCATTCAGGCATTAAAGTTGTAATTATGAAACAGAAGGATGCAACAATCACTGAGGTCTCTAAAAAGATTTGCATTGTAGAGAAACTGTTAAATCCAGAAGTAACTCATTACGCAAAGCAAACACACATTATCTCTGGAGCATTGACACTGTTAGTTAACCTTCATGATTGCCCAGGCCAATGTGAGAATTGAAATTGGGGAAAATTGATGTTTCTGTCATTTGTCTTTTTAATCAGCCCACAAGGCTGTAGGATTAAAACATTTGATATTGCTAACAGTTTGCCAAGTACAAGATGCTCTTGAGATCAAAGTAATTATTGTATTATCAAAGCGCTCCATTGGACTGAATGACATCAACATGACTCATAGCCAAAAAGTAGCAAGCAATGATTCACTGCTAGTTTGTTTCATCCAATTAAGATTACAGCAATTTTTCATTCTCTTTCTTTTGTCTAAGGGGGTACATTAACCATATTTGGAATGACGTGTTTTTCTACCAGAAATCCTTTCAAAGACCCGCGCATGATACGATCAGTGAATACAACTTGTATCTGAAGCAAAAATATCAAAGATATTAAAGAATAAAAACCAATTTCAAAATTTCAGATGTAATCTGAATGAACTTAAAGATAAAAAAAGATGACATTATGGTTAAATAAAGACCGTAATATTTGAAATTTTATTTCACATTTTAATTTCAAAATATCACCATGAATATCTGGTAAATACTTTATCAAAGATATAATCACTTGGCTTATGATTCTTAAAATTTCTTATCATAACTATGTATGAAAGGCAACAAAATTGCTTAAATGAATTTTGCTGTAGAACAAAAAGAAGTTTTCCAAAAATCTACCAGTTTAATATGTCACTTGAATAGAAAACTATTTAAAATTAGTAAATAATTTTCATTTTATCAAAAGACATTTAATTATCATTTTATATGCAAATAAAAATAGAAATGATAAATATATATAATCATGAAGAAAACCCACAATGATTAGGTAAATTTCTTAATGAACTTCAATGATTCACTTGAATTAAAATGGACATTTGATGACGCATGGAACCAGCAGTTACTGTAATATCATTTAATGTGGAAATAGTATTCTCATTACACAAAATGTTTTTCTTCACAACCTGATTCAAAGTTAATATCTGGAAATTACAGGGAGCTATTACATGATAATCAAAGGTATCCGATATCAAGTATGAATAAATGGTAGGACATTTATGAACATGTGACATTCCCTGGCACAATAAAGGGAATTCCATACATCTCCATATGGTGATGTGACAAGGGTTGTTGAGATGGTATTCTGCAGTACAATACCAAGTCTGAAATCATTAGTGTAATCATCTAATTTCATTGACAATGAAGGAGTTACAAGCTGCAGATCAAGATTGATCCTTTCAAAGACACAGTGGAGCAATGTAATTATGCAGCCTGATTGCCATAGGCTCGGCCCAGTGCCCTTGTCAATTACAAGAAGGCGACGCCGCAACAATCTGCAGCCCAGCATCTTCAATAAGGAGAACTTCAGCCCATCTCGCCACTGGGCAATCTAACACAAAGCTACTGTTTGCCAAGGAAAGACTTGTCGGGCTCCAGTCAATTAAGCATTTCAATAGCTTAGGGCAACATGAAGTTGTCCAAGAGCAACAGTGGATAAACTAGACCCATCAACTGACACAACATCCTCTGATTTACAGCTGGATTTAAATGTGCCTTGTAACTGAGCCTTTTAATTTAAGGATTTCCCCTTTCCCCCCACAACTGGATTCTGTTTTATTGCCTTTGTGAGATAGTGTTTGCCTACGCGAGGGCCAGCTGGACAGATTGTCTGTGTGTTTGTAGAGGGTAAACAATCAGCAATAAGGTACACTGCTAAATACCAGGTGCTCTAAATTAGGACATCACAAACTTGTAGGCATACACACTTCTTCATTTCATCATCAAATTACAATCTTTGTCCAGTACTGGTGACACCTCCTTCCCTCTTACAACCTTCAACATGTCCAGTAATTGAAAGGCTCTGTCACAATTTATTGATAACTTTTCTTAATATACTGAGTGTACAAAAGGCACTTAACTTGTGATAATACACTGAGGTTTACAGCGCTCTAAGTGGTTGAATATTATCCCCACACATATCATCTCCCCTGTGGTGTATCCATAATAGCTGTTCACCAGAGGACTGTCACGCTTCAAAGGCCACGAATAAAACACACATGACAGATTGGGAACAATACCACATCTCGCAAACCAACTGCTTAACAAAGGCCTTCCCAGGCTACTAGTTCTCTGCTCACTGTTTATTGCCCTTTTCATTAAAACGCTCCAGAGGTACACAATTTTGCAATTTGTTGAAATGGAAGAAACTTACTCATCATCTTTGTAGAAGTCGGAGAAGAGTCCCACTCTTTGATATCTCTTTCTGGGAGGCTGTGTCGGATCAGTACGTCTTATCACTGGCACTGGCACTGCTTCACACTCCTCTTCTGTTGAAGGTCTGGCAACATGCACGCAACCAGTCAGTCACTAATTGTAAATCTCTTGATATCACTTGTCATAAAACTCACCTTGATGATTTGGTAATTTTCAATGATCTCAATGGCTGATAAAAATATCAAGTATGCCAACATTTTAATAGAACAAAATAGAACAAACACACATAGAAGAGGCAAGCCAACAACGTCTACTAGCAATTATTATCAAGCAAACATTATCATTGCGCATCACCTGATAAATTAATCATTGCGATACATTTCTAATTACCATGGCTAATTTACAGGAATCACATGAATACCTCATTTAACAGAGGGAAAAGTTCGGGACTGGCCAAAAGTTAGATATGCTATTCAGGGACCTGCAGGTAAATGTTAGTGTAAAATTAAAAGAAATGTGACAAGAAAAAGTAATTGTCGAAGAAATAAAAAATAACATACACAGGTCATTTTTGTTTACAATAAAGTATATGAGAGCTACTGAATAGATAAACAGAGGACTTGGCAGTTCATTCAGGTGTTTATAAGAAGTGGAGCTTAACTGCACTCTGACACGATGTAGATATTTATTTCCAGATATAGATTACAAGTAACAAGAAAATTTCATTTCATGCTCCATCCGTCAAACAGAATTAACCACTGTGAAATCTCCATTTCCTGGACAAGGTGCTATTTACTTCTCACAACTCGAGATGGAATGTTAATAACAAGCTCAAAATCACTGTCCTTCAGTTACGATGAATGGTTGAGATTGAAGATTGATAGTGTAGCTCATGAGGAAAAGAGGTATTGTGTTGGGGAAAACATGGCTATAATAGTATTCGAGAAAGATATGATTCATATTACAACTGAAGTGGAATCACCAGGTCATAACTTGACACTAAAGAGATGTTTTTCATGACATCTAATTGTCTACAATCATATAGTGTATGTAGATGATCGAAAAGAAGAATTCTTGTCATTTTCCATATATATACTGAACTGAACATTGTATAGAGTGTTTTTGACATATATTTGTTGATACAGCATACATCTTTCAGATACAAAATATGAAACTTTTAACATGCTTAAAAGAGATTCTCTAATTTGCTTTTGAATGCAGTAAAATAAACTATTGATACATAAAGCAGCAGCTCATCCGTCTTTGTATGATTTACAATTTACAATTAACTTACATGTGAAATAATAGGTTCATAAATTAATAATATAAATGCAATGAATCATCACCAAACATGTCATTTTAGTGCTTCACATTCATTTGAAGTAGTAAGAAAATAACTTTTTGGGAAAGACCTTTGTGATTCACACTCAATGCCACCTGCTCACATCAAATTTGCTATAAAAGTTTTTGAAAACACCTTCTCAAAGTGCCTTATTGATTAAAAAACATCTGCAAATAAAGGAATAAAATAGAGCCATTGACTCTGTAGCTCATCAGGGTATAAATTGTTTGATGTTGAAACCGAAATAGATTGTTCTCAATATAATGCACAATCCCTAGCCCTGAACAATCTTTAAAATTGTCATTGTATAACAAAAACATGACTTGACACTAAATTTTGATGCCATAACAGACTCTCATACTGAACAGTGCTTGGCTTTGGCTAAACCCCACCCCTCTGCATATTATCCCCCGCAAGCACGACTCTAAACCACTGATACATAACATTATGCAATAGTTTCTGTCTCTCCCAGTACAGGGCTTGAAGCAAACATGCCTGGTGTTGAGATTATCAGGATGACACTGTTTTGAAATTTTACCGCTGCTACATCCAGAGGAGGGTATTGAAACTTACAGATCTTAGTCTTAATCCACCGAAAATAATATTCTTAAAATATGAGCGTCCTAACACTACTGGTTCTTGAGTTGAAGACAGAACTTCAGAGAAAGCTCAAAAATCAAATTCCCAAATTTATAATAATTCCCTGTCATGCCCTATATTTGATGGGGAATCAAGTCCAAATGAGCAAACTTAAATCTACATGTAATAAAATAATAAAGACATTATTCTGAAAATTGCAGCTTTCTTTGTCAACTGGTTTCTGAGAAGACATCGTTCAAAGGTTTCTGGGAAAATCCCTATCACTCCCATATTTAAGGGGGGTCAGGACCAAAAAACAAACTTGAAAGTGAGGTACCTTCCCACAAAATTTCAGCTATTCGGTGCAACTGTTTTGGAGTCGAAAACGGTCAAAAGTTTATGGACGCAGACCCATGCCATAAGCCCATCTGGCCTTTCAGGCATGATGAGCTAAATATTCACAATTTGCATTCCTCTCTCTCTCTCTTGTTATTGTTCATGTAGGTTGCGTAACATGTAAGAGCCAATTGAAGATATAAATTTAACATTTCCTGTTGATAAATTTATACTAACAGAATGAAAAACAACATAAAAATAACTCACCGGTCGTCCATGTCCAAATGACGTTTGGCCTTCTTTCCTGTTCCATCTCGATCGACAAACTTTTTCCGTTTGTGGCGTGGTGTTGGTAAAGGCTCGTATTCCGAACACACAGTTCTTATCACAGACTCGATTGTATCATCCACACTATCCACAGAGGTATTGCACAAATCGTCACTATCACTAACAGCACAAGCAGACTGACTTTCACTAACAGTCTCGTCTGAACAGGAAATCTCCACTCCCTTCTGTGACTTGGACTTGGAAGAAAAAGTCGAGGACTTTTCAGACTTCTCCTCATTGGCACAGTCTGAAAACTTCTTACCCACTTTACCCAAACTGAGTTTTTCTTTTTTCACTAACTGTTTTCTGGGTTTGTCGGGCGTGACTGATTGAGATCGAGAGGTGCAGTCGGACAAATGAGTGTGTTTTGCTGCCTTGGAAGATGAGGGTGAGTGTAGGGACGAAGAATCTGAAGCACCAGCGTCACCCCCCACAAAAGAGGAGATGTCAAGTAGGGGGGGTGACATGGAGGAGCTTCCCCCCAGTACCGAGGGAGGGCACTGGGTCTGGATGGACAGTTCAGGGGGTTGCGAACTAGAGATTGCATCTCCCAGCATAGATGTGGAGAAAACTTGTGTGAACACATTTCTGTCAGCACCTGCAACATTAATTAAGTATGACATCATAATGATACAATTGTGGCATATTACCATTCAGGCACAATTGAAATAAAACCATTGGGTAATTCCCCGTAATATGAAAATATGCGAACACTCAGTGTTGAAATAGCAGATTGTCTGCCAACCCATTGATAAGACAAGTGTTAACATGCCCATTTGCAGTTAGGACTCAAATTATTTTGTATACAAGGAAGAATAACCATAAAGACAGCTTAACTTTGTGTGCACATACATCCTTCATGAACTCATGTTTTGATATGATTGATATGTACCAGAAGATGGGAATGAAAATAATAAATCTGTAAAACTTGACTTAATGTCTTCCAAGTGTTCACATAGCTGGTTGTTTTTCGTGACATTAATGTGTCTATAAAGTAACTTCCATGACAGTAACAATTCTATTATTTCATAACCTTTCACATCTGTGTTAGCTGTCCTGTGACAGCTGTTACAGCTTGAAATGTTTTACATCTTTATGTATTCTTCTTTTTTTTAAAACGTGTTTAACCTGAACGAATGTTTAGACATGAAGGCACCGAGGGGTCACAGGGTAATTTGAATAATGTTCAGAAAGATGACCGTTCTTCATTTCAACCTGCAGGTCATATCAGTGCATCACATAAGCTGGGCAGCTTATTTATCCAATCACCATCCAATTTCTTACATTGGCAGAATAGAGATGTCCCATATAATACCAGTATAATACCATTTTAAATCATGAATTAATGGTTTGCCAGGTTTGGTATCTAACTAGTAAATGGTTTGTTATTACACAGGACCGAGTTTAGTTTTCTATTTTATCACTCAACATTGATGATGCTAAATTGAAAGAGTATGGTCTGTCTATCACTGCTGCATTTTAGTCCAACTAGCCTGGCTCACATTGTCACACCAATGTCCATATCTATCCATTATGACATGACGTCATTACATTAAACAGCATATAACGTTAAAGTGTAACGTTGAAATAACAGTGTACATTTATTAAACCAGGGATTGGGAAAGATAGAGGCCATGGGCCATTTTGCAAAATTACAAATGCCCATTGTCAAAGGTGTCTTTCCCAATCCCTGTTAAACAGAGGAAAATTAATATTTGTATTGTATGTAATAGAGAAGTTATTCAGTGAATAACACGAGCATGAGTCCGATAGCCGATGGCTAGTGAAAAAGTTGCTGGGCAAGAAATCTTTTTAGATTAGTATTAAGTCTGGTATGATCCTGCTTGCTAGTATATACTGAAGATACATTCCGCTAGCTGAAATGCCTTTGAACTATTACTTAAGAAAATTAACTAGTCTGAAAGACTTAGATTTCGACCCCTGGTAATCTATAAATAATTCAAACTGTACACAAACAAAAATATGTTCCAGAGCTGAGTTTTGTTGAACAAAATGTAAAACAACATTATATCACAAACAAGATGTTGCAGAAACAAAACAACTTGAGATATAATTGGATCAACAATAAAGTGATCAGAAAATATTAACATCATGATGTTCATAAGTTCAAACAGCATAAAAGATGCTTTAAGTTAGCAGTAACAACAAGTAGTGTGTTTAAAAAAACAACAACATTGTATCCGACTCATCTTTATTGAAGGGAGTCGTTAAGTGGTTATGTTCTACCCAATTAAATCCTGAAGTATTCATGATGCCTTTGATATGAAGCTATTTGCATAGAAGTGTTTGTTCATCAGAATATTCTTGACAGATCCTTTGTGTCTTTGAAATCAATAACGACTAGTTTACGACTGACTGACACTAGAATGAATATGTTATTAAACAAGTCAATGATAACCACAGCAGGAGACAGATTGAGCTTATATATATTCAATAGGCTACAACCTCGCATCCAGAGACCAGATGAATCAACATAATAAGCCTAGATTTGACTCAGCGACGTTAAAATATCACCGGACAGATCACATTTCATGCGCATTATCCCTCAATTAGAACTATAGACCAGAGGACAAATGATAAATGCTTGTATTTGATGGGTCAAAAAAGAATCAGCTTGCTACGCCAAGGCTTTTAAAAGCTTGATCAATCAATACAGAGATATCAAACACACTTGTCCCAAGACCATTTCTCTCTATATTTGCCATTTTATTGATCGGTTTTGTGACGAGTAGAGTCATTATCCACACAAGAATCAATATCAAAATGCCAGCAGAGTTTCCTGGGTTCTTCCCTATTGCTAGACTCATGTGATATTCTTATCTAAATCAGCATCAGTCACTGAACACCACTGCTGGCTAACAGGCACTAGGCTGGATTGTCCTTCAGGATAACTGGGTCAGGAGCAACATGGCAAAACGCATTCGCCTCATTGGGCTTAATGTAACATCGCAGTAGGGCTCTTAGTTATCTGCTACTATACTTCTTCAAGGAAGCTCTAATTTACTGCAGCGATTTACCATGATTACTTAAAAGGAATCACCTTGGCTATAGGATGTTACACAATAAAATTGAAAGATTTCAATGTTTCTTGTTACACACTAAACTCAACAAATTTAATTTAGAATGAGAAAGTGATAAGGGTTTAAACAAAAGCTTTAAATTATTCATACAATTTATCTGAAATTGAAGCCTAATGTTTGATCAATCTGAAAACTCTGACAAGTCTCAGAACAACATGAGCCCTGGAAGTTTCGCTGAAACTTTAACTGACGCTGATGCAAGATAAACATATCTTTAACAGAATTGAAATCCATGTGTAGCCATAATGTTGAAGAGTAATCATCAACCAGAACAAGGAGTCTACTGTTTATTTGGGTGGGAATCTTTTTCTTCTTACTGTATCAGGCACTGCAATCGATCATCAAATATGTAACAGCCATGAAGCAACTAAAGAAGCATTTTATTTATAAATTTTAAAACTTGCATAAACTTTGACAATTACCTCAATATTACAATCCAAAGTTCTGAATATTCTCTTCATTCAATGACATCTGACAATGACATATTACAAGTAGCAGCATAGCAAGTACAGGCCTACCAGAAAAACATTGAAAAGTCTACACTGAATTCAGATATGGCAACCTTAAAGAGCATAAGAATATGATAGTGTTTAAATACAAACATATTATTTTGAAAATGTACTTATGATATCAATCACTAGAGAAATCTTGTATCTACAACATGACATGATATTAAATAATTTTCATATCACAGCAATCCAATAAAATTTGGTTTCAAAGACAAGTACACTTCAATTAATGCGCGTCAATAGAAACTGACATCATATAAACAGAATTCCCTTTATTGCATAAAACGTACTACACAACAATAAGAGTCTCTGAGGCACAGTCTTGTCAATTTCACAAGTCGCCATAGCAACCCATGCTTTTCTCTTGCAAGTTATGGAAGTTACCCTTTTCACACATTACTGAATGTCATCATTGCTATATCATCATGTTTCTAAATGTCCTGTGAATATATACAAATTATTGATATTTTACTTGTTAAATGATATCTTATGTGATAATGCCATTAAACCGCCAAACAAGATGTATTTCAATGTATTTAAGTATTCATAAACTTTGTTTTTCTTTTGTGTATTTGCTTACATTGAGTGAGTTAGATCACAATGCTTTGCACTTGAAAATAAAAGACTTGATTTATATTTAGACTGGAAAACACCTTTACTAATATGCGAAAAATTAAGTGTATATGTTTCAATGAGATATATTTTTGGCAATTTTCTGATATGTTCATCAACATACTTAATTTATCTTTAATACTTCTAGAAGTCTCACCCTCCGCCCAAGAAACTTCAAACAATGCAATAACATGCTTAAAATGCTAAAATAAATATTTGTATTTACTTTACAAATGAAATGCAAACTAAACAAGTGAGTACACACATGATGTGATGTGTCACTGTAACTTAGACAAGATAAATGCTCTTAATGATTGCAGGGTTTTTGTTTTCTGTTGCTTGATGATAGGTTTTCATTCCACATTTTAGTATTACTGTGTTGCAGTTTATATTTAGATTGCTATCTCTAAAAATAAAGCAGACTTTTCCTAGTTTTCTTTGGTACATCTGTAGCACATTAGTCTTTTACCATGTTTGCTTTATTGCTATCACACATGCTTAATACATGACCTATCTTGTCATCAGCTGGGTAAAGATAAAAGAACATCTGTCAAATTGTACCATAAAAGCTCTAAGAATAAGTACCCCTAACATCTTTGCTTATATTGGATTACTTCATACAAATGATTCTTATTTCATTGATTGGTTCACTATTTCATCATTCAAGAAGTACAATTAAAAGTAAAATGAGAGAGTTTAGTATGTACTGAAAGTGAAGAGGTATCTTGAATGTTTAGTATGTACTGAAAGTGAAGAGGTATCTTGAATGTTTAGTATGTACTGAAAGTGAAGAGGTATCTTGAATGTTTAGTATGTACTGAAAGTGAAGAGGTATCTTGAATGTTTAGTATGTACTGAAAGTGAAGAGGTATCTTGAATGTTTAGTATGTACTGAAAGTGAAGAGGTATCTTGAATGTTTAGTATGTACTGAAAGTGAAGAGGTATCTTGAAACCACAAATAACATGTATAACTGGCAATATTTTTGTTGACCTGTCTTTATTTATTTTTAGTAACTGTGAACAGCAATCTTAATTATTTTTAAAGAAATTACACTTAAAAGTTACTTTTTTCAGAGAATAAGTTTAGAATCTTATTATCCAATATGTATTTCTTTCCCTTGGCTACAAGAAGACAACTTGACAAGCTGAAATACAAGTATAGACAAACATAGGTTTGATGTGGTCTCGGAGCTTACTCAATACTCATATATCTTTACTTCTTACATTGGTCAGATCTGGCACTAAGTCATTATTCCATCAGTACTGAAAATATTTAGATAGGTTAAACCACGAACACATCCAAGTATCATGATTGATGCATTTTAATCAAGTTTCATGAAGTTTACATTTATATTTTGGGAGATTTGCTTCAGACAAAATGACTTTCTCAGAGTCAATGTTCATGTTATGATTCCATGGAAAGCACAAAAATAGTAAAGAGCTCCAACTAACAAAAGGCACACCTTCAAGGTGCCGAAGCCCATTTTTGGCATATTATTTTTTCTCAAATTTGCCATTTATAAATACAGTATATATACATTATACAATATATATTTTTACATTAGAGGATAAATCATCTTTGTGAACACCTTAAAATGGCCCGTAGAAGGAAAAGGGTCTCGCATGGCTTACCAAACCATGTACATTTGTTTTAGAACTCTGTTTTTGATTCAGGAATATTATTTATCCATTGGTAACAATTATTTACATTTTCAAGAGGCAACTTTATTTCAGTAAGAACAGTGTGCTACAGCAGCTTTAAAGTCGTAAGGATCTAAGAGGGGTTATAAAATATGTATGTCCAAGGTCACAGACATACCAAACTTTGCCTCTGACTCACCTCCCAAAAAAACAACTTAAAAGTCAGCCGATTCATTACTACCAAAGTGGCTCTGCTTTCAGACGCTTTGTGACTTAGTGGGTAAAGATTCTTAAGTCATGACTTACTAACACTATAAAGATTTTTTAACGTGGAGACAATGAAAATGTTTGCTATTACAAAATGTGAAGAGAACCATTGCAACGGTTCATGAGAGTTTGAAGAGTGGTCATGACCTCGATAGTCTTGTCATTGTCACCATTAGAGCTGCAACGATACATTCGTATATTCGGTGAATCGAACCTTGGCAGTGTGTGAATCGTATTTAATATTCGTTTTTATCTATGTTAGATCTATGTTACATCTCGTTATAAAAATCGATATTGCTGGTCAAAGTAAACATCACGAGAGTAAAAATTAATGAAAACATTATTCAATACCGCAACACACAAATGATATGTTTATTTTATTTGTTGATTAACTGTTGTAATTTGTCTCTCAACGTCAACGAGATAAAATAAAAATCTTCGCTCCCGGAACGAGCATAAATAAATGTAAACTCCATGTTTGGATGACCCCATTATGGCTTAGCCAATCACTGGCGTGGGAAAGACTGGCTCGACCAATGGAAAGGCCAGAAAGGTTTCGTGTGCCAAATTCTCATGTTCCAAGTTCATTGTTTATTTTACATTGTTAAAGTCAAAATGAATAAAAAGTAACTCAGACTACCTGATTTTTAGTGTTTTAAAATTATTTTAGTTTGCATTCATATTCGTGAATAATTATTCGTATTCGCTAACCCATATTCGTGATACGTATCGTATTCGCCTGGTAGTGTATTCGTTGCAGCTCTAGGACTCACCATAATACCTGTAATCCTCAAAGGGCTGTCACAACATTTGAACACATCGGGTCCAACAATTCAAGTGAAATCCCATCAAGAGTTTGAAATGTAATCAAAGTGTTTTGGTGACCTTGAAAATAAGGTCAATGCCTCATTGTTTTACCTAGATGACGACCGAATGAGCAATTAAATTCCATCAATATGGGTCCCTTTGCAATGGTAAAAGTATTCATTACTATCCAACGTTTCGAGGAAAAGCTTTACTTTTAGATGTGTAAATATACTGGACAAAAATAATTAGGGATATTTGTAAATAATGAAATTTTGACTCATTGATGAAATATTAATCATAAAAATAGAGCCACTGGCTCTCTAGCTCATCAGGCTTTATATATACATTGACTTATTCAAAATGTCAACTTCTAGGTGAGAGGTACAACAAATAGGAAACACTTTAAATGGAGAAGATACAAAAGGTCTTAAAGTCCTTACCCCTCTGACCTATCTTTGATACCAGAGATAAAAATCCCCTACAAATAAAGACACACTTGAAGATTTAATTCATCACTGTTGTTTCCTTTAAATTACCTCCCTTTGAAGAGCACATACAATCTCAAGATTAAATAGCATTTCAGGTCATGACCCCGTGACCTTTATTTGAGGTCCAAGGATCACGAAATCTACAATTTAGAATCCCAATTGGCCAGTCTGTACATAAAATTTCAAGTCTCTCGGGTCAGTGGTTCTTGAGAAGAAGATGAAAATAGGTTTTATGGCTGTGACCCTTGTGACCCCAATTGAGGTCACAGGGTCACAAAATCTACAGTTTAGAATCCCCATTAGCCAAGGAGTCTGCACACAACTTTTCAGTTCTTTAGACCTTTTGGCACTGGATGAGAAGATGAATATAGGTTTTTAAAGTTGTGACCCATGTGACCCAATTTGGTGTCACAAGGTCACGAAATCTACAATTTAGATATTCCCATTAGCCAAGGAGTCTGCACACAACTTTTCAGCTCTTTAGACTTTTTGGAACTTTTTGTGACCCCTGTGACCCTATTTGGGGTCAGGGGGTCACGAAATTTACAATTTAGAATCTTCATTGGCCAAGGAGTCTGCACACAACTTTTCAGCTCTCTGGACCTTCTGGAACTGGAGAAGATGAAAATAGGTTTTTGGGGTTGTGACCCCTTTGACCCCAATTGAGTTTACAGACGGACGGACGCCGGACACCATGCCATGCCCTAAGCCCATCGGGCCTTTCAGGCCAAATGAGCTAGAAATCACAATATCCCTAACTTATTTTGTCCAGCATACTAACAAAGTAACAATTAAAGAAACAACAATGTTATCCTTTCATCTCGTCAAATCATGGATCGTTGATGTTTCTTACAAAAAGGCAGCAGTTAGCCTTATTTTAGATATAGATTTTGCATATTTCTATCAATGGATCAACACTTTTAAGTAACATTTAAAATAGCCTCTATACTCACCAGCATTAGAAACAGTTGGTTTGGGTGAAGGGAGAGGATGTTTCCTGGGCCGGCCAACTTTCCTCTTCTCAGGCACTGGTAGTGGTGGACTCTGTGGACAGACACCCATGGGCTCCAGTGTGGGTGCAGACTGACTCGGATACAGGTTCAATAGTTTGTGTCTCTTCTTGGGGGGCAGGCACTGTTGACTGGGTACCTGACACTCAAGCACAGGGGGACCCTGGTCCTCTGATATACTCCGCTTCCGAGATATCTTAGATTTCTCCTTCAGCACAGGAATACTGTGGTCTTTCAAAGTTGGCTCTTTCTTTGACTTTGGCTTTTTCATTGGCTTTTCTAGCACTAACTTTTCCTTCTTTTTCTTTTTGACATTTATCTTTGATAATCTAAAGATACTTGGCAATAAGACTTCCCCTGGCCTCACCCTGATAAATGTATCACCCCTTTGCTCAGAAACTGCCATATTTTCGAGCTCATTTATTAAACAATCCATATTAGCAAGAAAAACAGGATCCACAATATTCCTATGCTTTGACTTAAAATACAGTAATTTTTTCTTTTTCTTTCTGTACTTATCACCAGACCTACACAGATCATCATTTTCATCTGGCGTCCTAAATGAACTCACTGATAACAATCCAATACCTGAAGTCTGCTTAGGTATTTTTGAATGAAATCCTTTGAATAGAGATTCTCCACCGAAAGAAGAATTACCAAATGATGAACCTGTCTGATTAAACTTTGAATGGAAAGTACTTGGTGCACTTCTTGTAAAGGAGGTTCCAAATGGTTTCTTGACAATGTTTGCCTTTACCTTTTTCCGTCTTCCACGTTTGTTTTTTCTCATCATAACATGCAATTTGGGTTTTCGAATTTTTGGGACTACTTTCCGAGGTTCTTGTCCTTGTAAATCATTGCCACCAGTTAAAGTTGGTTCAATTTCATTCAAATCCTTTCCACTGAATTCATGCCCTTCCTCATGATCACTTTCCACACCAGGAAACTGTGAGTTGATGGAGTCCTGCACACTCTGAATAAGTGACGAGAATTCAGTTTCAGCAGGCAGGTGACGTTCACCTTTCTGACTGGCTAGCTGACTGGTCAAAACAGCTAGTGCCTTTTCAATGGCAATCTGGCTTGGATTACTTGTTCCTGGTAAAGGATGTTTCCGAGGTCGTCCTCGACCGCGTTTTGGTAACCCATCCTTTCCAATATGAGGTTTATTGTATGCTTTAGAGGTTTGTATTAATGTCTTTTTCGGGCCAGGCCTTCTCCCTCTCCTACCAGGAATGCCTCGCTTCACAACCTGTGTACTCATTTTCAGAGCTTTGGACTTGTTGCAAGATCCCTTTGGTCTGCCAGGTTTTCGTTTAACAGGAACTTGTGGCAGACTTTCTTCCTGGCTTGATGGGATCATATTTTTAACAAACAGTCGAGCACCCATGCCTTCAAATGAATGCTCAAACATTGAATGTCTGCTACTTGATTTGGCAATTTTTGCGAGAGCTTTTTTCTTTTTCAAAGAAGGCTCATCTGGTAATTTGATTTTTTTCTTTCTACCAACCTTTTTCGGCACTTTGATATCCGGAGATTTATCTTGATTCTCCAAATTCTTTTTTCTCTTTTTATAGGGTCTCTTGACCCTTACTTCACCAACAGTTTCTGCAGGAACTTTACCCACAGTTTTCCTGCTTTGAGATTCACTGTACTTATCAAAAATGTCCATGGATTGTGGAAATCCATTATCATCAAGAGGTACGGACTGATTCTGATTTTGCTCAATGGCTGTGCTACTATCTGGTATTGTATCATAAAGCTTGCTCTTCCTGTGAAGCATATTGGCATATTTCTTTTTAGGTGGTCTTCCTCGTTTCTTCTTCCGAGGCAAAAACATATCCAGATAGCTTCTCACTTGATGTGAACTTGTGCTTTCTTCTGCTTGATTGTCTTGCATACTGGTATTGTCAGTCACTGATGCCTCCTGCTGGCTGGTTGGTTGTGGTTGAGGAGGCAAGGGTGGTGGTGGCAGAGGTGGGGAAAATAATTCCTGGGAATTATCCCCTTTGGTTTGTTCTTGCACTTGTGCTTCAACTGCATTGCTGTCCCCAAGAATAACAGAATTTGGTGAATCGTTACCTGAGGGTGACCCTGCAATAGACTGAATACCACTATCAGGAGACACACTGTTGGACATGGTGTCCAGTTTGAGCAACTGTTCGTGGTTTTCAGATGCAGTTCTCAACCGTTTTGCTTTCTTTTGATGTTTGTCCTCAGCATCTTCATCAGTTGATATGTAGCTGGGGTGAGAACTGCTTTGAATGCTGGATGAATCATTGTGTCTTGACTCAGTGTCTGTAGTGTCACCTGAAAATTCCTTCTCAGAATCGGAGTAACACTTGTTACTGTCGGGAACAGTCTCAACACTAGTCTGACTTTGTGAATCTTGCTCTGTGGTTCCAAGCTGTGAGGTTTTTGTTTTGTCACTTTTCTTCACTGGAGATCTTGGTGTGGAAGATTCACTACTGGACTTGGTTTTGGCTTTAACTGGAGATACAACAGCATGCTCTGAAGATGTAGTGGGACTGTCTCCTGAATTGGATTTCATCAAGGATGTATCTGAGGATAACTTCCCCACTTCAATGTCTTGAGATGTTGAAGATGTAGTCTGCAAGATGAAAGAAGGGACATCAACAGTAATTTATACAAACCATCAATAATCATTAATAAAAACAATAAATAATTTATATTTTTAATATGCAAGTGGAACCATTCATTAAAAAGAGTTATATTTCAACACACAATGCCATTACATTCCTTTCAACAGATATGAATTAGCGATTTCAGATACTAATTTTAAATTGTATGTACACCACAGTTGTTTGATTTTAACAACATACCTGAGCTTTGAGTTCACTAGTTTTGGTGTTGTCAATCAACAACTGTTCTTTTTCTCCCAAAGCATCATCATCTTCATCTTCATCACATTCCAAAGGAGATGATGGGTTGAGGGATGAGGTTGAACTTTTCTTTCTTCCGGTTAAACTTATTTTGAGTTTTAGCTGGCCTTGATCAAAGTTGGTTTCTTGGATAGAGAACTGTTGATCATGGTTTTCACTGGCTTCAGTATCAGATCCTGATTCACTGCTGGAGGAGCTATCAGTACTGTCTTCTGCATAACCTTCCTTATCCACTTCATTCATTCTCCCCCAGCTCAAGCCCCACGACCCGTGGATTCCCGTCCAGTTTTAACGCTGTCTGATCACCAATCAATCTGCAAACAGAAATTTTATAACTTCACTAAATGTTCTTATTTTCATCGTTTTTATCGTCCATGATAGTATGAACCATGATGGCGCTCAGAAGTAATACTATGTCATTATACAAAAACAACCTGGAACATAAACAAATATTTATTTGCATCAAGGTTTAATAAACTCAAATAGCACTAACCCTAAAAAGATATATTATGTGCTGGACTGAGAGTTAAAACATTGTTGATAGGTATCCAAGGGCTATTGGGGTCAGTAGAGCAGCGACCAATCGAATTGCTTTTATCAACAAACATGTCATCATGCCTCGATGGGAAAATGTCTGTGTATGTCCGATTCTAGCATTCTGTCCAGCATTCTAGTTTATATATCCCGATATGCACTATTTTGCAGATTTATTCTTGGGAACAGGGTCGATTTCAATCAGACTGAATTTTCTCAAGTGTGTCAACGACAATGACAACATCAAAATTGACTTAGATCATATATTTACCAAAAGACAGAAAATAACAAACATTATTCAGGCTGCAATATCTCATGATAGTTTTGAAAGACGCAACAGTGTTGTTCCTAGAGGGGGTCATGGGGACATTTGCCCACCTTTTTGGCTAGGTATCCCTTAAAATTTGGAGAAGTAGGATACTTTTACCATTGCAAAGGGTCCCACTTGTTCAGAAATGGCCAAAAAGACCCCCTCAGCAGATCACCTAGGAACAACACTGCGCAAGAAGGGAATAGACGTCATTATCGTTAACTGATCATGATCATGGTAGCAAAGCATTTAGAACATTTAGAAGATTCTCCTAAAGATTCTCTTATGCATTGAGCCTTACAGCTTTATTAATGATTATTTGAGTGACCTTTTTTGTTCTTAGTTGATGATGGTATGTGTAAATTTCAAGCATATTCTTTAATTAGGTGACTACCAGTGTTATTAAAACACAACTTCTGAAAATTGAATTGGGAAAAATATCACAAAGCATTTCAATGAAAATGTAATCTTTTTCTCAAAATATTAATTAGGAAATTTTAAATTTAACCCATTCTTCACCAAAAATACTTGATTTCCTATAACATTCTAATTTAATACAAAGAATAATTTAACAAAACCTTCCCGGGACAGATGTCAAAATTTAGAAAACATCTTCTGATCATTTCTTTCAACTGGTTTCTTTCACAACATAGCATCGACATCAAAACAGTATCAACAGAAATCAAAAGACATCAGCAAGATACAATTCTATAACGTCCAGTATCAATTCAATCCTGTCAATGTTACGAATGTTTTATATATGATGACAGTTTGATTAATCAAAATGGACGCGGCGGCATTTAATCAGAAGTCATGTTTCGCGAATGTCACAAAAATATAAAAAGGTGTTCTTCCGCTTTCTGTGGTGAAACGACGCTGTCATGAATGTCGTTCTCAGAAGAATGAACGTGTTTTGGAAAAGAAGATCCGAAAACTGACAAGATACATAGCTGAGGAATGACTCAAAGGAACTTACTAAAACATCACTTTGTACCTAAACAAGTCAGTGAACATCAGACACCCATCACATTGCAAGTGTTATTTGCAACAAGGTACGCGCCAAAATCACACATAAATAATGTGATTATTCATGCATTATGGAATGCAATGCTATTCTTATATGGTAATATCAATCAAAATTATGCCTTACCTGATGTTTAAACCAATACAAGTAATACCGATAACAAAATAATCAGATAATCGTACTTCCAATACACATATCTCCTACGCCATAGTTCACACAGAAAATATGGCGACGCTGCTTGGAGGTTCGAATGGGTGACAACAAGAGTTCAAAACACAACGGATTTTTTAACTATAAAAGGTTGTCACACCTTTTGTCTCCTTTACGCATGCAACTATCACATATATCTTTCATTTCATATACATATAACGCTTGATATACAATTTCATGAAATCTTGATTTCAGGTACAGAGGTTACTCATATCCGATGTTCCCCTTCGGATCTCACTTAGGGTTGTTGGTGTTCATATGCAAATCTTACTGCGGTTTTGGAATAACCAAAATAGGATTAAAAACCATGTTTGATGCATCGTAAAACTACACGTCAAGCGTTCTGATAGCATTTATCAAAATAACAAAAGCAATTAAAAAAGTATTTTCCACCTACCACAATGCATTGTAAAAATGGATGCCTCCAGACAGGTGCTCGTAAAAATGTTAAAAGGTACCGAAATGAAGTTAATGATGTCTTAACTTCGCTGTTAATAAAGTTTACATAAGAAATAACAGTAAATGCAAATTGTAATTATTTCTTAAAATATAATTTTCCTAGATGTTCTCAATTATTACATTTTTTCGCACATTTTATTAAATTGTCCAGTTTTCGATCAGGGTCAACGTGACCGCAAAGGCAAAGGGCAAACTATATCGGATAACAATATGTCTTCAGACAATTGGATGTATATATAAATGAATCATGATTTATTTGTTTTAATGACAAAAAGTTTTTAAATATAACATGAAACAATTTCAACATTAAAACATCTTAATTCATATTTTGGTATAACTTTTATAAGTGCACATGATCTTTTTCTAGAACTTTACTAATTTTACCTGACAGACTTGTGCAGACGTTGTTTTCCCATTGAGCCGAAGACAGCATGTTTGTTGATCGAAGGGACTAGATAGGTCACTGTTTTACTGACTCCATTAGCCCATTCGTGTTTCATACCCTCGTGTATTTCGACATTGGGCTTTCCCCGTCTGATTGACAGGTCACACTTCCAATTGAGAAATATTTGTAGTAATTAATTGTTAATCCTTAATTGTATACTCTTTGATGATCTCTGCTAATGGCTGCAATATTGCCAAAGTGGCGGTCAACAATAACTCACTCACTTAATCCTTAGGTCCCTAATTAATTAATACATTAGTTGTTTTATGTTAGAAAAATATTTCCCATTCACCTGTTATTTTTTGTTTACATACTGTGACAGTGTTATTTGAAATTGTACTAAATTTCTAAGGGGCGGGATAGCACATTGGTTAGCGCGTTCGGCTTCGGGTCAAGAATCCCGCCACGGGCACGGCAACTTTGTCTGCAGTAGAGAACTGTTGTACATGCATTACAAATACAACAAGATGGGATAACAATGACATTAATGGTTGAACAAGTGAGGTTGTGATAACAAGGAAATCTTTATCATTCATACCAACATGTATCCTGTGTATAACCTGCTGTTTCACCATCTCCTCCATATGCTTGATAACGGTATAAGGATCTATACCGAAACGTCGCCATTGTGAAATAAAGAAGTCGAACATCCATATATTCCTTGTCTTTATAATACTAGCAGCCATGATATAAGTGAAATACTCTTGAAAGCAGCATTAAACCCTAACTCATCTAACTAAATATTTTGTCACTTAACGTCTAATAATTAACATTGTACGGATGCTTCAATCACAGTTACTGTCAATCAGTATCACTTGGTTGATCCAGAGTTAGTTCCCTTGAACTGTAATCTCATTGAGGTCTCGAGGTTTGACCGTCATTTGACATTGCCGTGCAACTTAAGTCTACTGTCACAGGAATAAACATTTTGAACCCAAGAATCCTGTTACAGTCATCATATGAGTATTATTGTGACTACATTTTATCCTGTAGATACATTTAAATGGTTTTTTTTCTCCTATTGACGAAATACATGTAGGTTTCATTTTAAACTCATCAGGCCTGAAAGGCTTGATGGGCTTATGGCATGGCATGGCGTCCGGCGTCCGTCCATCCGTCCGTAAACTTTTCGCATTTTCGACTTCTTCTCCAGAACCAATGACTCTAGAGAGCTGAAAAGTTATGTGCAGACTCCTTGGCTAATGGGGATTCTAAATTGTAGATTTCGTGACCCTGTGACCCCAAATGGGGTCATAGGGGTCACATCCTTAAAAACCTATTTTCATCTTCTTCTCCAGTTCCAAAAGGTCTAGAGAGCTGAAAAGTTGTGTGCAGACTCCTTCGCCCGTGGGGATTCTAAATTGTAGATTTTGTGACCCCATGACCCCAAATGGGGTCACAGGTGTCACATCCTTAAAAACCTATTTTCATCTTCTTCTCGAGTTCCAAAAGGTCTAGAGAGCTGAAAAGTTGTGTGCAGACTCCTTGGCCAACGGGGATTCTAAATTGTAGATTTTGTGACCCCGTGACCCCAATCTTCGTCACAGGTCATTACCCAAAAATCTATTTTCATCTTCTTCTCCAGTTTATATGTAAAACTCTAGAAAGGTGAAATGTTGTGTAGAGATTCTTTGGTCAAAGGTGATTCTTAATTGTAGGATTGGTGACCCTGTGACTCCAAATGTGGGTCACAGGGGTAATGATCTAAAACCAATATTATTTTGCTTGTTAACAATGTATTACTTGAGATAACTTAGCTATTCAACCTTAGATAATTAATCATTAAAATCCTGATGAGCTACAGAGCCCATGGCTCTATTTTTTAGAATGTGCTAACACAATAAATTGTTCTGAATTTTTTCCATTGAATGGGTGATAAAACCTAACATATTCTTATTCAGGCTCAGTGTTGTCTACAAGATGTGTGTGCCATGTTACTTCAAAACGACTACCCAGACTTCCTATGTCAGTGTTGTCATCAGATCACCAGGTCCGACAGGCAGCAAGTTTGGCAGAGCAGTTTAAACTAGCATCAGACTTTAAACAAACCAATGTCAAACCAGTTTTCCGCACTCACGAGGATAATCCTGTAAGTATTTATGTCGTATTGCAACCCTGTTCTGGGGAATAAAATATTGCCTAGGATACAAACACACACCAAACATTTCTCTCCATATGATCTGACGACTTTCCATATTGTCACATGTTCTAATAGATGGTTCAACAGTGTTAAACCTTACGTTGCTGGTTGCCTCGGGTTAGTCTGGGACGGGAATAATTAAAAAAATGGTTTCCAGTAAGCGACCCCCGGATACGAAACGTAGTCAATTAAAGGCAGCGAAATAGAATTTATTGGCCTACCTGGCCGATCCCGAATCGTACTCCGTAACATAGGAACATCTATATAAACTTAAAACATCTATCGTAAATCCGTAATTAGAAGCCAGGCTTCTATTTTTTCGAACTGTCTGCACCATAGGCATCTAATTGAGGTTGAAAGCGGCGTTAAACCCCAACTCACCTCACCTCACCTCTAATTGAGGCAGGCTTCTATTCAAGGCAGGCGTCAATTTCGTAATAAGGCTTGTAGAGACAGGCGACTATGATAAGAAGCAGCAATTATCAAATTTAAATTCGGTTTAACCAGCATTTGGCGTTTATTATTTTCAGAAAGCTCTGTGCAAGGGCGTCTTTATGGAGGCAGGCTTCTATTTAAGGCAGGCGTCTAAATAAGGATTTACATTATATTTATTCAAAGTCCAGTCGAATTGTCCAGCAACAATCACACTAAACTGGACATGCATTGTTTACCCAGAGACACATCAATAATTAGCATTACAAAAGGGCATTTTTGTCCGTTTCTGAGGTGGCAGGCTTCATTTAGTATCGATGATCAAAGAGCAAAGCTGATGGTTGTAGTGTTTGAGAACTTCAATAGGAAACACAAAAGCAACTATGACATGAAAATGTTGACAAATGATTAAACTAAGAATATAAGGTAGGTATTGTAATTGTCTTGAGAATATTTTCAGCGATTTTGAAGTCCACTTCTTTCCAATGCATTCAGCATTGTAATTTTAATAAGAAAACAGCCATCATTGAAGTAGATAGATGGTAGTTAAAAGCAGACAATAGATTATCATTAGATGACTAATCTCGGCATTTTCAAAGAAAGATTGTGGCCATTAGTGCAAAACAAGTCATTTGTTGAAATGTTCAGAAAGTTCAGACTGAAGGATGGTTCAATGTGGAGAATTACTTATCCCTAGCTTCTTGCATCCTCGGTTACCCAGGGTTTTATATATATGCCCCATTACTCTCCACTATATCACCCCTCGGACACTCCATCAGAAAAATCTATACTCAAATTACCTGGCCTTGGTCGGGATGAGCCAATCAAACTGCTACGCAGATCGGACCTGCAACTAGGCTGCAAGCCAATGAAAATTCATATTACTTCGTTGCAAAGCACACACCTCCTGGGCACAGTCGTTTTGTCAGCCATTGGACAACTGTTATCTCCCTTGACCATTTCTGTCTTATCCTATTGAGCATTTTCATTGGTTACTGATTTTGGCGTGTATAAAAACCTGGGTAACAGAGGATGAGCTCTTGTGATTTGCTGTAAGCCTTATGATTGGCTTGCTAAAGCAGTATCTAAACATACATCTAAACACGTGCAGTGTCATCAGACCATCAGCTTCTTATCCGGGTAGAGACTATTGTAATATATCTAGTAAATTCCATCTTCTGAACATGGTTGATTTTAATGAGACTGTATTAACATGCAATTTTATATTTCTTATTGCGTTAAATCTGAAAGATGTGTATTATGAATTGGAAAGTCTGGAGATGTTCTCTTTGAATAACATATTTTTATGTGAACTTATTTACAAGACACTATGTGAGGACGTATTTGTATGATATCTCAGATTAATTAAGTCTACATTATCTTGTTTTTTGATAAGTTTACAATGGTGACATTATTACTGCTATAGTACTAGCTGCAGTGACAGAAACACTCTGAAAAACATCATAAAATTTAGTCAACCCACTTCATGGTAAAGGCATCTTTTTCAGTTGAAGCACAGTGCAAGGGATGTCGGTCTCCATTACACTGTGTCTCCACAGACTCTACAACAAGTCCTACAGAAAGCAGTGCCAGCTGAGTTTAGAAAACAGGCAAGTCTCAAACAAAGTGACAGTAAAACCACTATATACTTTGAGCAAATAACTTGAACAAGGAATCGTCTTGCCTACACTTTCCCTGGGTTGTGGGGTTGTTGAGATTTGGATTATGATGGTTTCGAAAATTTGTTGGAAGAATTTTGCCAATTTCAGACATGTATTAGCTAGGTTTTAAAAAATACAAAGTTGAACTTTAAAGGAAATTTCAACAATTCATAAGCAATTGTATATGGGTATGTGACATTGAGTCAATCCCTAAACTCTTTGATCACTCTCCCAGAAAGCTGTTTATTTACTTCTTCTAATGACCAAAAAGCACTAGAATGCTGAAATCCTGTGTAGACATACACAGTGTAGATTATGATTGTGTTTGCTGATGAGTTTTCCTTAATTGTACAATCTGTTTACTTGTTTACAGGCAAAAACCTTTGGGGAGGCATGCATCATGGTCAGGGAACCAGTCCTGGAAGTAACAAAATATATTCAACATCTCAATCTGGACCATCCTGTTCCTAGAATAATATTATGTATCCTACCACCGATGTCTGTTAAAGAAAAGTCAATGAGAATGATCCTTTTCCCAATTCCATTAAATGTGTGACATCATTTTGACATACAAGCAGGATTAGAGGCTAAGTGTTGACTATTTAGTAGCGTTGTTTTAAAGTAAAACTCAAACTTAAAGGGACACTGCGTCGAGGATAAAAATGAGTCCCATCTTTATCTCACTAAGCTGATTAGAGTGGCTGCTAACGAGTTACGCTTCACTTCACTGTCTACCTGCAGTAGTTTTTATTACCAATTATGTTAATTGTCTGTAATTTGGTGTCTGTGACTTGTTAGCAGACATGTTAATCGGCATAGGTAGATACACATGATCTGATTTTTATTGTCGACGCGGTGTCCGTTTAAAGTCAAACCAGTTGTCTTGTCTTCATTCTGTTACGAGGACATTTTGCCAAGTGAACATTGTTTAACTGAGCTGTATTATGTTTCATTTCTATCTCTCAAAAGCTTCTTTTTTTACTCTATCAACCCATTGGTGTATACAGTTGGGGGTTCATACACACACTCACTTTATGAAAATAACATTGTGTTTGACAAGACACAAATTAAGTGCAACCTCTCTTTTAAGTCACATATTCATGATCCTCCAATTAGTTGAAACCAGTGTTAATCAATATGTATGTAGGTTGACATCATTATCTACCTGTATAGTGTTCCTGTGTATTTAGGTGTTCCCCGAAGGGTCAGGAGTCCGAGACATATTGTTTTGTTTGAGTTTCCATCGACATTCCCATCGTTTCCAGAGCAGAACTCTTAAAGTATTTGACCAATTGTGTTTTGCGAGTACTAACACCTTCTAGTTTGTGGTTAGTGATCCTTAACCCTGTGTAGACGGAAGGCGGGGCAGTGGGAGAAGCATGAGTCTCGCTCACATCATGCACTACGGTGCCGAGGACGGCTGGGTTCTTGTTCATGTGCCATGGCGTGAGTACCTCAATCATTTACCTTGTGCTCTCTTAAAGGGCGAGTTCTGTCGCCACATTGGATTTGTTGCATAATGTGAATCGAAAACACGCTATAGTGTACCTAATTTTGCAACTTTTTAATAACTAAAGACATACACTGATAGAGTATTTACATAGTAACACATAACATGTCATGAAACTAATAAACAATTTGCTGTTATGCTGTAGCGACGTTTTCCTCACTCGCAGTGCCGATGAATGGCTTCAGTTCTCATTGTTTTAATTTTCAACAAATGTGCGCTTGTGTTTATCAAGTTGTGAAATATAAAGTCATCAAACTGTTACCTTCATTAGTATCTTTCAATTTCACTGTGTTTTAAATCATGTATTAATAACATATATGTGTAAACAGGAATATCCTCCCGAATTTCGTTTCCACAATAAATACCCCGATAGAACCCTCCTTTTAAATAGTCGAGTAGTCCAACACCAAGTTCAATATACAATACATAGCTAGAGATTATTAGCAACTCAGAAATTGTAACACATGTAGAAAATGGCAGTCGTCAACCCTTTACCTGAGTCAGAGAATGCTGAGGAAATGTAATAGGTGTCATTGGCCTATTGCAGGTGACACGTTTCTATTATCACACATTATTCCGGTTACTTAAGTATGCATGAATTTTCCGACTGTAATGACATTTTGTAACATTGCTATATTTGGGAACCCTATCTTTACAAATGCATCCATTGTGTTGTTGGGGGTCACATATGCCAAATGTTATAAATGGTTCATAGGCGTAGGAACGGTTTGAGGGGTAGGGGGCCCACATTTTGGCAGGAAGGAAAATGGGTCTCATTGTATGGATTATATATGGAGGCCTAGTAATGAAAATGAGGTTGTATGCCAAAAAATTCATTCAATTCATTCAAATTACAATTTCGCAAACAAATTTCAGAGTATAGTTGAGAAATAATGTTTTTTTCACATACTGGCTTGAGTTTATGAAGCTCATTATGTGAACATTTACAATTTCACTACTTGATAGGAAAAAGTTGTTCGACCTCGCCATTGAAAACATTATTTCTGAATCAAAATGTTATTCCTATTCAGTATTTTTGAGAAAATAAAGAGTTTATTGCTCTATGACACTACGAAATCCTGTATTTTACACCTCATAGCCAAATGTGGGCTGATTAAATAAGACTTTTGGATAAACTCTATATAATAAATGCAGTCCCCACCACCTTTTGAGAGAAAACTATGAACTTACATTTAGTTCTTGCCCACAGGGGCCAATATTGTCGAAAAAGTGTCAGTCATGTTATAATTCTTGCGTGATCTGATGCATCAAGTACTGGGCTTTGAAACTGGTCACTTACAGCTGACGGGATATTTTAAGTGATTCTATGTGATTTTTAGCTCATCAGGCCTGAAAGGCCCGATGGGCTTATGGCATGGGATGGCGTCCGTCCGTCCGTCCGTCCGTCCGTAAACTTTTCACTTTTTCGACTTCTTCTCCAGAACCAATAACTCTAGAGAGCTGAAATTTTATGTACAGACTCCTTGGCCAATGGGGATTCTAAATTGTAGATTTGGTGACCCTGTGACCCCAAATAAGGGCCCCAGGGGTCATAAGCTATAAAGCTATTTTCATCTTCTTCTCCAGAACCAATGACTCCAGAGAGCTGAAATAATATGTACAGACTCCTTGGCCAATGGGGATTCTAAATTGTAGATTTGGTGACCCTGTGACCCCAAATAAGGGCCTCACAGGCCATTACCTAAAATCCTGTTTTCATCTTTTTCTCCGGAACAAAAAGACCTAGAAGGCTGTAATAATGTATGCAAACTCTTTAGCCAATGGGGATTCTAACTTGTAAATTTGGTAACCCTGAGACCCCAAATATGGGCCACAGCCTAAAAAACCTGTCAAAATTGAATTTTGAACTGATATTTTATGTGCACTTCTTTCACTTTATTTGAAATGTATGTCGACTTGAAAGAACAATCTACATTGTGGACATGTTTGTCAAATTGATGTAATCAATGTAAAATGAGAACTGTTGAATAGCCTATGAAATGAAAATTGTGACAAGGCATAAAGGACTAAATTGAAGAGGAGTTAAGAATTCTTTTATTTTACATGAGATATGTGAACTGCATATGACTGGTGATGAAATGATAAGATAAGATTATTTTCATCTTCTTCTCCAGAACGAAAAGACCTAGAAGGTTGTCATGTTGTGTAATGAGTCTTTAGCCACTGAAGATTCTAAATTGTAGATTTGGTGACCCTGTGGCCCCAAATAAGGGCCTCACAGGCCATTACCTAAAATCCTGTTTTCATCTTTTTCTCCGGAACAAAAAGATCTAGAAGGCTGTAATATTGTATGCAAACTCTTTAGCCAATGGGGATTCAAACTTGTAAATTTGGTGACCCTGTGACCCCAAATATGGGCCACAGCCTAAAAAAAACCTTTGAAAATGAATTTTGAACTGATATTTTATGACACTTCAGCCACTTTATTTGAAATGTATGTCGACTTTAGATAACAATCTACATTGTGGACATGTTTGTCAAATTGATGTAATCAATGTGAAATGAGAACTATTGAATAGCCTATGAACTGAAAATTGTGACAAGGCATAAAGGACTAAATTGAAGAGCAGTTAAGAATTCTTTTATTTTACATGAGATATGTGAACTGCATATGACTGGTGATGAAATGATAAGATAAGATTATTTTCATCTTCTTCTCCAGAACGAAAAGACCTAGAAGGTTGTCATGTTGTGTAATGAGTCTTTAGCCACTGAAGATTCTAAATTGTAGATTTGGTGACCCTGTGGCCCCAAATAAGGGCCTCACAGGCCATTACCTAAAATCCTGTTTTCATCTTTTTCTCCGGAACAAAAAGATCTAGAAGGCTGTAATATTGTATGCAAACTCTTTAGCCAATGGGGATTCAAACTTGTAAATTTGGTGACCCTGTGACCCCAAATATGGGCCACAGCCTAAAAAAAACCTTTGAAAATGAATTTTGAACTGATATTTTATGACACTTCAGCCACTTTATTTGAAATGTATGTCGACTTTAGATAACAATCTACATTGTGGACATGTTTGTCAAATTGATGTAATCAATGTGAAATGAGAACTATTGAATAGCCTATGAACTGAAAATTGTGACAAGGCATAAAGGACTAAATTGAAGAGCAGTTAAGAATTCTTTTATTTTACATGAGATATGTGAACTGCATATGACTGGTGATGAAATGATAAGATAAGATTATTTTCATCTTCTTCTCCAGAACGAAAAGACCTAGAAGGTTGTCATGTTGTGTAAAGAGTCTTTAGCCAATGGAGATTCTAAATTGAAGATTTGGTGACCCAGTGGCCCCAACTAAGAGCCCCGTAGGCCATTACCTAAAATCCTGTTTTCATCCAGAACAAACTAGAAGGAATATTTTGTTCAGAATGTTTAGATGTTTGGATGACAAGGCTTAGAACCGAGATTGTTTAGCCAAGGTGATTCAAAATTGTACTATGTACCATGAGATTCATCCCATTGCCTGTTCTCTTTAAGCCTTATACAGTTAGATCAGTGCTGCCAGTGTTTAGTGCAAGCAAGAGTCTATTACATAATTTGGCGGTAAAACACAAAAAACACAGCTGGCTTGTAACCAGAGCCAAGGGGTCAGAATATTGCATAATCTCACGTGTGTTGACCTTGCTGAGTGCTCTCTCTCAATTTCAAGACTAAGATTTGTCAGGGTTAGCGATTGTGCATTATATTGAGACAACATATTTCTGTCTTCATCATCAAACAAAATAAACTCTGATGAGCTACAGAGCCCATGGCTCTATTTTTTTTATCACTTTGGTGGGCTCACTTCAGCAATATCTTAATATCTAAAGCTTTGAAAATTCATATCTTTGTAAATACGCGTTGAATTTTTAGCTCATCTGGCCTGAAAGGCCCGATGGGCTTATGGCATGGGATGGCGTCCGTCCATCCGTCCGTCCGTCCGTCCGTCCGTCCGTCCGTCCGTAAACTTTTCGCTTTTTCGACTTCTTCTCCAGAACCAATGACTCCAGAGAGCTGAAATTTAATGTACAGACTCCTTGGCTGAAGGGGATACTAAATTGTAAATTTGGTGACCCTTTGACCACAAATGTGGGTCACAGGGGTCATAACCTTAAAAGCTATTTTCATCTTCTTCTCCAGAACCAATGACTCCAGAGAGCTGAAATTTTATGTACAGACTCCTTGGCTGAAAGGGATTCTAAATTGTAGATTTGGTGACCCTGTGACCCCAAGTGTGGCTCACAGGGGTCATTACCTAAAAAAAACTATTTTCATCTTCTTCTCCAGTCCCAATGAACGTAGAGAGCTGAAATTGTATGTACATACTCCTTGACTGAAGGGGATTCTAAATTGTAAATTTGGTGACAGTGAGACCCCAAATATTGGGTCACAGAGGCAATGACCTAAAATGCTATTTTCATCTTCATCTCCAGTCCCAATGGCTCTAGCGAGCTGAAATTTTATGTACAGACTCCTTGGCTGAAAGGGATTCTAAATTGTAGATTTGGTGACCCTGTGACCCCAAGTGTGGCTCACAGGGGTCATTACCTAAAAAAAACTATTTTCATCTTCTTCTCCAGTCCCAATGAACGTAGAGAGCTGAAATTGTATGTACAGACTCCTTGGCTGTAAGAGATTCTAAATTGTAAATTTGGTGAGTCTGTGACCCCAAATATGGGTCACAGGGATCATAACCTAAAAGCCTATTTCAGTTTACAGCATCTTTCTGAGATTATATGTGCACTTCAATCAGTAAAGTAGGTAAGGGAGGTAATTTTAAAGAAAACAGCTGAGTTAAAGGCATTTCATCTTTCTGATGTGAGAGTTCTAACATGTGCTTTGAGAATATAATATGTCTGATGAAAAAGAGATATTGAGAATTAAAAACTTAGAATTGGAGGTCTAACAAAAATTATAAGTCATATTTTATCTTTGTCTCACATTTCACATATGAGTAATTATTTGTATTTTGCAAGTGAATTTGCTGATAAAGGTACACAAGTCTAAAAGTATTCTAAAGACTTAATACAGAATCTTTTATTAAATCTAATATAATGTTCTTTGTAATTTAAGAGTAAATAATGGAGTTTTTTAATATCTCATGATATTGTGTAATTATTTGGAGAATTAATTAATTAATTAATGAGAGTTTCCAGTACGAGTCAATTTGGTATACTTTATTTATATCATATTTTATACTTTATAACTGATTTAGTTTTCTATTAACTTTGCAGTTAATTTTATTCAATAGGAACAAGAAATGAGATAGATGTCTACATCATGGACATGTTTAATGTGAATCTATTTGAAATGAGAACTATTGAATAATGAATACCCTTTGAAGGAATAACTTGAAGAGGAATTAAATTTTTTCATTTTACATGAGATATGTGAACTGAATATGACTAGTGATGACTGGTGATAACATAGGACTATAAAAGAAGTAGCTATATGAGATTGTGACATCACACCTATTTTCATCATCTTCTCCAGTACAGAAAAATAATTAATTGTAGGAAAAACTGCATCTAACATATAAATTTTACTGGCTGTGAGTCCAGTGTCTGCATGTTATGTAATTGCATTGTGTTGACCTCTTCCTGGCAGAAGGATGAAAACTGATAGTTACACAGAGGTTTCAGGTTACTTCAAACTACTGTGCAGCACTGTGTTATCATAGACTGTGCATGAGACTGCTTTAGTCTTCCACTGACTCTAAAAAAGAATTTATTCATAGAATATCACCATTTTATCAAATATTGAAAGGGAGCCTATAAGAAATGGTGAAAAAGAATTTACTAAAAAAAAATTCACCAATTTATTAAGTATTGAAATGGAGCCTATGAGAAATGGGATTTTCAAAAACTGAGGCTCCTATTCATTATGTAATAAATGTTGGTATTGCCATAATGCAATTAAGAATTAAAACAATATAATGCAAAGGTGTATGATATTCATAACGAATGTTGATTTATGTGTAATCAATTTTGATAATAATTAGCAGGGGTCATGACCTAAAAAGGTTTTTTTCATTTTCTTCTACAGCCCCAGGCCATTATTGCAATAGCTGACAGTGGTGAATTGTATGCAAAGAATTGTACCCGGGGTATTCATTATTATATAATGTGTGTACGATCTTAGAAAATAGTATGATCTCTCCACCACATTATTATATGTTTGATACCAGCAATTTATTTCCAAGCTTTGCGTTGCTCTTTCAACACATATATATAGCAGATTGGCAAAGTTATGGTAACAAAATATTTATAAACTGCTTTAATCGTTTCACTACCTAGATTCTTATTACTACATTCCATTATCTGACCATTGCTATAAAGTCCACTCCATAACATACCCCACTTATTATCTCCTGATGAGCTACAGAGGCCATGGCTCTATTTTTATGTTTTATGAAGGTAATCTATATTGACTGTGACCTTGTATATGATATTGCAGGATAATATGATGACAATATTCTGAAATGTAATTTCAAACAATCATGGGGTTTTACTTTTTTGTAGTTTAAGGGGCTGGATCGTCCATGTGCTTTCTAGTCGCCTATTTTCGACAATACTGGCCCCCAGTGGGCGAGAACAAAATGTGGTGTGAACGGTGGGGGGGGGGAGGGGGGAATATTTCAAGGATAGATCCCGTTATTTCATTGCTCGTCATATAATAAACACATTTATCATTTAATAACGGTTTATAATTATTGTGTTTTTAACACTTTGAACACTTATACCATAGCTACTATTTTTTCAGCATCAAATTGGAACTTCAAATTCAAAGAAATGTCTGCCTCATCCCATCGTTCTGGTCGCATCGATTTACCAGTTGAATCAGGAGAGTGGCTTCTCAACTTCAGGACACAAAACCAGTCTCTGCTCCAAAACATTGAGGTAGGCAGATGAGGAATAAACATCTTCAGTCAAATACAGAGATAGAACCAAATGGTAAAGGATATATTAAAACTGACCATGATAATTCTGAGAGCTATGATTGGTTTGTGGAATGGCAACCCAAGCTTTAGTCTTAGCTCTGTTCAGTTCCATTGTAAAAATCTCCACCAAAGTTCAATTGCTGTTCCATGTTGTACTTTGTGATTTATAAAGATCAGTTTGTAAATATCTTGAACTACTCCCTGGGCCTATAGTCAGAAAATAATGATTGCATTATATTTTAAAAAATAAATAAAACAATGTACCTACTGTTACAGATTCAGTCATCTTATGTCTGGACCAAGAGAGAATCAACAGAAAAGGGAACTCCTCTCTTGGATGTTGTCGAGTTTGTAAGTTGTTTTTGTACTTTATTGAACCTTTTTTCATAAAAGTATATGGTTTGTGTCATTGAAAGATTGATGGTAACACTATATATAATGTTTTGACAAATTGTCATAGTGAAGCACACAACTAAAGACAGAATTTCTGAAAATTGTATTACAAAATGCCCATCCCTGCCATGTCACTGCATTATAGTAATGTAGTATGGCTATAATAATGGCATACTGTGTGACGTCACCGTTGCTGCTTCACATGACTTCTAAGAGATTTTTCACATTATTTCAGGGTTTGAACCGTGCCAAGTTTGCCTCAGATTGTATAGGAGTGGTGTTGAAGGAGCTCCGTCAGCAAGCATGCCAGAAAAGGTTTGTTGTAATATTTTACTTATGTCTTAAGTATGTTTCATTTTAGAAATAAAGGGGAGGGATTAAAGGGGTTAGCGCAATCGGCTTCCGATCAAGAGATGTGGGGTTTTGATATCCCGCCAGGGGCATGGCAACTTTGTCTGCTATGGAGAACTGTTCTATATGCAGTAAGGTTCGGGTGCAATGCTACACTGAATTTCAGCGTAGTACCACCCATGGTTCGCAAGTTCCAGCCGATGCTGGCGGGTATAATTGCAATGCATAGCCACCATGGTGTTACGGGCTTTCTCCCTTCAATAATACTAGCAGCAATGATATAAGTGAAATACTCTTAAAAGCGACACTAAACCTCAACTCACCATCATATCATTTTAGGACTCGGCGTCAGAGATATCTGATGTTTAAGTCCAGATTTAACTGTAAATGATCTTTTAAAGTTTCAGGAATTAATTCAGTGGGTAATTCTATTTTCCTTCTCATTTCAGATTAAAAGTAATGGTAGCCATCGATGGAGTGAATTCTTTCTGGACTGATACAAATATTAAAAATGATGAAAGAGAAATGGTAAAGTTTTGTTCTGAAGTTTGTTTAATTCAATTTAAACAGAGAAGAAATTTTATACTGATGATTAGAGAAGAGAAATGATAGATAATGCCACCACAATATGAAATTCACAGAAATACAGAGACTTATTTACCCTTATTGGTGACAGGATTGAATCATATTGCTTAACTTGTATTGTTAACTTGTATTGTTAACTTGTATTATTAACTTGTATTGTTAACTTGTATTGTCATTATAGTGTACTTCCAAGTTTGAATAGTCCAAAAAACTATATGAAAGTTTTGTAAATCTCCGTTCAGTTTAGTTTCTATTCCATTGTTGTATATGGATAACATTAAGATCCACATACAATGTCAATAACTTCACACATCTTAACAATAAGCCAAATCATGCAATGTCCAAATTTCAAAAGTCCCAATTAA
This sequence comes from Gibbula magus, assembly GCA_936450465.1. Lineage (NCBI taxonomy): Eukaryota > Metazoa > Mollusca > Gastropoda > Trochida > Trochidae > Gibbula > Gibbula magus. The sequence goes on along the minus strand of OW388289.1, from coordinate 73,160,620 downwards.
TAGGCCAGGCCTAACCATGAAAGATATCCTACTGCACAGAAAAACATTGGGAAAATCTGGTAAAAACACATTCAATTTGGGAATTGCTACTTAACATAAACAGAGGAATAGAAAACAAGACCATCTGAAAATCTGATGTATGACCACATAGGAAGTCTCTATTATTTGATTATTTGATTTGCAACCATGGACTGAATGTGAAAATTTCCTCCCTTTTATAAAGGATTCTATTGTCTTGCTTCAAGCAATTAACACACCAAAGTTCTGTTCACTTGTTGAGGTTACTGTTTATTTGTATTTACTGAAGACAAAATCTCTGATTTGACAATTAAACACATTATGTATCCGAGGCAAATCACAATATCTCCAGATTAGGACGAATTTGCATGCACAGTAAAGTTCAAAGTTTAAAAAGTTTAACATGTTGTAGCTCTATGTATTAGTGTTATTATTGTTTTTTGTTGCTCTTAATACTGTTTCTGTGTCAGAGTATTTTGTTTAAGTTGCTATTTCCATGATTAATTTTGGGTTATCCAGATTTTTCTGCACATGGAAAGGTTTTCTTTTGTAGGCCTGAACTAACATTATGTTCATTTACACTGTAACTTGGAAATTCACAAGCAAGACATGTTGTTGGCCAGACATATTATACATTCAAAGCACATGGTTAGCAAAGGGACATAACTCGTAACAAAACTGACTGTCAACTGTAAAGTTCTATCTCACTAAGAAAACCTGACAGTATAAATATATAATAAGGAAAGATTTTGTTGTCCCTTGACATCAGTTATAAATGTTGTGGTCAGTGTTTTTGTATCATGATATCAATCATAATTTCAGATTCCTGCAGATAAGATTTCACTTGTACATAACTTCAAAAAGATGTTAAAGAATGATTGGGTATGTTTAATCTTTCCTACATCTGACTGTTGATACAATTCTCTTTACTTTAATACCAGGATTTACATTACTTCTGTTTAACAATAAAAACTTTGAATTGAATTCTTTGAGCGATATTCTCAGAGTAAAACAGTTAGGTATAATTTTGATGATGAAATGTTGCTTATTTTATCAGCCTTTATAGAGGTTAACATGAATTCATCAAGAACTAGGTTTCAAATCCAATTAAAATTGGTGTAAATTGAAGAAATCAATTTTAATTTTGCTATATAGTATCGGTTGAGTTGGAAGTAAATTAATAATGTCAGTCCTTCTTTGATTATTTCTTAACCTTTTATTCCTGCTGATTGTTCCTATGATGGTAACACTATGTGATTTTTATCTGTTTCAAGTTTTTCAATTTAGGTGTAATGTTGTCAGTTCAGGGACTTTTATTGATCTTCTGATTATAATATCATGTCCATCACTGCTGAGTTGATGTTTATTATTTTGTAGAAAAATGCATTGTTTATCATCTGTTTCCTATTGCAGACAAATGGTGTGATAGTCTGTTCAGTTGATGCCCAGGCAAATGCCAGAAATCATAGAGAAAACCACACACCACACTATTTGCTTGGAAAAGAAGTGAGTTAGTGTAATAAACCAAAACATGGTATAAAAAACATGGTGTGTGTTTCATAAATAGTTAATACTGATAAAAGTTCTTAACTACTTTTGACAGTTAAAGGCTGGATTATTCTATAGTGAATAAAGAAATCACTTGTTTTGAATGATGCTTTGGTAATAAGATGAAAAGTCTTTAACCCATAACTTAATGGCTCCTCAAAATTAATTACAGTATAGTGCTTCAATGTCATAGCACTAGCACAGAATGACCTGTTCCTAGAAATATCAGTCACAGCTTATAAAAGGAGTAATTTATTGATAAATAAGGCTAAATGTTTCAAATGTTTCCTTTTCATATTGTGTAAGGGTTTTGAGTGGTTGGACCCGTTCATCCCTGTGTTGGTCCCAAACTACACAGAGAAGGAGGCCTACAGCTGTCTGGAGTACTTCCTCGATATGAACTGGATACAGTCACCTGCAGGTAGGGAGTTAATTGAGGTTCACATGGATGATGATGCTGACGTTAGTCTTGACTGTAGCATAAGAACACTCACATTGTAGCAATTCTCTATTATTCAAATGTAATCTATACACTCTGGCTTGAGATGTTAGCACTCTGTTACTTTGGGAAATACAAAATGAAAAAAAGAAAACACCAAAAATCTCTCCCATTGTGAAATGTAGTACAGGGTTATACACAATGTGTTACCACAAGTTGTACCGTGAAAATGGGCCTTTCTGATGTTTGATAGAAGTCCTGTAAATATCATGGTCTGCAGGTGTGTTAGTAAACCAGGATTATCTTGGAATGAGGCAAACTTGTGCTTTGCTTACAAACAGTGCCATTCATAGATTACACCCTCTGTTTACACTTAACTGCTGATAAATCAGTGCCAATCCATTCTCAGTGGCCAATTAACAGGAAATACAACTCATTCACAAAGCAAGTCTACTCTATTGACTATTCATGAGTTGTTCTGGTATATTCTAGACTTGGGGCTCCTTTCACAAAGCAACCTCTTTAAAGGCGCTGTAGCACGTTTTTTGCAAATTTTATTTTTTCAAATTTCTCATTTATAATGATAGTTTATGTCATTTAATGACATTTATATTTTCTTTAGAGGATAAAACATCTTATTACACAAACCAATTATCCGTAGTGGTAATAACGGTAATGCGTATAAAGCAAACATAACATGGCGGCCATTTTATTGTGAACACATTTTATTATTTCGAATGACAAAAACAATTCCCATGGCTTTACGGAACCATGTACACTCATTTGTAACTTGATTTTCCGAAGAGAGAAGGGTGTTTTGCTATTGTTGACATTATTTTTAAAATACATTTCATCGACTTATTTGAGCGAAAAAACCTGCTACAGCGCCTTTAAAGGTTTACCTCAATTCCCATTCTTTAACATTACACTATGGTTTCCCTAAGTTACTTACGATCACCTCAGTGCTTTGTGGAGGCCTAGTAGGTAAAGAGTTAAATAAATGACAGTTATGGAGTCTATTGATGAAAGCATGCAGAGGTGATGCAATATGTTCGATGGACAAGTTATACACAGTAACACTATATTATTTATAATTTCAGCAAAGACAGAAGAAGGCAAGAGAGAACTGCTCTTCCTCAGTAACTACAATCCCTACCAGCTGACAAGGTTGTGTGCTTATAGATGAACTTTACCATTCAAATTGAACTGCAATGGAAATGGACATTTGATAAAACTAAATCAACGTTAACTGAGTCTATGTTTTGATGTGTTCAAGATTTGGGAGAGACATTTCACGTTCTCCGTCAATCAAGATCTCAAGTTTGGACAATATAATGTAGGAGAGTTTCAGGCGACAGTGTAATCCTGTAAATAGAACAATCTACACTCAGTGTCAAAAGTTCTAACTTGGATCTTGTGTTTTTCATCATCAAATTGTCATTTCAACTTTTGAATGATGGATGATGTTAATAAATACCTATAGTGCTTTTAATAATAATGTTACTCAGAACATCATCGTTTATTATTGTGTTTGAGTGTATGTACATTAAAGATTATGTATATATCATCATATAGCATTTTGTTGTTATATTAATCATAATAAATTATTTGTTAACAAAATACTTTATTTGCAATATCACTACACACATTCAAAACAAAAATATATTTTGTTAAAACCGAATATCTTTTGTAAAAGTATATTTGAATATGATTTACAACAACAACAAATGTTTACAATTTTTAGGGGAAAAAACATGACTGTCAACTGTTAACAAAGACTCTTTTTTTCTGAAATATTCAAATATATGGTATCACTTCTGGTCTTTTTGTGTCCAAAAGAAACAAAAATGGAGCTTAAATAATTAAAGTTGTATCACAACCCTTGGAACTGTATGTCACTATTCCTCAGTACTCTGAGAATTGCATCGTGGTTTCCAGAGTTGCTGGAACCTCTTATCTTCCTCTTCCTGTTCGAGAGAAGCAGACACGAGAACACTGCCAGGGGGAAACAGATGTTTCTGTCAATGTTCAGGAAATAGCAAAATATTGTAGAAAGAATAGTTGTCACAATAGACAAGGTTTATAAACATTGCCGTTCTTGATTGAGACAATTCAAAATGGATCAATTGGTCCTGCAACCTTCCCAGGGCTTTCACTTCCAGAAGTTTGCTTGCTGAAGGGGTTGGTTCACCAGACCTCATTACCAGCCATATATTTTTTGGTCATCTTGTTCTAAATTTTTTATTGGTTCATAAACAAGAATAATTGATAACATTAGTAAGCAATTGTAAATGCCTGGTAAAATATCCCTGGAGAGTAGAAGTGTAGATCAAAACATTTAAAGTTTCCAATGAGTTTACTCTCAATATATCGAATTTGTAAGTGAAATCAAGAAATAAAATTACTGTAAATTTTCTTTGACATTTTGGTTATTGAAATTGAATGAAAATATGCGTGAGTACTATGAACGTGTTACCAACATGTATGAAGGGTTATGATATACAATGTTCATTAATATTATTATATAATAAAAGGATACCGATAAAGCATTTTTCTTCATAAAATTGAAGTCAATACCCTGAGGTTGAAATGGTAAAGATGTTGAAGTTGTCTGAAAGAAAATTGGTCCAAAAATTTAATATATAATGGACAAAATAAGTTAGGGATATTGTAATTTTTATTATTAATATTTCATTAATGACTCAGTTACCGGTAATAAATATATCATTATTCCAAATTTCATAATTCACAAATATCCCTAATTATTTTTGTCCAGTATATGTATGAAGTATATATGTTACGAAGCCTTTATATATATATATATATATATATATATATATATATATATATATATATATATATATATATGTACATGTACATGTACATGTACATGTACATATATATATATATATATATACATGTACATGTATAACGGTCATCAAAGTCTGATAGTTACACATAACAAACATAATTTTACTAATAACATCAATGGTATCTTATCACATTCATAAAACTGCACTCGTACAGCCTGTAATGATTATGATCCCCACTGCGCTTTTACCAGGGCGGAGGGCAGCGTATGTCTGTCCCAAATGGAATAATTCATTTCATGGTCACAGCAAGACTTTACCTTCACCATTCGGCATTGTCATGTGAACTTGCATGATTACTTTGTTAGTGGGTCAAGGGATATATCAAGAACTCTTCACTGTATTCACATCGTATCTTACACAAAACTTCTACTTGGGAAGATGAAGGTCTAATTTCGATTTTGTTGACCTTGACATTATTCTGTGATCTTGCATGTTAAACTTGTCAGCAAGATATCTCAAGAACCATTCAGTAGACTAACTTCATATTTTACACCAGTGTTCTAGGAAGATGCAGGACCAAGTCAATTTTGGTGACCGTGACGTTATTTTTTAATTTCTAAGTGATAATTTGACACTTTAGTGACAATTGCTTGTGGTTATAGATATGCATTATTGTATTTAACGTTGACTGTACCCAGTGTAAATGGAAACAATTTCACAAAAAATAGACCATTCAGACCATCATTAAGGAATTTTACAATGTTTGTCATTTAAGTATTATGAAAAAGATATATATGAACACTTTATCTTTGATCTTTAAATTTCATGTCGCCCTGCTTTGCCAGTGCAGCTTGACACATGGTGGAGGCTGTCCTCGGAAAGTCGGAAAGAAAAAGATAAAATCCTTCTCTGTCATCAGTTTAATAAGAATTGTATGTAAAGTGTGCATGTACCAACCTGTTCTAATGAGAAGTTTGGTGTATCAATGCTGTCTGAAGGAAAGTCTGGCACTGGCAATGAATGGGAATTACTGTCACAACTAAAGCTGGATTTGTTCTGTTCCTCCAATCTGAAATGTGTTAATTTTTGTTCATTAATTGAGATCAGGTGAACATTGTAAATAACTGATTCATAAGTAGCAACAAAAATCATCAGAAGATGACATATCCCACTGGTCCGAAATAATTTGTAAAACACATCTTTGAAAGATAATTGTATATCTTTAAAGTATCACTTCAGAAGGTGAGGGATACACTTGAGTTTCAGGAAAATATAATAAAGGGTTTTGAAGTTTTGGTATCCCTACACAAGGTCCAAAATCCAACACATTTCTATGGAATTTCAGAAATGTGAGAATATTAAAAAAGGCACCACTTCAGTTAGTAGGTAATATACAATCAAAGTTTCAGGAAGATATCATGAACGTTTTTTCAATTCTGGTCCGGAAACAAAATTATTATAGATGGACGGACAGACGGACAAGACAGCGACTATATGGGATAAAAAGTACAAAATTTACAAAAAAAGGTTGATCAGAGAACATTGTTTGTATGAACCAAATATTAGTTTTTCTATAATTAAAGAAATGCATGCTATTCCATTTTTGGTATCGAATTTTCATCTTAGAAACACTTTTATTCCGCATTCTAACCAAATGCCTTACTTGTGCTGTTCATATTTGGTGTTTCTTCGTCTCAACTGATGGAGGTGATTGTTCACACACATGTGACGTTCAATCAATCGATTAATCTTTGCTTGCTTCTTGCTACTTCCTTTCCTGAACAAAATCAGATTAAGAATATAAATATAACTACATTTTCCTGTTGTTATCTTTCAAATGCCAAGTCTAACAAATTGACAATAGACACTCAAGAAGAAAATGTGATTTTATATGATGACTGTAAATTTGTTTTCTCGTTCATACATTGTTATGAGCAATTTCAGATTATGAAAGACTAACAATTTATGTTTAGAAATAATGTTCACAAAAATCAAAGGTCTAAAGAACAACTCCATAAAAAACAAGAAAAAAGTGAGCATGGCTCACATACCCCCGCCATCTGCTATCCATCCATTTAGAATTATCTATAGATGTGAAGGGTACTATGTTTAAAAACAGCTTCAAGCATCATAATATTGTCCAAAATAATTTTAGGAACTGACTGTTATTACAAAATTTCATTCACCGAGATGTAATATTTTTCAGGTAACTTAATTTTTCCCATTAGAGCATCACATCGGTAATTTGTACCAAGTTCAATTACAGATTCAAGGGCTTCATAACTCCGTAAAAAATAATATTTCGGAACTTGTCTGTGAACTCGAAGAGTATCATCTGGATTACCTACATGTTAAATTTAATTCACCTAGATGTAATAGTTGCCGACAAAACTTGTTCCAATTGGAGCATCACAGCTCTTTTGGTACAAAGTTCAATTTCAGATTCAAGGGCCATAACTCCGTAAAAAATAATATTTCGGAACTGGTTTTCGAACTCGATGAAGAGTATCATCTGGACTACCTCCATATTAAATTTCATTCACCTAGATGTAATAGTTTCTGAGAAAACTTGTCCACATTGCAGCATCACAGTTCTTTTGGTACTAAGTTAAATGACGGATTCAAGGGCCATAACTCCGTAAAAAATAATATTTCGGAACTGGTTTTCAAACTCGATAAAGAGTATGGTCATGAGTACTACGAGGGGCGTTCAATAAGTGTTGCAAGCGGGGCATTGGTGTTTACATAAACAGTGTCAACTTATAGCAGGTGTTACTATAGTCAAAACATAACATTGACACATGTCAAAACAATTTCTAGACATAACAATTATTTAGATATAATAGCTGCGCTGACCTAGGGGTCTCCATAATCATGGATTCTCTCAAACATGAACAACGCGCTGTGATCAAGTTCCTTACTAAAGAGGGATGCAAAGCTACAGAAATACATAATCGTATGTGTAATGTGATGGGTAAGGATGCTCCTAACTTTTCAACAGTTTGTCGCTGGTCTCTTCAGTTCAAGCGGGGCAGGGAGTCCTTAGACGATGACCCACGGTCAGGCAGGCCATCTAAAGTCACCCAACCGGAAGTTATTGCCGCTATCGAAAGACGATTTTTAGCTGATCGCCGTGTTAAAGTTTCTGAACTGTCTTTGGAATTCCAGATATCAGTTGGAAGTGTTGAAAAAATAATTCATGACCATCTTGGTATGTCCAAGGTATCTGCAAGATGGGTACCCAGAAACCTCACAGCACAAGATCGCCAGAAAAGAACCGAAAGTTGCATGGAACTCCTGGATCGGTTTAATGCGGATGAAGCCAGGTTTTTGTCTCGCCTGGTGTCAGGTGACGAAACCTGGATCCACCACTGGGACCCGGAAACTAAACTGGGATCCAAGCAATGGAAGCACCCGAGTTCACCGCCTCCCCTGAAGTTTCGCACTCAACCATCAGCTGGCAAGGTTATGGCGACAATCTTTTGGGATGCAAAAGGCATATTATTAATTGATTACTTGCCAACCAAAACTACAATGAATGGTCAATATTATGCCAATTAATTATGACAATTCAACAGAAACGCCGTGGAATGTTGACACGTGGTGTTCTGATTTTGCATGATAACGCTCCAGTCCACAAGTCAAGAGTTGCACAGGCCGCTATACGTGATTGTGGATTCGAACAGCTTAACCACCCACCCTACAGCCCAGACCTAGCCCCCAGTGACTATTCCTGTTCAGAAACCTGAAATCCGCCCTACGTGGAAGGCACTTCCGGAATGACGAAGACGTCAAAGCTGCCACAGAGGCGTGGTTGGGGGGGCAAACGGAAGACTTCTACAAAAGCGGCATCAAAAGTCTTAAAGGGACATGGAATAAGTGTATTGAGGTGAAGGGTAACTACCGTATATTACCGGGTATAAGTCGAGAATTTGATACCAAAAATTAGGGGGTCAAGGAGGGGGGTCGACTTATACACGGGGTCTATGTTTCAGCCCCAAAAGAGGCCAGGTAAGTATCTGCCAGCCCAGCAAGTCGAACGGACGATGTTTACACCGGAAACAATTCACAAACATCGATGTCAAGTCAATATTAAAATCATTGAATAAAAAACATATGCTTTATTGTTGTCTTTTTAAAATACAAATATAGCGTGATATATGAATAAAAAATAACATTTCAATCACGAAAGTTCATTAAAGTTTATATTATAATCTTCACTATTACCTGACAAACATCGATCGATATCTAGCCTTGATGCAAGTCGTGTGACCCGATAAGGTCACGTGGACCAATGAGATTCTACATATTGAAAAATAAAAGTAAAAAATTGACTACGCGAGTTGGTTTTATATTGAAGTTGCAACACTTATTGAACGCCCCTCGTAAGTTGAACAGTATCCGAGAAAACTTGTCCCCATTGAACACAATAAAACTAAGTCCAAAAATAGAGCCATGGGCTCTGTAGCTCATCAGGATTTATATTGTTTGATGATGAAGACAGAAACATGTTGTCTCAATATAATGCATAATCCCTAGCCCTGACAAATCTTCGTCTTGAAAGTGAGAGAGAGCACTCAGCAAGGTCAACACACAGGAGATTATGCAATATGCTGACCCCTTGGCTCTGGTTACAAGCCAGCTGTGCTTTTACAGCCAAATTATGTAATAGCCTCTGCCTTGCACAAAACACTGGCATGCCATCACTGATCTAACTGTATAAGGCTTTGAGAGAACAGGCAATGTGATGAATCTCATGGTACATAGTACAATTTAGAATCACCTTGGCTAAATAATCTTTGCACAATTTTATCGGTTCTTAGCCTTTTCATCCAAACATCTAAACATTCTGAACGCAATATTCCTTCTAGTTTGTTCTGGAGAAGAAGATGAAAATAGATTTTTATGTTTTGTTTATTAGGGAAAATTTGATTGAAGTGCACATAAAATATCTGTTCAAAATTCAATTTCAAAGGTTTTTTTAGGCTGTGGCCCATATTTGGGGTCACAGGGTCACCAAATTTACAAGTTATAATCCCCATTGGCTAAAGAGTTTGCACACAATATAACAGCCTTCTAGGTCTTTTTGTTTCAGAGAAACTGATGAAATCAGGATTTTAGGTAATGGCCTGTGAGGCCCTTATTTGGGACCACAGGGTCACCAAATCATTATCTACAATTTAGAATCTCCATTGGCTAAAGACTCTTTACACAACATGACAGCCTTCAAGGTATTTTTGTTCTGGAGAAGAAAATGAAAATAGTCTTATCTTATCATTTCATCACCAGTCATATGCAGTTCACATATCTCATGTAAAATAAAAGAATTCTTAACTCCTCTTCAATGTATTCCTTTGTGGCTTGTCACAATATTCAGTTCATAGGCTATTCAATAGTTCTCATTTCACATTGATTACATCAATTTGAGAAACATGTCCACAATGTAGATTGTAATCTTAAGTCGCCATATATTTCACATTCCTACTGAATAAGATTAACTGCAAAGTTACTTTTTTTCTCAATTCTGCATTTCTCAAACCAAAGTTAGGACTCACATATCTAAAAAATGAGATGACTCTCTCTCAGGTATTTTATTAGGGAAAATTTAACTGAAGTGCACATAAAATATCAGTTCAAAATTCAATTTCAAAGGTTTTTTTAGGCTGTGGCCCATATTTTGGGTCACAGGGTCACCAAATTTACAAGTTAGAATCCCCATTGGCTAAAGAGTTTGCACACAATATTACAGCCTTCTAGGTCTTTTTGTTCCGGAGAAACTGATGAAAACAGGATTTTAGGTAATGGCCTGTGAGGCCCTTATTTGGGACCACAGGGTCACCAAATCTACAATTTAGAATCTCCATTGGTTAAAGACTCTTTACACAACATGACAGCCTCCTAGGTCTTTTCGTTCTGGAGAAGAAGAAGAAAATAGAATTTTAAGTCATGGCCTGTGAGGCCCTTATTTGGGGTCACAGGGTCACCAAATCTACAATTTAGAATCTCCATTGGCTAAAGAGTCTGTACGCAACATTTCAGTCTTCTAGGTCTTTTTGTTCTGGAGAAGAAGATGAAAATAGGTTTTTAGGTTATGGCCTGTGAGGCCCTTATTTGGGGTCACTGGATCACTAAATCTACAATTTAGAATCCCCATTGCCCAAGGAGTCTGTATACAAAATTTCAGCTACCTAGACCCAGTGGTTCTGGAGCAGAAGTCGAAAAAGCGAAAAGTTTACGGACAGACGGATGGACAGACGGACGGACCGACAGACGGACGGACGGATGGATGGACGCCATCCCATGCCATAAGCCCATCGGGCCTTTCAGGCCTGATGAGCTAGAAAGTCACGTTTCCATGGAAATTGAAAATTGTCTGTGCGCGATCGGAAGAACATGGTTAACAACTGTACAAAGTTTGGTTGATGTACCTTTGACTGTTTTTGAGAAAATTGACCGGACGAAAGGACTAGCTTAGCTTACTTCTTAGCGGGGGTATAATAAAGATTTTTCCATACACAATACAAATGTAACAAGTAGTTGTCACCAAGGTGACATGATCCCCCGCTGCAAATTAATAAATCAAAATTGAAAAATAATGTCAAGATCAGCAAAATCGGCTGGGCCCTAAAAGAACCACTGGTGTAAGATATTATGATGAGAATCCAATGAACAGTTCTTGTGATATCAATTCCCCTGACAAGCTTAACATGTTGACAAACTCTTAAGTTCCGCTGTGACCTTGAGAATAATGTCACGGTCACCAAAATCTAAAAAAGAACTTGCAGGCACCAACTGGGTGTTGTATGAACAAATGTAAGTTTCTCATGTTACTTGTACCTGAGTTTGCTTGGATGTGGCAGGTCATCATTGAAATCAGAACTGAAGAGATGGTCAAAGTCATGTCTGCTATCGGACAATTCCCTCTTCTTACTGCGACTTGAGTTGTCTGATTCATTCTGTTTTAATAAACAAGGGACTCCTCTAAAAAATCAGTCTATGTATTTGTTGGACAAAATTTACATAGTAATATTTTGAAGGATTCAAAAGCAAAGCCTTATCCAAAATTGCATATAATGTTGGTGATATGTTTTTCAATATAAGGGCATCTGTTAACGGTATCTGTTAAATCAAAACTTTATTTAGTTATTTTTCATGTTAAAAAAAATGTATGAAAAACATCTGCCAATCATTTAAGAGAAAAAAGATGAAATTATACCAAGTGAAGTGATTTCATTTGATGGGATTTCATTTGACGGGATTTCATTTGACAGGATTTCATTCTGACCCAATATATGTAAACTTGAACAGACATCACGATTCCCCTTCACAAATGATTAGTTCATCTTATATAAACTCTTATTCATTTCAAGGTCATTCTTTAAGCTTAACATACAGGGTCTCGCTATAACCTTTGAAAAAATGAATTGGCCGGACCCTCCATTTTTTCCAGAAGATTGTTTAAAATATGAAGACAAAAAAGTGAATTTTTCCTGAGATAACACACTGAAAAATTAACATTATGGTTCATGTTGCTGAAAAAGCTTTGTTGTAACTTTGAAACTAATGTCAAGGACACCAAAAAAGATTGATTCCTGCATCCTCTCCAATAAATTCTCTCACTGTGTAGCTTTGCGCAAAATGTGAAAATAATCCAATTTATAGTTCTTAAGTAATTCCAGTTTGTAAGTTCCTATGTATGCCGCCAAATGCTATATCCTCAGCTTCATGTTAAACCCAAATAGGAGATAAATATAACAAAAAGCAAACCTCTGGCATTTGCTGCTTCAAATCTTTTCTACTTGCATGGCCAACAATGCACACTGAGTATCTGTGAAGAAAAATTTAAACGAATTGCATAGGCCTTCTCATTTCTTACTAATAACGTTTGATATATAAAACATGTTAGTCTATTTGATGTACATGTACTAAAACAATAAAGTTTCACATTGTGACAAAACATACTTCATAACATTTCATTTAAATTCACCCAAAATTCTAAAAATAGAGCCATTGGGTCTGTAGCTCATAATAAATTGCATATTTCATCATTTCTAAAGTAAAAATAATCCATATTGATCTGTATATATACAAAATATTGTTACCCTAGACCTTTGCATTCTAAGGAAAAAATAATACGGTAAGTAGATTGGACATTGGACATTGGATTTGGTCATAGCTCTTAAAATGGTGTTAGATGCCATTCTGAAAATTTCTTCCCATGTCAAATGGTTTCTCCGGAGAAGTCGTTTAAAAGTTTGGTGTAAAATGCCTGCCACAACTTTGATCTCCTAGGGGCTCCCCACAAAATTTCAGCTTTGGAGATGCAGCAGTTCTGGAGAAAAAGTTTAACATTTGATTTACCAAAAAAATCACTGAATACTTTTATAGACTTTAAATTTTGTTTAAACTACCAAATTAGCTTGACTTTCAGATTGAGCTCTGCAAAAAAAACCTCCTGCAAGTCCATGACTTAATGATTTAAAAACTTGTTTAATCCCAGAAATCCATAATAAATCTAACATCTGCCTATCAACAGCAAAATCTTCAGTAACAGCTGGAGATACTTCAGGCTTTTGCTTCTGTGCAGCCTCTTCAACGGTTCCGTTTCGTGTCACTGTCTGTGATTTCCTAACAAGGGTAAAAATTATTTCTTGTTAAATGTCAACAATAATATACAGATATATATATATATATATATATAAGTTTGATAGAAAAAATTCTGTTTATAACGGCCAATAATTTCTTTGCACCGAGGACAAAAATAATATTCATATAACTTTCTTTGTAATAGTGACATGACGTGACATCTTATAATAAAAGAAAAAAAGGAGATGGAATGTTTCTTCCAAGAGTTGAGTTCTAAATTTATGCAATTATGGCAGCTAAACTTTATTGTCTAAGTTAGATTTTGGCATATTGTCCTCAAATTCATGACTTATGAAATATAAAGAACATTATATTTGTTTCTATATCATATTATGTGTTATTGTGTTTTGATACATGTGCCTGGGTGAATATCTTCATATACTTCACTCTCACTTGGGCAATACCAAGATTATAAAAACTCAAACATATTATGACACGGCCATTCATATCCTCTATCTCATTGACGGTCAAATTTGCAATGATTGAACCTATTTTATTTGCAAAATTAATCCTAAGCAATATAAGGCTGTGCAATACCAATACATGTATATTGCAATAATATGATAATCATACTTTCCAAATGAAATGCCACAAGAAACTTCCATCTTCCCCAATAGATGGCAATAAGAAAATTCAGCAGCATCTGAAAACTTCAAACAAAATGCACCTGTGGGTAGATGTGGTTTATTCCATGATAAAAGTTGGCAGTTAAACTTTTCAGAATACAACAAGAGACATTTAGAAATCTACATTGAAAATGTTAAACAGACACTATGTGAAATTTTAGGGTCAAGATGATTTATTAAGAAATAATTTTGAAACACTTTATTCAATCCACACCTATTACTATCAGAATAATTTAATTTAAATTAATTAATAATAAGTAATACCCGGTTATTGAAAGTAAGAGCCCTACTTCGATGACTTGACAGTGACAGTTGATGTGGAAATATAAAACACTTATATATATATACACAAAACATGACTCTGGTCCTTTAATTATAAGGTTTGTGACGGATTTTATAATTTTAAAGTTCGAAAAAATACCAGCCCCTGTGTTCAGTATGAAGCGATTATCACCCATGAACATGCTTCAACAAAATTCGTCTGCTTGCATTTCCTAAATGTAAGCGTTGGACACTTTCATGGTGAATAGATTTATCTCGAATAAATCCTCTATCTTCTACAGTTTGATCAATCCGAAATGTTCCGAATGCATTCGGAATAGTGACGTCATCATCTCCATAGTCCCGGGGAAAGCTTCAAAATGGCGGATTGTTGTTGACGTAAGATATTTTCACTCTCATGATACAGTTTACTACAATATATGAATATTTCTAGCACTATAATACTACATCTGTAATAAACGACAACAATGTAAATGAACTACATTAAAAGTAAATAATCCTATAGTTGACCCAAAACGAACACGTTTTTTTCTTGAGCACGCACCTGTTGTCTCGACTTCCTCAATATTATCGATAATCACCTTGTAAACAATGACATCATTCATTTGCGATTTTTGGACTTATTATTAAGAACTTTAACCAAGACACTGAATTCCCTATAATCTAAAAAAAACGAACAATGCATTTGTATTCTATGATACCCCGAAAATAATTTATGTACTGTCCATGTGCCTGTCAAATTGTTTTATTGTGTTCTGTGACCCTATTATCGTGGCTAGATATTTTCTGTCCCTAGTGTTGATCGAGAATACTTATTTATCCGAAACACTTAACAGATTGCCAAAGAAACTGCAGCAGCATCTAAAAAAGTTAATTAATTGCAAAGTTAAAATTATTAAATACAAAGTTATTTTTTATAATTTTGTTTTTAAATATTGCCCTTTGAGTTTTAACTTTTGTTTATGATTAGTAAATTAGTTTAGCAATCAGAAATAATGAAATATGTAAATGTAAAGACATTAATGGTTTCACTAATAATGTTTACTGCTTCGTACAACTTTCTATCTAAATAGAGAAAAACATTTTACGTAAAATTGATGTATCTTAGTATCTACCTATTTTAGTAGAATATCAAAGGTTACGAATGGTCAAATATTCTTTTCATCATACCGTTAGAATATAGTTGAAACCAATGTTCAGATAATTTACATTTACAACAAAATATTATATCATATACTGCGTATAGTGAAGAATAATCTGTTTTCTGACATATTGTCCATGCTTACATGTAAAAAATGTCCTCCTTGTAAACCTTGGGTCAACACACTTATGTGCAATTTTGTTAGTAAGCTTTGTAAATATTATTTGTAATCATAATATGAATGAAAATAATTTTATTTAGTTTCTGGTTATTTTAATTGGTTATTTATTCACATAAATAAATCTATAATGAAATTCCAAATGCATGTTCTCCAGTTATAAATAGGAACGCTTCTACTAAAATACATTGCAAAGACAATGCTTTTTCCTTCTATGGAATGGCAGGCACATTCTCACCTAGGTAGTTTAGGTATTTTGACAACAATTTTCACAATGTATTACTTCAGAAAAATGTTTTTCACATCTTCACCTTGAATAGTAAATCATGGAAAACCTGATGTGCTACAGAGCCAATGGCTCTAATCTCACTTCTTCCCATGAACAAAAAACACATATCTTAACACTTTATGTAAGTCCTCAACCTCAGATAATAAATCATCTGATGAGCTAGAAAAAAATGGCTCTATTGTTTTCTTTGCTTATAGTTTTGGATTTTGTATTGCTGAAATTGAACAATGGCAACGAAAGAAAAAGTAAAAAGGAAGAAAACTGCAAAGTCTGCATCTCAAGTTATACCTTTGGAAGGTAGGTATAGGTTTAACTTTTATTGTTCAACACTACTCAACACCATTGAGACTATGTGTATTCACAACACAACAAGATAGTGTTAATAATGTTGTCTATTCATATTACCAGCAAGTCTAGCATATATACATAAATGTCCCCTCAATTTGTTTTCTCCCCACAAAAACAATTTAAAGGGATATTTGGACAGGACTGGTTAAATAAAAATCATGATTTGTATGTAAGAAACACTCTGTGTACTATCAATGGTAACATATCATCTAGTTCATACCTATCTTTTGTTGTGATCATATTATATACAATAACGTTTTATAATATTTAATATTTTCAGATAAGAATCCACCTTTGACTGTGTCGAAGGCAGAAGATGAAAACATTGCAGATACTACACTTCAGGTATTTACGCAAAATCTGTTTGGAACTTTAAAAAATCAAGAAATTAACAAAATCAGGAACATTATGTTTGCAAATGAATTTATAGAAATCCTTTTTTCAATTGTACTATTTAAAACAATTAGTTAAGAGCCTAAAAAAATATTTGTTTTTGTTTAACATTGACTTGTTTTTATAATTTGCTTTTAATTATTTTTAAAAGTTAAATTATAATTGAGTCAGGAAACTTAAATTGTTGATATTTAACAAGGGTGATAAAAGTCTGTTTGTTGTAACTACAGGGACAAGGGGAGAAGACCCTGCCAGTGACCTATACAAAGGGAAAAAAGCAGAAGAAGAGAGACAAAAGTCAGGACCAAGAGGAAAAAAAGGAGAAAGGATCAAAGGTAAAGCCTCATTTGAATGTTGAGATTTACGGGTATATTGACGATCAGTTTGTTGTAGGAGATGTAGCAATCGTTACCCTGTTCCCGGTAGCGCCTCACGAACTCGCCTAGCTGTCTCCTAGTGTCCCTCACAGTTTGAGTGTAGTCAGGAGATACTCTGTAGGTTTTGTTGTTGCGTAGAGTGAATCGAGCTGTCTGACTTATGATTTCTCTGTCTTTGGAGGAAGAGAACTTCACTATTATAGGGCGAGGTTGTTGTTTAGTTGGTAATCTGTGTGCTCTCCCTATCTGGATGTCGTTTACATCACTCTCACTCATCTTCAATTCGGATTTCAAGAAATCTCTAACTTTATTTTCTGAACAAGTCCAAGTGTAACGAGGAGTGCTTCCTCGCTCCTTTTTCCCGCCTCTCATCACCTGTATCATTATTCCATGTCAATCATAATTGTATATATTAGCAGGAATGTGGTTGTGTGTGAGTCATGTGACTCTTTTTTAAGAGTATGAACTTCAAGTCCAAGTTTGTAAATTGTTTTCAATTTAAGTTGTTTTCAATGTTCTAATTCTCTGAGCATATTTCATACACTGCATTCAATAGTATCACGCACCATAATTCCATTTTATCTTTATCTTACAATATTTAGACATAACTTCCTTATCCTCTTGGTAGGAAACTGACAATGACTCGGTCAAGGAGAAGCCAAGCTCTCGTCCAGGCACCCCATCATCCAGACCTGCTAGTGCGTCGTCTCTGCCGGGATCCCGACCAGGTACAGCTGGTTCAACAGCCTCGCAGAAAGTGCGCAGGAGTCCGTCCCCGTTTGGACGGAATGTGGTTGCACCAGAAGAAGGCGGTTCTAACATGGGGAGTATGCTCTCTGTCAAATCTGCGACATCAGTTAGAGGTGAGATGGAATGAAGTTACAGGATTTAAAATGAGGTCAAGAGTGATAACTTTTGGAAATATTGAATACTATCATGAAATTTGTCATTTTAAAAACTATTATTGAGCCTAAGTAGTTATATCTCCTCTTGCTCTTTATACTACAAAATTAATTAAATTTATATATTTAATGTGTAAATCCTGTTTGATATACCAAGAAATTGATATTCTTTCTTGCATGTATTTTGACACTGGTTGATATAGGATTATGTATATTATATATTTAATTAGGAATCCAGTGTTGATTGAACTCACTGCAGCTATATAAATTATCTTCCTGTCAGATTTTTGTATCACTTGCTTGATAAACGCTGTTAATATCTACACCAAAACCACGCAGTCACTGAAATAAAGAAGTTGACTATCCATACATTTTGATTTTACTTCATCTCTACATTACACTCTCTACTGAAGGACATTTAAAACTGACACTTTGACAACCATGAATCAGTTCATATGTGAACTGATGGTTTTCCTCAAGTGGCATTTAACCAAGTCAACTGTTCATAAAACTTGGATTAAGTTCATTTAAACTTTAACAATGGCTCTTTTTTATAAGAAGTTATATGTCATCAACATGGAGACATGCCAATTAGCTGCAATAAAGAAGTTGACTATAAAAGGAACTGTATGTTTGTGTTACAGAGGCTTGGAGTGACAGGAGTGAAACTGGGAGCCCTTCTGGAGGGAAACAGCGTACGTTATATATATCGTAGAATGGAACATATCTTCCAATGCTTAGACCATAACCTTCTGATACGGTAATAGAACGTGAAGATTAACTCTTTTTTGAGGGGAAGACTATCTTTAGCCCGTGGCCTCTCCTTTTTGATTAATTTTAGACATAAATGCTTAATGGGTAAAAAAGGGTTATAGCTACTCATACAATTTAGTGTACTGGATGAAAATTATATATTTTGAGCTGCATTTCTTATCTACAGATAGATTGAGGATTAAACTGCTACTTACTACTTCTACTATAATGATTTGATCAGTTGTGTCTCACATTTCATAACAGGTCCATCAAGTGCAAAGTCAACATCAACTGTTGTAAGCCGCATTGACAAGAATGGCCGAGAGACTGAAGAAGGTATGACAGAAATTATTTTATTATCTTGATAAGCAATTTCCACTTAATCTAAACTCAACATTACAAGAGGAATTGGAATCATAACCTAATTACTTACAAATGTTTTTTATTCCAATTTAAAACTCAATATTTATGATGACAATATCAGCCAAATAGTTATTTAACACTTTAGCTGTTTATCCTGAAATATTCTTCAGTCATTGGCCTATCCCAGATTATTCTCTATGATATTGAGGTTTTAGTCCTGTAAACTGGCCACTCACAATGGTTTGACACAATAGTATAATTGATACCCAGATGCACTGAGTGTCCGCACCACTGAGGGTCCGGAGCAGAATGCATACATCCCGTACACCTATGCTCGGAAAGCCATCGCACATATCATGGATGACATGAAGAATATGAAGACAAACCACATCAGGATTGTACACGATATTGACGAGAGATACAAGGCCATTGAGGACGAAACACAGGTTAGATTTATTGTCAATTGATATCCTTTAATTTACATGATATATATCACTAGAATATGACAAGTTGTGTGTTTACAAGAGGATGTCTTACGAATTTTCGAATTATGGGGTGTAATAAATGGGGCATAATCAGAAGAAATTCATTTTAAAGAAAATTGTGAGTTATAAATGAGATGATTTCAGTATAAAAATCAGAATGGCAAGGACCTTTATGAATTTTAGATGATAAATGTGACATTTAGGATCATGCCTGCAATCGTATAAATCCATTCTGTTTAGAATCTAGGCACTTTTGTTACCATGGTTATGCCAACACTTATCCCCTCGGATAGAACTACAAAAATGAACTGGAATCATGCCATATAAAAATCACAAATAAATATTTCTGTATTTTTCAAATAATGAATAGATTTCAGAAAATATTGTTTCTTATGTTTCAGACTCAATTCAACGCTTTTGTTCTCTGTCTGCGAGAGCAGTATTCTGGGAAAGTGAAAACTTTCCGTCAGGTCATCGATGTACATCGCATCGAACTCTCCAAGAAGGAATCTTACTGGAATGAACTCCTCAGGGTAAAATTTTCATTGTTTTTATTAGTTTCTAAGCAGTGACAAACTAAATTTTCTCAGATTAATTGCTGCAGTGAAATGTCATTTTTCTGTTCATTGTGTAAATCGAGAGAATGCTTGATGCCACTCATACAATGATATGACATCAATGGTACGATATGTGCGTCTATGCAAGGAAGCTATAACATTGCTGAAAGTGGCTAAAATTTGCTGATTTCTAGAGGTTGAACAATACATGTTCAATAATTGGGACACTTATCTCTCACGTGACAGAGTGCCTATTATCCCCTGTCACTAAATTGAGAGATAAAGAACAAAATATCTTCCGTGTTAAGAGTTATAAAGTTATGAGTTACATAATGAAAATCATATTTCAAATGTATCAGATGTATAAATTGTTGTGTTTGAATATGTTTTTATATTGAATCTATTTGTAGAGTTTGACTGAAAGAAACAACCGACTTCTTAAGGACAAGAAAGTCCTGCTCATCAGGAACAAAGTTGAAATTGATCGCTTAGAAAAAGAAAAGGTGAGAAAGTATTAATTTATGCACAAAAATGTATTATTTTTAATTTATTTTTTAAAACCCATCCTCTGTTGCTTTGCGTAAATATGTTCGCTTGGACAACACACTTATCTTGTGATAAAATATATCTATTGCTTCTGTATAATCATGATGTACAGTGCTGTTTTATATAAGCAGCAATTATCAAGTTCTTCAACTTCTTCTGCTACTGTCTTGAATACATGCTGGAATATTCACAAGTTTGTGCATATGCTTAGAAACCTATTGAATTATCTTGAAAATATTTAATGTGAAGTTTGTTTAATTTGTTGCCTGATTTCGGTGTAATTAAACATTTCAGATTGAAGTGACAGAACACTACACTCAAATGGTGGATAAAGCTAACGCTACAGCAACTTCAGGTTTGTACACTTCCAAATATCGTTTAGAAATTTCCTCAAAAGAATGTTTAGAATATAGTTGGGATGCATTAGAGTTATATCTGGCTTTAATTATAATTAAAATATATTTATTATTTTTATTTATGAAAGTCATGACATTTTAATTTATATTTACAGCTGGAAAAGAATATGAACAACAACTTGCTGAACTAAAGGCTGAAAACTCTGTAAGTTCTTGACCCAAGTGTTCCATGATTTGAAATAAAAGCCTCCCTAATAAGCTCCTCTGATTCAAGCATGTAGTAGGCATTGTAAGCCATATACTAACTCATGACATGGTGTAAGTTTCTGAATCCCGAAGTCAGTGTCTTATATTAATAAGGAAATGTTCAGTATGTTGACAAGTTACATTTTTAGATGTCAGACAATCAGGATTGGTTTGACTTTACTGATTCAGTAAAGTTAGAGAGAACTGTTCCATTAAGGATCATTTGATGTAATATGGTGGTATAAGTTAGTTATTTGCTTACAAAGGTATTCAACAATGATTCTTTACGTAAATTTACAATTCACTTTATAATTGACACAGACCTTGGCAACCGAGATCGAAGCCCTAAAGAAAGAGAACGCCGATCATGAGGCCTCCTCAAGGATTGTACCAGTGGTCGCTGCTACAGCTGCTGCTATGACAACTTCTGCAGTTGCTGGAACAGGTGGAACCATTGCAAGATCTGAGGCCCAAACTCAGACTGACGCAGAGAGCATGCAGACACTGGTTGTTGGTGCCAGTGCTGTTGTCGGGGATAGAGGTGTGCAGGAAGAAGAAAGAAAACACATGAGCTCAGAGCGACAGGAGATGACGTCAGAGAGAAGAAAGATGGAGGAAGAGAGAGAAAAAACAGATGAGCAGAGGAGAACTTGGCTGTCTGAGATTGAGAGGCTGCAGGCTGAGCTGACTCAGGTTTCGAAGGTTAGCTTGATTCATTTGATTAATCGTATATTTATTAATTGTAAGCTTCGTTTTTTTTTTCTGGTATGAAATACAACTCGCCGCTAATGGCTGCGATACTGCCGAAGTGGCGTTAAACAATTATTAACTCTTACACTGAGAAATACAAACTTCATAATTGGATTACATCATGAAAATCTTCAGTATTTATGCATTCAACAAGGATCTTTATCTCTTCTCTGTAAGCTTGTAGTATATGGTATATATAACTAAGTAGGATGAATATATTGCATTCATTTCATTACTTTCCCCCTGCAATGTCCTGTAGGAGCGAAAAGAGTGGCAGGGCAAGTACGAGGTACTCAAGCAACAGGCGGGAGAGGCAAAGACAGTACACAAGAAGTACACAATCCTGGAGAGCCAGTACGCAGCTCTCGCCGCTGTCGTCGCTGCCACTGAGGAGTCCAAGACTGCAGCAGAGGTGAGAGTTCTGTCCCTCTTTTATAACTGTCATTTCCCTGACTCTTTGTTGCAACTTGGACAAAAGAATCAGAAAGCTTTAAACCATTTACCATAATCAATTTGGTTTATGAATAATGATATTTATGACTTTGTAGAGACTTTACAATCATTAATAATAAATTACATGTGAGAGAGAATGAGCTGACAGAATTTTAGAAACATACTTTGTTATATTAACTATTTGTAGCTTTCTTTGAATTTATTTTTATGTCAGATTTTGTTATAACTTTAGATGCTTCTTTTGTCTAAAGGTTTTCATCTATTCTTATCTTGACCAATGTATTTTTATCAACTAATGAAAATACTGAGAGCAACATATGATTCATGAATCCAGGCAAACTCTAAACAAACTTTGGAGGAGAAGGGGATGATGGCTGCAGAGAAAGCAAGGCTTGAGACTGACATCCAGAAGTTCGAGGCTGGTTTCAAGAAGAAGAATGGACATCTCCCATCTGAACAAGAAAAGTAATGATTGTGTCACTAGTAGATACAAATCTGATCAACTGAAAATAAATATGTAGTTTCAGTATGTTTGTTTCTGAATTTTTGCAATAATAAAATATGAGGAGCAGATATTAGATATATTTTAGTACCTTTTGGGTATATACATATGAAAATATATATTTGGGGACTGACTCAGATTAAAGAAATATTCGATGATGATTTATATTTGAGAGTTAGTAAGTAGAAACATTAATCCTGACTAACTACTTTCAGTTGCAGTATGAAAGACTGCTGTGATACTTATTGAGTTGTTCAACCTAGTCCTTATTCAGTAATGTACAGCTTTCTAGAGGCCTCTTATCGAACTCGAAAGGTATCCTATGTTAGACATTTATGTATGTTTTTGCATGGATTAATTCAGCAGAAAAAGGATTAACTGCCAGTTATGCTTGAAAAATATGTAGTCTTATTAATACAATCCACGGTATACAGATCTGACTCTGCGAAGGAGATGTACACACAGCTGGAGGAGGTGGACACGATGGTTAGCTCTCTAGACAGGAAGATTGAAACCCTGGAACATGTCAGGTCCGGCACTGTCCCCCCGGCACCGGAAGTACCTCCCGCTCCATCAACTGTCAAGGACCCGGTAGTTACTACTGTAGAGGTATGTTGGTTGCAGGCTTGGTTCTGGAGCTTGTGTTTGTTGGATATTGTTAGATTGCAGGTTGTGGCTAACATTTCTTGACATCTCTAGTGTGTAGAGGACATAATCTTGTCCAATGGAGTTTGTAATGACTTTCGTGAACAGAAATATAAGCAGGAGTTTTGTCATAATCAGTGATAAATGTTTCAAACTACAGTGGCAGATCCATAGGGGGAGGTTCAGGGGTTTCACACCCCCCTCTCCTCCATTTCAACAAGTGAACGCCTATGAAATCTTGTGCTCAAATATAAGTTAATTTTCAAAATTCCTCTTCTAGGTAAAAGTACCAGATCCAACTGTAGTTGTTGCTTTGGAGAAGGCTCAGGAAGAGTTGTCTGCCCTTCAAACCGAATTGACAGACATTCGACAAGAGAAGACAGAACTGCATGAACAGATCAGTTCGGTGAACTCTGAACTTTCAGACAGCAAGGGACAAGTGACTGAGCTTCAACGTCTCCTGTCAGAGTCGTCCAAACCAGATACCGATGTGGTGGCAGCTGCAACTCTACTTCAGGTAAAGATATAGTAATGACAGTAATAGTTCTTCCCATTCTGAGATTAATTTTGTTTTATTTTGTTGAAATTAATTGTTGACAGAGGTGTTCTATATGTGCATGTATATTGATTTCAATCAGTTTCAATGTGCCATTTTCAATTTAGTGATATTATGTTTTCTTTTTTTTTGTTTTGTTTTCTTTGGTTGATTCAGTGTATGAAGTATGTCAGGGCTAAAATGTGTTTAAAAAAAAAAAATATTAAACACACCAAAAAAAGGTTACATGCTTTCGGACAGGCCCTACTTCAGACACTGATTCATTTGATTTTGCTTTGCCTGTATGATTTTGTTTTTATTTTGTTTCGCACTAAATAATTTTCCAGTCGGAAGAGAAGGTAACAGCCCTGACTACACAGCTTGCTGAGAAAGACGACGTAAGACTCTTTTTCAATGTTGGTCTCACAAAAACATTATATGTCAGGATATGATTACAAAGTCATTAGTGCAACTCATTTCACAGCAAGAGGTGCAAGGTTTTAATTCCATAAGGGCTTTGGCAACTTTATGTTTGAACATTGCAGCTGGGTTTTGGTGTTACTCTGTGTTTAAATTTCAGTGCAGCACCATCTATGTTTAGCAAGTTACCAGCTTGTGTTTGCTTGGTTCACCGCAATCTGTAGTCACATTGATATCATGGGCTTTCTCCATGCAATATTATTGAGCTGTAGCATAATAATTCATTTAAGCAGCATTAAACCCCATATCATGTTGAATTAAAAGCATTAGATAACTTCTTAATTATGCAAAACAAAAATTGTGGCCGTGAAATTGTAAATCATTAAAGTTGGTTATATACAAGTAATTACATCAAATTAGGAACTGGAGCGGCTGCGTCGAGAGAACCGAGAGATGCAGAAGGACATGAAAAAGATGATCCGACGTCACGAGAAGCAACAGGCCAAGCTGAAGCGGCTGGAGGTACACGAGGGAGCTAGTGCACTACTGCAGGTTGTTGTAGCTACGGTGAGTGTGTAACTTTATAGGGAAGAATCATAATAACAATATGACAAACGGAATTGTTGTTTGTTATGTAAATCATTTAAATAGTCTAAGCTGTACCAATAGCATATAACAACACATTCAAGAAATCTTATACCCCTGACTTGTTTTGAATGCAATTGTGACAAATTTATTTAGATTTTAGGTCTTGTCAATTTCAGCTTTTTTTACAGAGGTGCTCAAACTTTGTCCAGCTATTTTCACATTTAAGATATTGAATAAGAATGAATGTGTACATATACAAAAATATTGATATGTAACAGATATGGTGTCAAAAGCTTCTTCAAGTAAGTGTTGATTTCATCTTTTTCCCATTTGATCCCCCTCTCAGTCCCATGAAGTAATGAAGACAGTGCCAGACGCTGCTAAAGAAGTAGACACTCGTCTCCACTCGGAGGAGGAAGATCTGAAGAAGTTGAAGGAGTCTCAGAACCAGAAACAGAAATCCTACGACACCTGGGCGGCCAAGTACAAGAAGAAGCATAAGCAAGAACCGACTGCAGAGGACAGGTAGAAAGTTTCACAGAGCATATAGATATGTTATCAAACTCAAGTTTGTTCATAGGAACAGTCTAACTACTCTAACTACTCTATATCAAAAAGAGTTTCCTTGTTCTTAAACTGTTTGCTGGAAGTAGGATCAGTCTCTTTTCTTAACAACATTTTCATAAAATTTTCTAAAAATTTTGTTTGACGAGTGCAGTGTATGGCATCACTTTAGCCCTATTGTGTGAACATGTGTGTTCGACAACTTCCAAATGATCCTGAATGACCTACCTAAAAATAATAATCCCAGTAATTCAGTTAGGAGGAATGATTTGGGTTTTGAAACAGAGATACAGATGATAAAGAGACATTTAAGAAACTGTATGCTATCGCAGAGAATTGTCTATATGAGTTTAACATTAAGCTGTTCATGCTGTATAATTCTAGGAAATTCTATATCTACCATCTTGTCAATCACTTTGGTAATGGGTTGAGATACTTTCAGGATGGTGTGCCACTAAGTAACAGATTTCAAACCGAAAGTACATAGTGTTCAACTAAATGTTGATGTTTGAAATGAAGTTTGAACAATTGTTGATACCATGTGTAACTGTACAGGGACAGTGAGGGGGAGAGCCTGCATGCTGCTATAGAGGACTGCACACAGGAGGTGGAGGACAGCGGACGCAGACATCAGGCGCTCACTCTGCTTCAGACTGGGGTGGTCGTTGTCAAGGAGCTCCAGCAGCAAAGACCAACCTCCGCTGCCAGGAGTCCAAAGGAAGCTGGTATGTTTAACTCAAATAGTTTGAATATCATTGATAAATTCTGTCTAGAGTTGAAATCCTTCAGTAGTTTGGAGATTAACAGATACAAGATTATACAACATATCATGTCAGCTACAAAATCAGGCAAATTTTATATCCATTATCAAATCCTTTGACACTTTTTTAGGGAGAGACACTTTTATTTTCAAATTTTGACTTTTATTTCACAGTATTAATGGTACGTTATGTTTGTGCTGCAGATGTGGAACAGGAGATGTCCGCTCTGGATGGGAAGGTCATCGATCTGGAGTCAGAGAAGGAAGTCCTGATCCAGGACAAGAATCGTCTGGAAGATATTAAAAAGGTTTGTCAAGTTACAAATTCGTAAGGAAATCCTATAATCATAAATGTAATTATAAATGTTGATATCAATGAATAATCCTACATGTTCTATGTTTCCAGGACCTGGAGAACCAGCTGCAACAGCTCCAGGAACAGCTGACTCAGCAAGCTTCTCTTCCACTCACAGATATACCTACTGAGGTTAGCACCATTATCTTGTTTATTTTTATCATGTCTCCTTTCGTCAGGATGAGCTGCTTGATTGAGTGCACGTATCTATCAATATCTTAGGCTTCTGTTATGAGTATCCTTAATGTTTTGCTTAGTTCCTTTGACTAAATATTATAACTGTATTATCTACAACATAAACTACTTTCAGGATGTTTCCGAGGCAGTGTCCGCTCTCCAGAGAGAGGTTGACGCCCTCAACGCGTCTCTCCAGACGGAGAAGTTGGCTCACGACAAAACACGAGAGGAGCTGGAGGATTCACGAAACCAGGTTGGAGGGATGAACGAGGAGCTTGCCGGGGAGCGAGCAGACCTTGATGCAAAGATCGACAAGTACAAGAAACTGATGGATGCCAAACTCAACACCAAAGAGGAGGTACTTCATATCATGATTTGTAACATTTAGAATACTGGCAATTATTTGGTATTCTCTTTATTTGTGAACAGTAATAATTACACTGAACAAAAAAGAAGAAGAAGAGAAGAAATATGTTTTCAAAAACACAGAAAGCCTCAATTCAAAAACCCAAATTCTTAACAAAATCATATTAAATCTGAGTCGCAAACATAAAGTAAATAACTTATGAGGATATACTTTCTTCACCAATTTTACCCTATATGCTTCATGCTGAACATTTCTATCTTAACTTTTAACTGTCTAAGGTTTTTATCAAATATGTTGTATTTTCCTATTCAGGAACTTGCCACGTTAAAGCAGAGGAATGAACAACTTGAAGCTGATCGACTTGCTAATGTCCCTCTTGACACCGCCAAAGAAATAAAGAATCTGCAAAACAAAATTGTAAGCAAAGTGATTTACTTTAGTATAAAAACATATGAGATAATATACATTTTTTGTTCTTTAGTTTTGTGTTGATTTTGCTTGATATATTTTGTAATATATCTCTGTCACAAATGTAAGTTTTTTTCCTCCATAACTGCAGTCACACCTCAAGAAAGAAAAGGGGACAAATGATGCTACAGTTGCGGGGCTGGAGGCCCAACTCACTGAGGCCCAGAACAAGCTTAAACTAGCCAACAAGAACCTGGAAACTCAGAGAGCAGCCAAAAGGGACATTGAGGTAGATTTTCAGGTTATAGAAAATTATTGACAATCCTAAAGAGGAATGTTTTTAGAATTCTCTAAAAAATATCTAAGAAATCTGCCTCCTTCTTCTTCTTCTTGTTTGATATTTAGCAGCTCCGACTAAGTCGGAGCTGCTATCAGTTTTTGCGCAGTTTCCGTCGCCGCCGCCGCCGCCGCATTCGCTATAACTTTTTTCCTAGAAGGTTTTGAGAACTCATATACATAACTTCTTACTTATGCCCCTGGGGAATTTTTTTGACATGTTCATATTCAAGGTCAAAGGTCAAGGTCACGAGTTCTGAAATCGCTAAAACAATCCTTGTAAACACGATAACTTGAAAAATATTTGTACTATCAGGCTCTTATTTGGTGTACATCAACTATGGAGAAAGGCCAAGATTTGAAAAGGTTTTCGCTAACATCCGTCAAAGGTCAAGGTCACAGCGAGGGCACGACTTAAGCATGCTTTTGCGAAAATGTCTTATTTCAACTATTAACACTTTAAATCATTAAATGATTGTTATACACAATGAAAAGTGATCACTGATTGTGTGACCTTGAATTTAAAAGGTCAAGGTCACGAGATAGGGTCAAGGTCACCGGTTCTGAAATCATTAAATTAACCTTTTCCCAAGAAGGTATAAACACCTCATATACATAGCTTCTTTCTTATAAACCTGGTGGATGATTTTGACATGTTCACATTCAAGGTCAAAGGTCAAGGTCACGAGTTCTGAAATCGCTAAAAAATCCTTGTAAACACGATAACTTGAAAAATATTTGTACTATCAGGCTCTTATTTGGTGTACATCAACTATGGAGAAAGGCCAAGATTTGAAAAGGTTTTCGCTAACATCCGTCAAAGGTCAAGGTCACAGCGAGGGCACGACTTAAGCATGCTTTTGCGAAAATGTCTTATTTCAACTATTAACACTTTGAATCATTAAAGGATTGTTATACACAATGAAAAGTGATCAATGATTGTGTGACCTTGAATTTTAAAGGTCAAGGTCACGAGATAGGGTCAAGGTCACCGGTTCTGAAATCACTTTATAACTTTTTTTCATGAAGGTATCAACACCTCATATATATAGCTTCTTTCTTGTACACCTGGGGAAATATTTTGACATGCTCACATTCAAGGTCAAAGGTCAAGGTCATGAGTTCTGAAATCACTACAAAAATCCTTGTAAACACGATAACTTCAACAACTTCTGTGCTATCAGGCCCTAACTTGGTATATATCAACTATGGAGAAAGTCCCGCAAACGCTCTTCTAGTTTCCTCCTAGGGAACCTTCCTGGGGAGTAAAATATGTATTAATACAAAAATAAATAAATACATACATAAATAATATAAATAAAAAGAACTATAAAAGTGTCTCTATATATGCACTATTAGTGTCAGTATAGGCACAAAGAGTCACAAGTAGTCAAGACTCAGAGCTTCTACAAGCATTACATGCAGAAGAGAATGTTTTATGTGTGTGAAATTATTAGCCTGATAGATTGATCTTTTCCTATGAAGGATTTGACACAGGTCTCTACACTTCTTCTCAAATCGCGAGTAGTCATTCAAATCGATACAGCTTGCATTTGCTTCATCTTTGCGGCAGAAAACACTAGCATCAATCAGAATCTGTAGCATAGCATCTTCAGATGGAGTGAATACAAGCAGGGTATAGAGACCAGGTAGATGGCGATATCTCACTTCTTTCAGGGCAGCACACTGGAGCATCATATGCATAAGTGTTTCCGGGTTCTGTTTACACAGGGGACATGTTTGGTCATCGTTCTGATTGAATATATTCCTTCTAGATTGGAGCGGATATACCCCTGTCATGAGTTTGATCTGGGTGAATGTGGCTGCTCTAGATCTGTCATGCGTATTCATGCTGATTGTATCCCACATCTGGTGTCCCTTATTCGATGTGTCTGTGTTCAGGTGAATCAACGAAGAGTACAGATGCCTTCTTCTTTTCACCTCGTTGTCCCAGTGATTTTGTGTGGCTTCTTGGACTGTTTTCTTCCAACATGGCTTTGTGGGGTGGTTTTCTAACAGGTCCTTGATTTAAAGAGAATTTCACAGAAACTTTTTACTGAAAGAAAGCCAGATACATCATTGTATCTCTGTATTCAGTGAAACCTTGAACACTAGTTAGTGGTACTATCAAAAGTACTGTAGATTAAGTTTAGATCCAGTTGAGATTAACTTTTTAGATCCAGCAGAGATTAAGGTTTAGATCCAGCAGAGATTAAGGTTTAGAGCCAGCAGAGATTAAGGTTTAGAGCCAGCAGAGATTAAGGTTTAGAGCAAGCAGAAATTAAGGTTTAGAGCCAGCAGAGATTAAGGTTTAGAGCCAGCTGCAGGATCCTTAACCCAACTCAACCCAAAGCAGTCCTCATTACTGTAGCAAACTGTTTGTAGCGCCATGAGCAAAATCAAGCACTCTGTCCTAAAGTTAAGCATTGTCAATATAAGCGTACATAATATTTTATTATCTGAAGCATTGTTTAACCCCATATTACTTCACTTCCCACCTATCAGGTAAGTAAGAGTGCTAATCACAAAGACTTCATAGAAATGATGTACATGTTGACACAGGGCAAGCTGAAGACGGCTCGTACAGAGAAGGACCAGGCTGTTAAAGAACTGACCAATCAGCTGGAGAAGAAGGAAGTGCAGCGAGCCGCTCTAGAAAAGAAGGTAAATTAGTACAATTTTCTCTGTTTCTCTGTAATTTCTGTTCGATTTTGTTTGTTCTCACACTTTCTGTAAAATGATAAAGTACCAAAACCTAAGGGAAATATATGACATGTGGAGGTGAACAGTAGACAGACTCTGAAGCTTATATTGCCGCTAATGGCTGCTTTTGGAATGGCTAATTTTGAAGCTTATTTCATCCATGGACATTAGATTTATGAAAAATTAACTCAAATCAATATTGTTTGATTGCTGATTTCTGTTCATTTCAGGTTAAACAACTGCAATCTCAAGTTCCTAGTAAACAGGTGAGTACAATCATTCACTTTGTGGTTCTTTGTATTCAAAATTGTGAAACTTCTATGGGAAATGATTATGTGAGATTTCAGTTACCGGTATGTCAATGCCATTCCATCCACTAGTTCTTTTTACTGTAAGTTTTATATTGTCGTACCAATAATAAAACATATTATATTTAATGAGGTTTTGGACATCTTGAAATAAATGCTTTTAACAATTTCATGTAAAATTAAATTTAGTTGATTGAAATACATGTCCAATCCTTGATGCTCAGGTTCAATGAATTTACAATTATATGTTGTCTTTTTCTTAGAGAAAGATATATCCTAAATATGATAAAGTGCTGGTAAGTTTGACAAAGAAAGTAAACTAGTCACTTAGACACAGAGTAGCATGGATAGGATCACTTCCATTCACTAGAGGTTTTTACATTACATGGTCACGCTATTCAGTGTCAGGGGTCACAATAGGTGAATGTCACACAATGTTGATATGGTGCCAGTGTCTGTAGATTTGTCAATGTTTTATTCTTGTTGGTGAAATGACAGAGCTTGAGATGGATGCTTTTATGAATGTTACATTTGCAATGTTCATGTCTGCTATGATGTTGATGTCAGATATTTAGTCACATTTTATCAATCAATCAATCAATCAATCAGTCAGTCAGTCAGTCAGTCAGTCAGTCAGTCAGTCAGTCAGTCAGTCAGTCAGTCAGTCAGTCAGTCAGTCAGTCAGTCAGTCAGTCAGTCAGTCAGTCAGTCAGTCAGTCAGTCAGTCAGTCAGTCAGTCAGTCAGTCAGTCAGTCAGTCAGTCAGTCAGTCAGTCAGTCAGTCAGTCAGTCAGTCAGTCAGTCAGTCAGTCAGTCAGTCAGTCAGTCAGTCAGTCAGTCAGTCAGTCAGTCAGTCAGTCAGTCAGTCAGTCAGTCAGTCAGTCAGTCAGTCAGTCAGTCAGTCAGTCAGTCAGTCAGTCAGTCAGTCAGTCAGTCAGTCAGTCAGTCAGTCAGTCAGTCAGTCAGTCAGTCAGTCAGTCAGTCAGTCAGTCAGTCAGTCAGTCAGTCAGTCAGTCAGTCAGTCAGTCAGTCAGTCAGTCAGTCAGTCAGTCAGTCAGTCAGTCAGTCAGTCAGTCAGTCAGTCAGTCAGTCAGTCAGTCAGTCAGTCAGTCAGTCAGTCAGTCAGTCAGTCAGTCAGTCAGTCAGTCAGTCAGTCAGTCAGTCAGTCAGTCAGTCAGTCAGTCAGTCAGTCAGTCAGTCAGTCAGTCAGTCAGTCAGTCAGTCAGTCAGTCAGTCAGTCAGTCAGTCAGTCAGTCAGTCAGTCAGTCAGTCAGTCAGTCAGTCAGTCAGTCAGTCAGTCAGTCAGTCAGTCAGTCAGTCAGTCAGTCAGTCAGTCAGTCAGTCAGTCAGTCAGTCAGTCAGTCAGTCAGTCAGTCAGTCAGTCAGTCAGTCAGTCAGTCAGTCAGTCAGTCAGTCAGTCAGTCAGTCAGTCAGTCAGTCAGTCAGTCAGTCAGTCAGTCAGTCAGTCAGTCAGTCAGTCAGTCAGTCAGTCAGTCAGTCAGTCAGTCAGTCAGTCAGTCAGTCAGTCAGTCAGTCAGTCAGTCAGTCAGTCAGTCAGTCAGTCAGTCAGTCAGTCAGTCAGTCAGTCAGTCAGTCAGTCAGTCAGTCAGTCAGTCAGTCAGTCAGTCAGTCAGTCAGTCAGTCAGTCAGTCAGTCAGTCAGTCAGTCAGTCAGTCAGTCAGTCAGTCAGTCAGTCAGTCAGTCAGTCAGTCAGTCAGTCAGTCAGTCAGTCAGTCAGTCAGTCAGTCAGTCAGTCAGTCAGTCAGTCAGTCAGTCAGTCAGTCAGTCAGTCAGTCAGTCAGTCAGTCAGTCAGTCAGTCAGTCAGTCAGTCAGTCAGTCAGTCAGTCAGTCAGTCAGTCAGTCAGTCATCAGTCAGTCAGTCAGTCAGTCAGTCTTTATTTATTTATTTACTAACAAACCACCAACAGTGGTACAAGTGCACAAATTTTTTTGGGCATTTTTGCATGCGCCTTAACTATTTTCAACAAAATTTGTAAGATATTTATGAATTTTGTCATACTTTTCAGTTCTTTTGTACATTTAGGTGTGAAAATTTTACAGAGGTTATATACATAAGAATACAGCTGAATTCATTACTTCAATGAATGTGAATTTTATCATAGAATTAGAATGATAAACATGAGTGTGTGTTTGTGGTGCACTCATGTGCACAGTATGCTGCCTTCGATGCTTCTCACATTTTTATCCTGACCAAACAGTTTTGTTTCAATCTCAACTCCCTTGCGAGTGTACAACTCAAACTGACACTTTACCTTCACTTGTAAATCAGCTACCAAATTTACAGCAACGCTGGATGAACAGAGGCACATTATGAATACAGTCTCTAGCTAGCTAACAAGTTGACGGCAATACTTTTTTCTGTCAATGATGTTTCTAGTTCTCCAAATTTGTCCTACGGATCCTTGATTTTTAAACCTCAGAAAGTAATTGTAGTTTTAACAATGTATCTTTCCAACTTGACACATTACTGAATATGTTTGTTTTTAAAATAAGATTGTTATTATTATTTGTCACCTTAGTAATATATTATCACATTTGCAGAATCAAGCATGTCACAATAAAAGCTTCATTTGTATGTTTTTATTGCATACTTGTTATACATGTTTTTGTAATCAAGGTTTCGGGATTAATTTATTATTATTAGAACTATTTTACATGCTTTGAACTGAATTTATAGCAACCTCTTGTAGAAATTTTGTTTTTAAAAATGTTATGGTGTCAGTGTAAAACTTGAACTTATACAACATGCATGGGTCAATTTCTCAATTTGATTATCAAATAGGCTTGAAAATTGAATTTTTTTTTTAAGAAATACAGTAATTGATATTCTTTTTCAAATATTTTCCAAATCTTTTGTACCTGATAATGTTTAAAGTATGTTAGATAAAAATAATGATCTTGTTTCTAAAGTGGTTTTAACAAAATCTAATGCATGCTTTGTATAGATGATACTGAGTCATGTTCAAGTTTCACATATGGTTGAAAACTAACAAATAGTACTGAAACCTTTCATACTTTGCTTTACAATAGGCTGCGGTGTATGGTGCCCCAGCTCCTGTAAGTATAAACTGCATGGAGAACATTATCATTAAACAGGAACATCTGTTGTTTGTTGTTTGTTTGTTGTAGTAGTAGTAGTAGTAGTAGTAGTAGTAGTAGTAGTAGTAGTAGTAGTAGTAGAATGTCTGAGTTTGTTTGTAAGTAAGTAAGTAGAACTCTGTAATTTTCAGATAAACACCAATGGTATTGTGATAGTGAAAATAATGGCTTCCATTTTAAAAACTTATGGTTATGAACTCATGCAAGTAAATGCCTAGCTCTAATAGATAACATAACAACAATATTGGAGCACAATTATTGTCTTAAAATGAAATAACAGTTAAGATTGAGCATTAGAAATATGAGTGAGATAGTTGATAGATTGATAATGCTTTTGAGAATATATCTAGGTATGTTCATATTCTTAGAAAAAAGGAGTGTTATGGAATGAGTCCTCTTGCAACCTGATATTAATTCAAAGAACATATAAAAAAGGTTGCTTGATTGTCAATGATGCAAAATTACAAGTTCTAAATTTTCTAACGAGTGAAAATGACCTTATATTCATACATTACACATAATAAATGTGATTGATGCCAGAAAACCAGATTGGGAATGTCCTTATCTGCAAAGGGATTGTATTATGATAAAGTGAAAATGCTGAATGTTAAAGCAATTTATATAAAAAGATTGATTAAAATGCTGCTTTACATTCCACTTGCATGCATCTAACCCAGGGTAAATACAGCCCTGCCAACAAGGGTTTGAGCTTTGAAGTATAATAAAGATAAACTGTTCAATTTTAAATAACCAACATTTTGATAATATTCATTTTAAAGTCTCATATCCAGTGTACATTATTACCCTGAAGGAATGGTAATTAATTTGGTGCCTTTACTAAACGCTCCCAACAACCATATAGGCCCATACTTCTCGTGTTCAGGTACCCATGCAAACAGCTGGGTACAATGTGGATGTATTGTAGGGCCTTGCCAAGGGGCACAACACAGTCAGAGTCCAGGTCAAATATATTTAGTGTCTCTACCGGGATTCGAACCCAGGCTTGATTGCCCTTACTTTATTTGTATGCATCTACCAGTATCCTAAGGTAAGGATTTGGTGTATGATAAATATAAACAGTTCAATGTTTAATGAATACAGAATGCCTGATTGTAACACTGCTCTCACTATACTTGTATCCAGGGCAAGCATGGCCCAGCTGACAAGGGTTTGAAGGACCAGCTGATGAGTATGAAGAGAGAAAACACGGAGCTCAACACACGCATCAAACATCTCGAGACCGAGTCCAAGAAAGGGGGACGGGGAGATGGAGACTCAGCAGCTGATGTGAGTGATTGTCACCTTTCATAGTTATCTTTAAGACCAAGCCAATCCTGACTTGTAACTCCAGTGTCTGGGTTCTGCAAAAGATCCATTTAGCTGAAATTAAAATTAATACCAAGTCCATACAATAAATTTTTAATACTTATCCCACTTCAGATATTGCATATTACCTTGTACTTCCGATAAGAGATTGGAAAGAGTTGAATCCTTGTCCTTACGAAGTAGTAGTGTGATGAACACGTAGACAGGATGTCAACGACCTGACCGGAAGGTGAGGCCAATCTATCACGTGAGAACGTGACGTAATCATATTTCCTTTTATCGGAGATCAGGCAAGACGGTATCCTACCTGGGTCTAATTTTGTCTATGTGTTTTGATTCTATTGCAAAGTTACCTACGGTATGTCCTTTTTTCCATTATAATATCAAGCTAAGTGTGTGAATAAAGTATTGCCAGTACCTACCTTTCGACGAATTTTGTCTTCTTGCTTCACGTGAAGATTTTCGTCTATCCCGTAGTTCAGCACGTTATTTTTCCTCTACTGACGAGTTTTCTCGTTTCTGTAGCCCTTATGCATTCATGCTTCATGTTTTTCTACACTTGGTTATCACTTTTTATGCCTAAAAATTGGCATTTTGTCTCAAGTTATGTCACGGTGTTTTCACTTTTCTTCCCACCATTATGTCTTCATGCGCCGAAGCACATGGCATGAATTTTTCTCACTTTATGTGTTTTTTCCTCCTTTGGCATCGGGATATGGCTTTTATATGCTTGCTGAATGTTTTAAACCCCTATTTTGGGTTTTATTTTCACTTTATTGGGTATTTTTTCCCTCATGTACCATTCGCACTATTTTGTTTTGGCTCTTTGGCTGGGTAGTAACGCGTCTAGACTGCTGTCGACTCGTTTCTATTTTTAGCACTTACATCACCTTACTTTTCGCCTCGGTGATTTGTTTGTTTACATTTCGCGTAGATGCTTTCTTCATCTCACACTTGTTTGATAACTTCTTTGTGATGTTTTTCTTTACACATATGTGTTTTATGCTACCCTTTAGATGCAAACATTCGTTTGTTTATTTTTTAATAATAAAAAATAAATAATTAGGTAAATAATTCATTCATGTTTTTTTTACCATTTAATAATGTTTACATTATTATTTCTTCTTCCACCGGCTTTTTCTAGCTCGTGGTAATTGGTAAAATATTTTATTTTACAAACTTAATAATTGTTTTTTGTTTACTGTGTAATTGGTAAACATTAAGGGGGACTGCACCCTCTTTCGGTTTGTTACTTTTTCTTATTATTTTGTTTCTGTTTTACAGTTCAAAATAACTCTATGAGAGTTTACTGCATTGGTTGCAGAATTCAGAAGTCCGCCAAGGATCCACACCCGCTCTGCCCGGACTGTGTAGAGGTCCAGTGTGACGTGACTTCTAAGTGCCCTCATTGTCAGCCCTTGTCAGCAGGGGAATTTAAGGCCTTTGACGCTGCCAGACGTAAGCGTTTCACACAACGTCGGCTGAGGAACAAAGGTGGGTCTCCTTCTCGGGACGAGGCCTCTGTCCCGGGGAATGTGACCACTCTGTCGGGAGGTACAGACAGTGAACTGGTGTCTGACCCACCCCCTGTTGTACAGAAGAAAAGAACTTCCTTCGGTCCAACACTGGAGGAGGTGGAACGGGGCGTCAACCGTGGCGCTCCTCAGATTGATCCCAACTTCATACAGTCCCTGGTGAATCAGCAGTTCACCATGCTGATGGACGCACGTGTCGCTCAGGAGACACGTGTCGCACAGGAAGCAGCGGCCGCTGCTCAACGGCAGGCCCTTTCACAACAACCAAGGGGGCCTGCAGAGACTGTGCTTAAGGACAGACAAGGGGACCAGCGCCAAGACGAGCATACTATCAGAAACTATTTGGCTTAATAGTAATATACGCATTGCACGTACCCCTGTGTACTATAAAGATTGGAATCAAAAGGGAGTACACTTCATTAATGATCTCATTGATAAGGACGGACAATTCTTTACTTATGAGAAATTCACTAAACACTTTGAGATAAAAACAAATTTTCTTACCTATAATGGCATTATCGCTGCTATTAAACAATATTTCCAAAAAAAACATGTGGAGATAACTCATTTAGAAAAATTGCAAATTCCGATTCTTCCTCAAACCCTGTCAAATCTGCTTAATTGTTTGAAAGGATCTAAATATTTCTACAACATACTGATCGCACCCATCATCACACAAAACTTACACAGCATTAAATGGGAACGAAACATATTCAATGAAACCACATTTGATAACTGGTCTCAATACAATATGATCCCTTTCAGATGCACACAAGACACTAAACTTCAGTGGTTTCAATATAAAATACTGCATCACATACTTCCAACCAATACCATCTTGTATAAATTAGGCTATGTTGACAGTCCAAACTGTAGTTTCTGTTCTCAAGAATTCGAGACACCAGTTCATTTATTTTGGACATGCAAATGTGTAAATGCAATCTGGCAACAGCTCGAATCGTGGCTACGTCAGAAGGCTCTTATCCAAGTAAACATTACAAATAAACATGTTATGATAGGTTATCCGGATATGAATAACGATCCTCTGAACATCATCCTAATGATTATAAAATACCGTATATTTAAAAGCAAATTGAACAAAAGAATGCCACCATTTCAAGTATTCAAAAACGAAATCCGTGACTATTATTTTCATACAAAATGTGCAGCGATCATTGAGTGTAATATTAGCCTATTCTATAAATTTTGGTCAACTTGCCATAATCTATTTACGTGATTTGTGTGTGTTAGCAATTGCCAAACTATATTCATGTGAAGTTTGTTTAGTACTGCTGTCCCGGGATGTCTTCTGTTGAGTTTTAAATACACTGTTAAATGCTTTGAAAATAAAAAGTAAAAAAAAAAAAAGACGAGCGCCCCCCTGTTGTGCAACGCCGTGAGGATCATCGGCAAGAGGACAGGGATGGTCGCTCCGACAGGGGTGCTGCTCGGGACAAGCACCGCATTGAGGATCGGCGATACGACTCCAGAGCGACAGAGGGCTATCGCTTTGGGCGTTATAACAGAGAATTCCAGTTTAGAGATGATAGGCGCCGGCGCTCGCGCTCCCCGCGGCGCTCACGCTCCCCTAGGCGCTCCAGATCTCCTCGGCGCTCCCGCTCTCCACGGCGCTCTCGCTCTCCTCGGCGGCACTCGCGCTCCCCTAGGCGCTCACCTCGGCGCTCGTCACCTGCTCACAAGGCTCCTTCCACTAAGGGGCGCTCAGACAGATCCCGCTCCCCTCTGCTTAGAGAGGAACACGACTTCGTCCCAGATTACGACGAGAATGTGGAAGCTCCATCTGAGGATGACAACGGTGACACACATCTTGAGCTTAGTGATGTGTTCACTTGGGTGGCCGATAGACTGATCACATGTCCATCCCCAGGCGCTGGTGCGGACAAGCGCTTCACAATTTGGGACGAGCCGGAGCTCTTGATCCCACCCCATCCAGTGATTAAGGATGGCCTTGACAATCTCGACGACGACTTTGCCAAGTTGTCACTCAACCCGTCTTTCCAGCTGGCAAAGAATAGCACCGCAAAATACAAGGTTCATTCGCTGGACGTTCTCAAGACAGGCGCTGTCCAGGACGACCAAGTCAGGAGGCTATCAGACGCGTCGTTAGCTATGTACAAAGTACAAGACGTTAAGCTCCGCAATGTGGACACGGTGATCAAGTGGCAAGTCAAGGCGTGCTCGGACATCTTTGAGCATGTGCGCTCTGCTATGGCGACAACTACCATCATGCAGCGCAATGGCCTTCTGCAGCCGTGTAAGTGGGACGACGAATTCAAAAAGTCCTTAGTGCGTGCGCCGGTGTGCTCAGACACTTTGTTCGCGGGCAAAATCAACGATGTTCAAGGATCAATCTGTGAAGATGTGCAGATTTCACGTTTCAAGCCTGTAAGCT
Source organism: Gibbula magus (assembly GCA_936450465.1). Classification (NCBI taxonomy): domain Eukaryota; kingdom Metazoa; phylum Mollusca; class Gastropoda; order Trochida; family Trochidae; genus Gibbula; species Gibbula magus. The sequence goes on along the minus strand of OW388289.1, from coordinate 73,121,049 downwards.
TGTTACTCAATCCTTCCCGACGAACTTCAAGAGATCAGCACGGACTTACACGGGGCGTCGCAACTCTGTCAGAGGAGCCTACTTTCGGAAAAGGAGCGGCTTCTACGCGGGGGCCAATCGTGGACGAGTCCAAAAACTTCAACCAGGCCTCCCGTGGTAAATTCCCGAACACCCCCGGGAAGAAGCCCAAGACGCCTTACAAGTCCCGACGTTGATGGGCTGGACAAGCACGACTGGAATCTCCCGCCTCCAGTCGTCCCAGTGTCAGATATACCAGTAGGCGGGAGACTGGGAGTCTTCTGGCCCAATTGGACAATCCTGGGAGACCCCTTTGTGACAAGCATCCTTCAGCCCGGCTACAAACTGCCAATAGCCAGGTCTCCGCCTCTGACGAACCTGCCCCGGTCACGCGAGTACTCGCCAACTCAACTGCTGCAGCTGTCCGACAACATAGCCATTCTCCTGGGCAAGTGTGCCTTGGAGATTGTGACAGACCCCGAGAACACCCCAGGTTTCTACTCTCCCATCTTCCTCGTCCCCAAGAAGAACTCCGAGAAGATGCGGATGATCCACAACCTGGCGGTGTTCAACGCCCTCTACCTGTCGGAGCCGCCGCACTTCCGGATGACGTCCTTGGATCAGCTGCGATCCAAGCTGTCCCACAACGACTGGCTGGTCAGTTTGGACTTACAGGACGCCTATCTACACGTGCCGATCTACAGGCCCCACAGGAAATACCTGAGGTTTGTCTTTCTAAACATCCATTACCAGTGGAAAGTCCTGCCATTTGGCATTTCCACGGCCCCGTGGCTTTTCACACGTATAACAACGCCGATCGCGAGGTTCCTTCATCTCTGAGGGATCGAGTTCGACCCGTACATAGACGATTGTCTGATGAGTCACGATGCCCCTCTCGTGCTACGCAGACAGTCGCAGTTCGCGCGCGATCTCCTTTGCCAACTGGGATGGATCATCAACGTCGAGTTTCCTCTCCCTGTAGGCCTCCACCCTTACCTGCGCTGGTGGACAGTCCGATCGAATGTCTGCGCAGGAGTCTCATTGACAGAGTTTCCCCCGGACTTTCAGTTGTTCGTGGACGCGTCCCACCAGGGGTGGGGCGCTCATCTGGAGGACTGGACGACAGCAGGGCTGTGGTCAGACGCCCAAAGTCGATGGCACAGCAACAATCTAGAACTACAGGCGGTGATTCAAGCAATCACGCATTGGCTACCGGTTCTTCGGAACTCTCGTCTGTTGGTAGCCTCAGACAATTCAACAGTGGTTTGGTTAATAAAGAACCAGGGTACGACGGGCTCGAAGTCACTCCTGGATCAGACGTTTCAACTCTTCGAGTTGTTGGACGCGAACCGGATTCAGATAAGGGCACGACACATTCCAGGGTGTCAGAACGTGTTGGCAGACGCTCTGTCCCTTCCGGACAAGCCATCCCCGACAGAGTGGATGTTACAGCCAGAAGCGTTCGAGCTGCTTTGCGCAAATCTTCATCGACCCCTGGTCGACCTATTTGCGACAAAGTTCAACGCTCGTCTTCCAGTGTATGTGTCCCCTCTTCCCGATCCAGCAGCGTGGGCAGTGGACGCTCTATCTCTGAACTGGGAGGGTCTGGACGCCTACGCATTTCCGCCTCCCATTCTGCTTCCCAAGGTGGTGGCCAAAATCAAGACCACAAAGGTGTTGAGACTGCTTTTGGTAGCGCCCTTTTGGCCGGCGAGGAGCTGGTTTCCCGTACTTCGCGGATTAGTCGCCAGCGAACCAGTACCTCTACCCCAGTGGCCTCGGCTACTGCTACATCCGAACAGCCGACTGCCTCATCCAGACCCGGAGCGATTTCATCTGTCCGCCTGGGTCATTTGCAAAAGGCCTTAAGATCAAAGGGGTACTCATCACGAGTAGCCAGTGCCATTTCAAAGGCCCACAGAGTGTCGACCAGGTCATTGTATGATGACAAGTGGTCTTCTTTTGAGAAGTTTTGTTCCGCTCGTTCAAGGGACCCCATGGGTGCCTCTCCGCAATTCGTGGCAGAGTTCCTTTTACATCTTCGCAACTCGAAGCATTTAAAGGGAGGCACTATCTCGACGTATCTATCAGCTCTCAACTCAGTCTTGTCCGTTAAGACGGACAAGAAGTTTTCCAAGACTCCTGAACTCATTGCGCTGCTGAAGTCCTTCAAGTTGGAGGACCAGAAACAGAAGTTTCGTCCTCCGGCTTGGGACCTCAATCTGGTCCTTCGGCATTTACGAGGTTCCCCATATGAGCCTCTCAGTGAGGCCTCTTTTGAGAACTTGACCCGTAAAACGGCCTTTCTCATTTCTCTGGCTACAGCAGCCAGAGTAAGTGAGATTCATGCTCTCGATGTGACGAGGGTACGCTTCGAAACTTCTCGTCATGGTGCTGTTCATCTGGGGTTGCTCTGGAACTTCGTGGCGAAGAACCAGCTTCCAGGGCAACCGGATAGGAAGTTCATTGTTCCTCCACTTTCGTCGATTGTACACGACTCAGAGAGAGAGGAGCTTTCTCTGTGCCCGGTAAGGGCTCTGCGAGAGTACATTCGGCGTTCAGCGAAAAGGCGGAAGACTCGGAAAAGATTGTTCTTACCCTTTTCCGCCACAGCCAATGGTGAGGTCAACAGGAACACCATTGCGCTGTGGCTTCGCCAAACGATTTTGGCTGCATACGACGCGGAGGGAATACCTCACCCGAGGCTAGTAACCCCCATGAAATAAGGGCTTTGGCCTCTACAATGGCGCTACACAGAAATATATCTGTACCGCAAATCATGGAGGGGTGTTTCTGGCGATCTACCACGGTGTTCGCCAGTCACTACCTGCGAGATCTGGCAGTGGAGGACGTGCAGGGATTACAATCCTTTGGACCGTTGGTCGTGGCTCAGCAGCTTACCCGACCGCGGCTGCACTAGGTAATTATGTTTACCTTGCCCTCGCTTTAGCCTTAAGGTCTTCCTTGATGTATCAGGTTGTTCCTTATAGTGCTATGACTTTGTCATTCTTCTCCTTACAGGAGTTGGTGTCATTGTCTTGCCTCCTCTTGTGGGTGGGTCCTCCTCGAGACCTGCCCGCCATCCTTCACTGTCGGATCAACATGCAATATCTGAAGTGGGGTAAGTATTAAAAATTTATTAAAATCTAAATATTTTAGATATTTAAAAATACTTACCCCACTTCTAGGAATAAGCCCACCCGGCGGGGTTCGCCTCCTCCCCACAGACGTTCTCTCCTCGGACCGTAGTCAGGAAATATGATTACGTCACGTTCTCACGTGATAGATTGGCCTCACCTTCCGGTCAGGTCGTTGACATCCTGTCTACGTGTTCATCACACTACTACTTCGTAAGGACAAGGATTCAACTCTTTCCAATCTCTTATCGGAAGTACAAGGTAATATGCAATATCTGAAGTGGGGTAAGTATTTTTAAATATCTAAAATATTTAGATTTTAATAATTCTTTACATTTAGGAAAAATAATTTTGCCGATTTCGAGTGTGTTGTTTTTAGAATAGATGGCCTTCCATATTAGCTGGAACATTCCCCATCAGAACATTCCCCATCAATTGTCTAATGGACTAACTTCATTCAGTGGATCGCCGCTAATGGCTGCAATACTGCCGAAGCGGCGTTAAACAATAACTCACTCACTCACTCATTCAGTGGAAATATAATTGCTCAATCAGTCAAAATTCTGTAGTACAACTTGATAAAGCAGTTAGTTGATGAAGTTATGTCTCCTTATAACAGAAGAACCTGATCAAGCGTCACGAGAAGATCCTGAAGGAGCTGGAGAAGAAGTATGAGATAGAGAAGAGTCGCACCGAGAAGCTGACGGACAGTCTCAAGGACAAGGAGGAGGAGGCTAAGGAACTCGGCAAGGTGGGTAAAACTAGAAGGCTGGGGCAACCACTCTTTAAGAGAGCTATCTCATTATCTCATTCTGTGGTGTTTTCATCAGTTGTCTTTAGGCCTGACCCTTTTGATTACCAAAGTTTGTTATGACCATCCAGTACATGCATTAATTGAAAGGAGTGGCTCCAAACACTGTTCTTGGCTTGCGGAACATGTTCCTGTTCTGTGCAGCTTGCACCCCTATATTACATGGGAACATGTTCTGCACACCAAGAACATTGTTCGGAGCCACTCCTTCCATTTCATGCATGTACCGGATGTTCGAAACAAACCTCGAAGCGAAAGGAGCAGGCCTTTGGCAACATGGGTCAAATGGACGGTCAGCTGCAACATGTCATAGGAGTCTACTCATCGGCCATATCAGATGTGAATTAAGTAAATGATTAGTAGGAGGATAACTATAAAGTTAATGAAGTAAAACACAGTCAACCCCTGACAATGTATTTCTCCTATTGGAAAAAAAAACAATTAAACAGAATACAGCCCTGCAACATGTCATAGGATAACTATGAACATTGAGGTAAAAAACAATAAACAGAATACAGTTTAATCTCCTATTCACAATTGTAGACGTGCAGCAAGCAGGAGACAGAGATCAGGAAGCTGCATGATGAGCTGGCTGCTCTGGGCGTGGCGGCGAAGGAGGGTGTAGAGGCGGCGACTAAAGTGCGGGCGATGGAGAAGGACTTCAAGAGACTGCAGGAAGAGAACAAGGTCCTCAATGAGAACTTCAACAGTGAGAGGGTACGTTTGGTACATGTGATGTGTCAGTTAGTGTCATGAGCTGTCAGTTTTGATTTGCTTTTGTTAACTTGATACATTCAATTTGAATGATTTGGTTAAGTACAGTGTCCCATTCTTGTTTCTTATGATAGCTAGTTTATACACTTATTGACTCTTGTTCATTGGGAGAGAATGATGTGTTATGTTAGAGTAGTAGCGTCTAAATGTCTTTAAAGAATTAAACAAAATACAAAGTTCTAGCAATGTAGACGGAGTACTTCTAAGATAAACTCAGATATGAGACACGTCTTTCTCCTCAGTAAGGGTGACTAGAAGATGAAAACTTCATGCAAATGAAAATAGTTATAGTTTAAGTATTTCCTACTGTGGCTGCAATGGGTGTGTATGTACAAGGTTGTGTCTGTGGCAGGTTCTGAGGAAGAAGTACTACAACATGGTGGAGGACATGAAAGGCAAGATCCGAGTCTACTGTCGAGCCAGACCGCTCAGCAGCACCGAGAGGAGCAGGGTCAGTACTCACACTACTCTTAGTTCATTTACTCCGGTACAACCCCAGGGGTCTATTTCCGTAGTCAGACTCTGAAAAAAGAATTTATTTTTAAAATATCACAATTTTACAGTCAGGCCTAAAAAAATGTTCGGATAGTGAAATGTTCGGACTACTGATTACTGAGGACTACTATAGAGATTAGTTTGGTTACATCTTCCTACTGTTCGGACACTGCGAGATTCGGATTATCGGTGGCCGGATTATCGCGGGTTGACTGTATTGAAAAGGAGCCTATGAGAAATGGAAATCCCATTTAACATAGCCGCCTTTTAATATTTAATACCCAAAAAAATTTCAGAGTCTATTGTTATACTAAAATTCCTTCAGCACCTGAAACTGAATAAAATGTTTTAATGGTGTTGTAATACACAGGGCAACTTCTCAGTGCTGAAGTCACCGGACGAGTACTCCATCGAGGTGTCGAGCCAGCGTGGACTGAAGGAGTTCCAGTTTGATCAGATCTTCATGGAGGACAGCACACAGGAGAAGATCTTCGAGGACACAAATGTGAGATTCTTAATAGATGTCAAACCACATGTATAAGCCATTTGAGCATAACCCTTTCCTTGATTAAGTATCTGGTGTCAAACTATTCTGGAGTCACTGACTTTCAGAAATTTTTAAAGAAGAAATAGTTGAGATGTCACTAATGAAGTTATTGTCAGGAATACATCCAATATATGCTGACTCCAAAAACAAAAAAATCTGTTTGTTGAATCATTTTACTTTTCAGTCTTCAACTTCATATAAAGTTAAAACCTTTTGTATTCACTGTTAAAATAATTATAAAACCTGTGGCTCACAGGAAACAGGTGCAAGTAGAAACTACAATAAAAGAGGTATGGAAACAAGTAGAGTGAAAACACTGGTTGAATGTAACATACCGGTAGTTGATATCAATGCGTGACAAAGTTTTATTCAATCATCTGACTTGACATTTCCTTTTCAAACAGAATCTGATTCAATCCGCGTTTGATGGTTACAATGTGTGTATCTTTGCGTATGGACAAACTGGTTCCGGCAAGACGTTCACCATGATTGGAGACCGAGAACAGAGTTTCCCTGGGATAGCTCCTCGCTCCTTCAACAGGATCTTTGATCTGGCTGATGAAAACAAGTATTTGACATTTTTCCACCCTTTGGGAACTTATTGCTTCATTTAGTTTGAAGGTTGTATACTCTAACAATCATTTTTGCAATAAGGGAGAAGGGTGTACCACCCAAATAGGTTGGTTATTTCATAGTGTCACCTTAGTCCAAGTAATATATTGAAGTTATTATTCCAGTACTTATGATCAGTAATAAAAAAATAAATCTCTAGATATGTGATTGTCTGAATATTTAAGATGATAAACTGTTAGACATTATTAACAAATGCACTAAGTTCTCTCCTCTTTGTGTGACGTAGGTCCAAGACGAGCGTGAAGGTATCCTGCTACATGATGGAGTTGTACAATGAGAAGCTCATCGATCTCTTCGGCAAACCTGGCCAGGATGATGTGAGTTGACAATAATTCCTCGACTTCTCCAAATTCTTAAGTATTGTCAGATCATGAATAATCGATTGTGAGTTTGCCTCCTTTGATATGCTAGCAACTGCAATGATAAGATCTTCAAATACCGAACACCACTGTATTACAGTGATTGCTATGTTTGTTAATCAACAAGTGTGAATTGTTCAATTATCATGATTTGCTCCTTAGTAAGTTTGCCATTCACAGCATTTATAGACCACACAAGCAAACCACACAAAAGTTGCACATATACGAATAAATCGATGGCCAATCTTATGATAATGTGGATGAAGTAAGGTCCGATAGCCTGGAATCTAGCTTTTGCTCCGGACTAGCAACATTTTGAGGTCTTTCTGTAATTCTACCATTTTAAATTGACAAAATTACACTTTCCGGCTGTAGTCTGCAAGCTTATTCATACCCTGATGATGACCTATTGGCAGGACCGACTGGATATCAAGAAGGACAAGAAGGGAATGGTGTTTGTACAGGGGGCGGTGGTGAAGGACGCATCCAACAACAAGGAGCTCTTCGCTCTTTTCGAGGAGGGATCTAAGAACAGGCACACAGCCTCCACTAGTGAGTCAAAGTTATTCCTCAAGTTGCTATATTATATAGAACCCCTTTTAGCCCCTGTCGCAGAATATTCAGACCTTTAGTTTAATAATTCATATACGTTACCTTATTATTTCTTAATTATGCATTTTAATTGATATTAATCATGTAAAAATATCCACTAAAAGGACCAATGCATAATTCCCTTGTATTGATTTGACCTTCAAGTAAAACTATAAATGTGTAATGATTTCAGAGATGAATGCAGAAAGTTCCCGCTCCCATCTGGTGATTGGTATCGTGATTGAGAGTACCAACAATGTCACTGGACAAGTACTCAAGGGGAAGGTCATTACACATTTTGACACCATATATGATCATATGTACATATTTTTTCTGTAAGGTGAACAATTTTATTAGAGAAACAGTTTTTACCTTGCTATGGTCCAGTAACATTTGTATGTAAAATCATTAATATACCTACTGAGTAAAAGCAAATGTTACAAATGATAGCTTGACCTTTGTTCTGTATAACCTGTATTATCTGTACAATTTATTACAAAAGGAAGCCTTGTACTCCTGTTACAGCTGAGTCTGGTGGATCTGGCTGGCAGTGAGAGGGTTGCTAAAACACAGGCCAGCGCTGAACAACTCAAGGTAAAAACTTCTTTGAGAGTCATTTAGAAGTTTGTTAGATGAATGTGAAATGAGGTCCACTGTTCACTGTGAAAATGATCATTATTTTAACTGTTATATATAAATTATTATATTCTTTTTCCCAAAGAACAACTCAAGGTATAGAAGATATAATCTGTATGATGGCAGACTTCTCATTAGGCCAATGGTGAAAATACTGCAGTTCAACTATAAACCTCTATTCATCCCTAAAGTAGACCTGATTTTTATGATGCTTCTTCTTCTCCCTGACAGGAAGCCATGTCCATCAACAAGTCCCTGTCCGCGCTGGGTGACGTGATCTCGGCTCTGAGCAGCGAGCAGAGTTTCATCCCTTACAGGAACAACAAGCTGACCATGTTGATGCAGGACTCACTTGGAGGCAACGCCAAGACTCTTATGTTCGTCAACATCTCCCCCGCAGACTACAACACCGACGAGACCATCATTTCCCTCACGTAAGCTGTTGTAAAAGTTCCTTTGTAATCTTGATAAATCTTACTTTTTTTTTCTGGCATCAAGCTTATACTTGCAAATTTCATAATGATATTGTTGCTTCACTTTCTACACAAAGTACTTTGAAATACCCCTGAAAACAATGCTTAAGACACCTCTTTACTTTTTATCTGCATACTGGTATCATCATAAACTTATGAGTCTTAGGTGTAAAAGGTGATGGAAAATATATTCAGCTGTTTTTTTGTTTCTCTCACTCACTCTTTATAGCCTTTATATAAGATGACCTCTCAGTAACCTGTACTCACTGTGTTGCAGCTATGCATCCCGAGTGAAGCTGATCACAAACGATGCATCTAAGAATGCAGACAACAAGGAGATTGCCAGACTCAAGGGAGTGAGTATTTCAGTTCAATTTCACTTCATGTCTCAAAATGTTAAATGTTACTGAAATATCAGCAAATAAATATTAAGAGACATCTTGGAAGTTGGGACGAGTAACCTGGATACCCAGGACGGTTGGGTACTTAGCAGGACCCTGGTAACCTGGTCCCACTCATGTGATTAATTTAAAACAGTCACATTTGTAATTCTTTAATTAAAAGATTGTAATGTATGAGAAGATTCCAACACATTGGGGGCACTTGATTTGCACTATCCCGGGCATAGCCCGCTATAGCCCGGTCACGTGACCGGGTGATCCGAGCAGACGAACCAAATCAAGATGATTCGGGTTATTGTTATGGCAACCATCAGAGCCAACTTAGTTGCCCTGCAACTAATGATCGAACTTTTCTAAAGTGTTTGCGACAATGACAACGATATCTCGACAACAATGAACAATATTATTAATTCTGCTAGAACAGTTTGCTACATTAGTCTTTCCCTTCAGTACTCTTATAAATAATTGTATTGTAAATGTTTACATGGCAAGATTTACGATATTTTCAAATTTGCAAAAACGAGTTTGGTCCGTATGCAGCCATTATCGCCCACGATAGTCCGCTCATTTGAAACCGGGTCAACCGGGCTACCCCGGCGGGCGATATTTAACACCCGCCCACCTGAATCAAGTGCGTCGCCGCTTCACAACCGGGTTGCGGGCGACCCGGGCGATTGCCCGGCTGGCAAATCAAGTCCCCCCCATTATTACAGTCAAGTCATAAAATGATTAACAAATTATTAGAGAAATTATTACAAAATCTTACAAACTTGATGTCAGAGATCAACAAAATGGTAGCCTAGTAGGGTAATAGGGGGTGTGGGACCCAGGTAGAAAATGTTTACCCATTCCAGCTCAATGTTTACCCATTCCAGCTCTACAATGAAAATGTAATTGTGTGCATATGTTAATGTTTTTCAGTATGAAAATGTGGACAATTATCTAACTATGACTTTTGTATACACAGATAATCCAGAAAATGAAGAAGGGGGAATCGGTGGAGGAAGAGGAACAGTAAACACACTTAAATTTCGCACAGGTCACGGACCTTCTTTGATTCTGTGTGACAGTTATAGTTCCACACAAACCAGAATTGACTCAGTCAAAAACAGTTAAACAAATTTTTTAATTTGTATGTAATTTTGAAAGTAAATTTAATTCTATTTTGGACTTACTATTTGAACAAAATATTCTTTTGGGTTGATTTGGGAAAAATAACAGATGTATGTATTGAGAATTGAGCCCTAAACCACAAATCAAAGTAATCTTGGCATATGAATACTTTATCACTTGTAATACTGAAAGGAACCTCATCTGCATTCTGATGCAGGAACAATCTCAATGTTATCTTTTGTTACATTATTTGAGTTTACAATTTATGTTTTTATAAATTTATGGTTATGGTTTTTCTTGTCATTTATTTTATGTTAATTTACATAGATTTTTAAATATATTTGTTGCAAAAATGATTAATTTACACAGCACAGATTGTTTTTATTTTAGTTCATGTTTTACTTGTTATGTACACGACATCTGGCTAATTTAATGCCGATTGATCAAAATGTCATTCAAAAGCATTGTACTGTATAATTATTCATAAACAAATTAAATTATTGTATTAATTACATCAGATGTTCCAATGCATTTAATGTTTTATAGGTTATAATCAAATTGATGCAATAACATTTTTTACAACTTCTTTTTCACCAATTTTGTATCAAATCTTTTTATGAGTATTTACAATATTACTGAAGTCAAATCCGTCCATGTATACTCATATTGCATTTCTGTGATTTATTGCATATCCTACATGCTCTGAATTTTAATAACTTAATACCTGTCTGCGCATCCTTATTTCATGTTACTTTGGGAAAACCATTAATGTTCACATTTTCAAATAAATGCATGCATTTAATTCAAGTTTAATCATCGAATTTCTACTGAATTTGACAAAATGTGAATATTTGCATGTGGAAAACTTGATTTTTCTATCCCATAATTTGAAAACAAGAATATTTGTTATGAAAAACAAAGTGTCTACACTTTTACAAATTGTTATGACAACCTTATTTGTCAACATTACCAATGCTTCCTGTGATACAATTTGAACCAAACAAATTCTGTTTTATTCTATTGACTTACCACTGTGATCTACCAGGGCTGGCCCTTGTGACAACTCACTGCAGGGAAAGTGAGACTTGTTTGTATTGTTTTGGTGACAGCATTAATAAACAAAGATTTTTACTCTTCCAACTCCTTGTTTGTGATTATTTCTTATTTGTCAACATTTTACAGAGACTTCTGTAGTACACAATGTTGAAATTTATATCTTCTTTGATGGAGATATATTGTTTTTCACCTGTTTGAAAAGCTTTATCCGTGGTCATAGCTTTTGTTTGGAGAATGAAGAGAAACAATGATTTAAAGGTTATGAAGAAATGCAATTAAGGGGATGCTGTAAAGTGTTATAAAATATGAATATAAAAGAATTTTAGTATGAAGATTGTGTAACTTGATTAACTAAGAAACAAACAGACGGTCGACTATGTCCCCTGCCAAGTTTCACATGACCTTGACCTTTAATCTTCAAGGTCACACAATCAATGATCACTTTTTATCGTGTATACATAACAATCATGTGAAAATGCTTAAGTCGTGACATCGCCTTGACCTTTGACAGATTTTAGTGAAGACCTTTTCAAATCTTTGCCTTTCTCAATAGTTGATATACATCAAATAAGAGCCTGATAGCACAAATATTTTTCAAGGTATCGTGTTAACAAGGATTTTAGCAATTTCATAACTCGTGACTTTGACCATGAATGTGAACAAAACAAAACAATTTCCCAGGAGTATAAGTAAGGAGTTATGTATATGAGTTCTCAAAACCTCAGACATATTTTATTGGAAGCTGTGATAAAGGAGAACAAGTTCTAGTGATACTATTTCCTCGATACTGACATAGATAGGTTTTGGTGCAAAGAACTTGCTCTTCATCTTTTTGCAACACACTGCCAGCATAAAACAGACAAATAATGAATTGTGGTTAAGTTTAATTCATAAATCTTTCATGAATTTACAAAATTTAATGGAAACATTTACAATAGAAAAAAGTGAACAATTGAGCTGTCAAATATGTCCAGACTCACATCACATGAAACATTCTCGTTAATACTTTCCAATGCATGTATGAAAGGAATGTTTCATTGTTTCTTAAATGCAGAAGATTGCTATTGTAATCAAAATGAAACAAGAATAGCACTAAATTGGTTTTGACTGAATGTGACCCGTAAGGAAAAACAGTTAAACAAGACATATCAGATTACCATTTCAATACACAAAATAATAAACACATTCTAGATTACACGTTGCAACACCGATACAGTAGATTGACATATCAGAGATTGTCAGAACACTTGACGACATATGGACACAATCTAAATTAACGGGGAAGCCTTAAAAATGAAGATGGATAACAAATTACAATAATGTTTTAGATAACAATCGGGCACTGCCATTTAGGATGCGTTAATGAGTGCTGACTTTTGCGAGATAAATGCCTATCATGAGGAACTATATTAATCTATTTCGCATGTTTCTTGAAAATGTCTATCACATCTTGGACATCGTCCTTAGATCCTAGAAAGATTGGTGATCGTTCATGCAGGCCTGTTGGCTGAATGTCAAGGATTCTGTTGCGTCCGTCAGTAGCCATACCTCCAGCTTGTTCCATCAGAAATGCCATAGGATTACACTCATACAGGAGTCTCAGCTGTAGATGAATAGCAGGTCGTCAAATTGTGTAGTAGGATCAACATTATTGCAATACTAAACCTGCTCATTTTATTGTACAGTTCCTGTTGCCTTATTGAAAATGCACTCAAAACATTAAATGAATGTAGATCATTTTGAATTGACAAGCATTAGCTTCTTCCATAATGGATTATAATCCTCGATCAGCAACTGAGATTTGGTTTATTAAACTTGGCAAATATCAAATATCAAAATTTCAAATAGGTTGAATGACTGCTTTTGATACAAAATGGATAATTGATTTGAACATTAAATTATAAGGCTTTAATTGATGTCAAACCATTTACCATGCATCTCAACTCTTTGATAAAAGGTATAATTCAGGATTGGCACTGGTAAATAACGGTTTATTCAGAACATTCCAGGAACCTCACTATTTGATATCTACAAATTCTTTTAAAGCTCATCAATTAACATGCTCGGATACATTATTCGTACCTTTCCATTCGGTGCTTCTGATGTGGCAGGGTACATAAAGATGCCTCCATACACAAGAGTCCTGTGTACATCGGCCACCATGGAACCAATATAACGTCCCCCGTACGGCTTGCCGGACTGTTAAGTACACAAGATCGAAACATTTAAAAGCTTGATGGCTGGTGAAAGCATGAATTGTTGATAACTTTTTCATAGAAAAATATCATGTTTTAGAGTGTGTTTTTACTTGTCTTTCAGGTGTATTGTTATCATAGTGGAATATATTTTAAAATGTGTAAAATTAACAACCAATCTGATAGAGAATTTAATGTGAACAATAAACAGCAAAAAAAACCCCAGGAATGACCAGTGGTCCCCAAATGGTAGCGTATTACATTTAGTGTGTGAGTGAGTTCTGCTAGCGGAATATTTGCAGCCATCAGTGGCTATTTTACATTTAAAGACATTATCAATACAAGAGAACCAACCGCGGGGAACTTCTTGCTTTTGACGTATTCCCTGGTGGGCTCATCCCAGTACTTCTCGTAGCCCTCGTTCAGGGAGTAGATTTTACCTCTAGGCTTACACGTGATGTTCCGTTCTGTCAGAAGGAACTCTCCAATAGCCTGAAATTGGAGTATGCATCGTTGAAAGAAAAAATATTTCGATAGCATTCTTCCATTTGATGACAATTATCTTTTTGTGAAAGTAAAACATGGCAAAGTCTACATATCCAGCAATTTATTCTCAATCCCTAGCCTCTACTGTACATATCTTATTGCTGCAAAGAACAAATATATCACTTATTTAAAATGGTTTTGTCAAGTTTCACTTTATTTAAACAAAACCTCTCAAAGTTACCAGCCCCGAACAAAAGTAACCAGGCTTCAGAATGTCGGACAGGGCTTATTTATTACACTGCCAAAAGCCCTGCAGTCCTATAACATGGTGATCATCTAACATGCCCCTAATTTCCACATGCTCTGACAACATTGGTAACAGAACAAAAGTACACTGCTTATAAATAGTGCCCATCAAAATAAAAGGGCTACCCTAATTAACACCCAGGGCATTTATTTTGTCTATAACAGCAGTACTAGTACTGTATTATATAATGGAAAATTATCATTTGGACTGTCTTGAGACAGAAGATAGTGGTTTAGAATTAAAATATTTCACAATCAGTTCGGGAGAGAACTTACAGGATCGTACATGAATCCATTCACACCCTGACCAGTGGAGAGTACAACCATAGTGGCACTGCCGTACAGAGCGTATCCCGCGGCAACCATCTCCCTACCAGGTTTCAATGCGTCCTTCTCTGATACAGGCTCTGGGGAGTTCTAAAACAAGAACATACATATTTTTGAGAAAAAAAAATATAGAAAGACATTAACTAGAGAAATGAGAATATATTACATGAAATGAGTCAATAAACAAAATACAGAATGAAGAACTGTTTTATTGATTTACAACTTCTTTATGATGTATTGCTTGACGAAGACATTTGTGTCTATGTAAATACTCGCCTATTATACAGAATTCAAAAGTTGTACATACATAGCACAATTCTTCAGTCTTCATCTCAACTTCTAGACACTTCTAGAATACTTATGAAAGATGAACCATCCTTCACTATTAACAAATTCAGCAACATCAAATTTGCATCACTCACCTTTTTGTAGATACCAAATATGGAGCCGATGGATACAAGACAGTCGATGTTTGATGAACCATCGAGGGGATCAAAACACACGATATATTTACCCTGAAAATGGATCATTGGGTAAATTTGTAAATGATTGACACAAATGTTAACTAAGTAAAAGCAAATGTTGCTATCTGTTGGGTGTCAAAATTGTCAGCTCAATGTCCGAGCAACTTGCAAGATGGATATCAGGCACTATATGGATTTCTAATTTGAAGAATACATAGACAATATTTGACTTTTCCTAAGGATATATAATGAACATTGTGGTATGCATGGCAGTGAAATTCAGTCTTGCACCCAGACCTTACTGCATGTGTCTACAACAGACAAAGTTGATGAGCCCGTGACAGGATTTTTTCACAGACCTCTTGACCCAAAGCTGAACATGCTAACCACTGTGCCATCCCACCCCTCATAATGTAAGTGATGATTCTTCTAAAAGAGGTCACAATCTACCTAGGTCTCGTACCTGTCTCTCGGTCTCCACCTCGACGACCGTCTCGTTCTCCTCGGACACCAGCAGACATGCAGTGTAGGAGGACTTGAGCATGTTGATGAACAGATCGTTGGACAACACGTCCAGCTTCTTCACCTGGTCCCCAGTCACATTTGTGGAGCCTGCGATCCCATACCTGGCCAAAGAACAAACGGCTCTGTACACCAATCCAAAATCTATGATGTTAAATTTAGTTTTCATAACAGCTGAAGCAACATAACAAGCAGGATTGTTTTGTGTTCATGATAGATAGTTTGATCATCTGTTTACTAAACACTTGATGGACAGAAGCCAAATTTAACTTTTAATTTATATACAAACAAAACATTTTAAAGAAAGAAATAGATAAAAACAAAACTGTATTTTTGAGCGATTTTTTTTACGTACATTGAATCTTGGAAAAAGAGGAAGTGCTTATGACTTTCACAAATACCACAGTATTGATTGAAGTCTGGTCAGTATGATATATACAGTCAAATTGTAATCTGCATGAATGTTAACAAATATATAAATTAGATAATAGATGCAACCCCAAAAACAACCATCAAACATTTTTATATCTTTTATCTGTGGTCTTCTAGATTTGCATCAAAGCAGTTTGCATAGGCGTAGGAACAGGGGGGGGCCCGGGGGGGCCGGGCCCCCCCACTTCTGAAACTGGGGGGGCACGGCCCCCCCACTTTTCACCCACGAAAAAAAATTCAATAGCGCTTTCTAGGAGCAGATAGTACGTGTCAATTTTGAAGAAAATTTCTTTTCTCATACTATTTTTTCAGAAACAGATAATATGACGAGTCCTCACCCTATTTTTTAACACAATTTCGGATGAAAATTTTGATCCTACAGCATCTTCTAGTGAAAATACGACATGGCAACCCCAATTTTCAGACGAAATTGAAAAATATGTTGTTCCTATATCTGTGTTTGGTGGGAGGAGGGTGCTTCGATACCCTTAACAAAATTCGGAAAGTGTGACAAGGCAATGGCAAGGCATTGCTTCAGGCGTCCGTCCGTCCGTCCGTCCGTCTATAAACTTTTCCCTTCTTCGACTTCTTCTCAAGAGCCACTGGCTCCAGTGGGCTGAAATTGTAGGAACATGCACCATCGTCAATAGGGGTCTTAAATCATAGATTTGGTGACCCCGTGGTCCTGTAAAATCTCTTTTCATCTTCTCAAGAACGAAAAGGCCAAGAAAGCTGAAATCTTGTGTACATACTCCCTAGTAAATGGGGATCTTAAATTACAGAGTTTGTGGCCCTGGTGGTCCTCAGATGCCATGGGCCAAAAAAACTATTTTAGGCTTTTTCTCCAGAAGTAAGAGCTAGAAAGTTGAAATATCGACTCCTAAGACATTTGGGATTGAAATTGTACATTTGGTGACCATGTGACCCCTAGTAAGGGCAACATTGGCCACTCCTGAAAACGTTTTTAGCTCATCAGACCTGACCTCAAAAACCTATTTCGTCTTTCTTCTCTAGAACCAGCTCTGTAGTGACTACAGACAGTTGGCATCACGTGTACATACTCCTACTGTCACTCCTTAGATCATGGATATCTTGATTAATACGGGGCCCAAGGAAGCACAGCATTAAAACCTATTTTCGTCTTATTCTCCAGAACCACTGATTCCAGAGAACTGGAATCATTAGTACAGTTAGCTTGGCAAGCGGAGATTCTGATTCATATATTTGGTGACCTTTTGATCCCTAATAAGGTCCTCAGGGGCCACAAACTCAAGGACTATATTTGTCTTTTTATCCAGAACCAGTAACTCTAGAGAGTTGAAGTTCTGTGTACAGGCTCCTTGGCAAGTGGGGATTATAATTTATAGATTTTGTAACTTTTGGTCGTCATGGTTTTATGATCTTCTACAGAATGAAAAGTCTTTGTATTGGTCTCTTGGATTATGAATTGTAATTTTTCAAACAATATGTCTATGATTTTCGACATCATTTTGGATGCTATTTCAGGATTAATTATGATCGAACTGAGATAAGAATGTTCTTTCTCAGGCTCTGGAAAAAGTCAAACTTGTCGACTTTATTTCAATCCTATTTTATTTCCATTTTATCGTGACTTCCGTGGTCTTGTCTGCAAATATTGAAGCTCATACAGATCCCTTGCAATTACAACTATATGGTCCTGAGTACCCTAACACACGCACTCAAAAATTCCAAATTGTTGCCATTATGGACTAATCGTGGCCTAGTGTAAACGCAGCATATGCAGATTAAACATTTGTAATGATTATTATCCGAAATATTAAGAACAAAAGCACTAGGAATATGATACATGCTAACTTTCAACTTTCTCGCGAGTATAGGTCTCTGTCCCCTTCACAGCTAGGACAAACTGTCCTTTCTCTCAAAATGAATGATTTCTATAATTATTTTTTAAAATTTCCGCCTTTAAAAATATGTTAACGGTGCTTATTCTATTCAGGTGCATGTTTCAGTTCAAACACATTTTCAAATGTTCAATTCTGATTTGATCTAGGTATAATTTGGTGTATTTTCTTGACATAAAATCGATATTTTACAGCCACACCTGTGTCAAGTGGGTTTTTTTTGCCTCAAAAGCAAGGTCACGTGACATTTTTGGCCTCAAAAGCAAGGTCACGTGACTTTGTTTTGCCCCAAAGCAAGGTCACGTGACTTTTTTTGGTCCCAAAGTAAGGTCACGTGACTGTTTTTGGTCTCAAAGCAAGGTCACGTGATTTTAAATTTAAGTAATCAGTGAAACACACTTTAAACCCCATACAAAATGACTAAGATTGACCCCCCCCCCCCTGTCCGTCATCCTGAGAAGCTAATTGCCCCCCCCCCCCCCCCCCCCCAATCAACACAGACGGGGTATTCTGACCCAAGCTAGAGCCACCCCCCCCCCCCCCGCTCTCAAGAAAAAAAATTGGGCCCCCCCACCCCAAAAACCGTTCCTACGCCTATGAGTTTGGAAGTTACAAGATTTGAAATTATAAAATATTCATTGTGCCATCTCATCAATGTTTATACTAATTGTGTTCAGGGATACAGACCGTCATCGTCACTCATGCAAACTCATAAACAAACAAGTTGAGCTACCCCTGGGTAGTATTTTACAACTACTCATGCCATTGTTGATGTAACCTTTGCTATCTAATCTTTTACAAGGTTACCACATGGACTTTGGACCTTAAGTTGAAAGTGTGGATTAAGATATGGGTTATGAACAGTTAGTTTATCTATGTATTGAAGTACAATGATACATGACAGCACTTTTTAAAATTTGTTGATACCGGTATATTAATGTTTGTGTTGCTCGGGTATTTCGTGATTTACATGTGAATGATTTGTATGTTAGTATGAAAGTATGTGGTTGGTATGATGTTCTTGTTGAAGTGATAAGAACATGTGGAAGGTGAGTAAACATATAACGTCACATATAATGTGAATGAGGAATTGTATGTGTTAGGTGAATGCATACAATGTATGCATCAATATATAAGTTTAATTATTTTACAAAATTAAATTAAGGAAAATGCAGCGTTTTTTATTTCACGTAATGCATATAACCAAGATGGCAAAAAGTTGGCGATACAACTAGCACCTTAAGATCAGCGAGTCAACTATCTTATGATTTGTTTTTTTTCTTTCTAATGAAGTCATGACAAGGTGAGATGAGGTGAGGTAGGGTAGGGTAGAACAGTTCCCATAGCAGACAAAGTTGCCAAGCACCTAGCGAGATTCAACCCCCGGACCTCCTGATCTGAAGCCGAACGCGCTAACCACTGCGCCATCCCCCCAAGCCATGACAAGCTGCTGCTTTGTATTTTCATTGCATATTAGGAGAAAGAATTCAATGTGCTCTACATCACATATTTTGTTAAAATAAGCAGGAAGGCAGGTCGAATGTAAGTGGATTGGAGCTGTGTGATATAAATTCTTACATTAATGATTACGAAAAACAAGGCAAACATTGAGGATGTTCGCTCCTCAAATTTATAGTATTAAACTTTTTTTCTAACTTATTATTTTTTAAAAGATCAAAGTATATGATTGGAAAATCAGCATTAAAAAATAGGGGGTAGTGTGGGTTTTTTCGAGATATGACGCCTGTAAGATGTACAATTTTAACATGGGAAAATGGGGAAAAAAATGCTAAAAAACTTTAAAATTCTACATTTCTAGTATTAAACTTTTTTCCTTTTTTGATATGTAACAAGGTTCATGTTACCATACCGAAATCGATGAAAAAATATATATGGTAGTGTGGGTTTTTTTAAGCTTTGACACAAAATGTACCTGAAAACCCCCTTTTTTAAGTCAAATTTAGGCCATTTAAGTCACATTTTCTTTATTTCATTTGTTTTTTAAAAGCATGTAGATGATGTAGAATATCATGAAGTAAATAAAGATGTGAAAAATAATCTTTACTTAATCATATTTCATTTTTGAAGTTCAACAGGAAGGAGCGGACATAATTGTGGTATTTGGTGAAATATTTGCCCGGCATATAAAACTGATATAAATAGAGAATCTCACCCAAGTGTCTTCTGATATCAAATATATCAACACGAGTTGATTATAGTTACAAATATCCGAGGCTTGCCGAGGATATTTTTACTTTAATCAACAAGTGTTGATATATTTGATATCAGAAGACACGAGGGTGAGATTTTGTTTATCATTCAAAATCATTCTTCAACAATTATTAGCAAAATAATTAACATATCTGCAACACAAAACTGCCATTTGACTACTTCAGCAGTGAGCTCAGTGATGTCATAGCATTGTGACGTCATCAGCATTGTGGCTTCATAGCATTGTTACGTCATCAACTTTGTGACGTCATAACATTGTCAGCAGTGTTCTCAGTGATGTCAAAGCCTTGTGATGTCATTAACTGATGATGTAATAGGATTATGACGATTTAATTGATTGTAGCGATATCTAAAATGTAGATATGTAGATATCGCTTATAGATGTTGCTTGATCTCACACAAGCGATATCTACTGTGAGAGCCAGTTTTGGATGATATTTACCCTGCCAACATGACACAATCACTTTAATGATGATGATCTCATCTACATTACATGGGATATTCATTTTGACAAGTTTATAATAATTATGTCGTGTTGTCAGGTTTAATAGTTTCCTCTGGCATTATTGATCTTGCTTATAATCTTGACTATTTATGAGTTTACTTGACCGAGGTCATTCAACTCTTTGTTTGTATAACAACTTTCCCTCACTTCTTATCTACACGACCCATGCATAACCTACCCCTAAAGTGCAAATAGTTCAAGGTGCAATGTCAAGGCCATATCAAATGTAGCATGATTTCCTTCCTAGTTCGCTGTTCAAAATAAAAATATCCTTACAGTAAAAATATGTTTTCTTCTTTGAATATACTAAAGTAGTCACTACTTCAACCAGTGAAGATTGAAACACTTACAAACTATGTATCCCCGCTTTCCGAACAGCTGAAGAAATGGCCTTGATTGCTGTTAGGATTGAGTTCAGAAGCTGCGTAAGGTCGCCGGTCGCTTGTGGGAATTTTCTCTGTTCCTCCAAGACAAACCTGGCCAAGGTTTGGCAGTCGGTGTCTATAGCACTCCCAGTGGATGTCATGATGAACCTACTGTTCGACAGGCCCTGTGACTGACGCAGTGAGAGAGAGATTGGATTATTACTTCACGGCCCCGAAATCTGCAGTTGTTGTCGACAGGAGATAGTCATCACGTGACTTGTTTATGTTTTCATTGGCTACAAGGGACACACCTCCAGATTGCGACCTTCACTTGCCACGTGCAAAACGGAAAATGTAAACAAGATATGTTGAACTGTGTCGATTGTGGTCTGTGTTACATTCTATGAAAACATGTCATGAACTGCATTGATGACCTTGCAATAGGAAAATGAAAATACAGTATTGAGTACAGTACCCAGACCTGTTATTATCATGTGACTAATTATAAAACAGTTTAATTTGTTATTCTTTCATTTCAAGATTTCAATGTATTTGAAGATTCGAACACCATATTAAAACATCAATTGCCATTCATAATAAAATTTGATTGATATAAGGTAGGGTAATAGGGGGTCGGGTCCCTGGGTAGAAAACATCTACACGTCCCAGCCCTATAATACATCCATGATTATATATTATCAATATAACATAACATATATAACAGTAAACATATCACAAGTTTCAATTAGATTTAAATTGGTCAAAATGGTTTAATTTATAAAACCTATAATACTTTTTTAACGTCAATAAATTTTGGTAGGGTGTGATGTCATCCGTGACACTGCATGTAACAATACATGTAATATTAACTCCTAATATGGCAGTCATAACATAATTATGATATCATTTACCCCCTCATCCCCTCAAAGTACCTTTCCATTAAATTTCAGCTTTGGGGGATCTTGAGGAAGTCGAAATTGTTAAACACAGGACAATCAATTGACATATCTGTCAAGAGAAAAACATTTTAATATTCATCAAAATGCCAGTCATGTATAGTTGCACAGATGGCCGTGAATGTGATATGCATACTGCATGTTTGTGATGATCAGTTTGTAACAGGATTGACCTTTTTAATTTGTTGGAAGTTTTTCATGTTGGTGAAATATTTGATAAGGGGTATTCTCAAGAAATTAGTGGGAAAGAGCAGACATGTTGTAAGATCGTTGACTTTTTAGCTTTTATGTATGTTTAAGTGTTTATGTTGGTGACATATTAAATTAGGGACATTCTAAAAAATTAATGGTCAAGACTAGACATTCCTAGCCAGAAGATAGCATTGTGAGTGTTTATGTCAGTGAATAATTTGATAAAGGGCATTCTCAAGAAGTTCGTGGACAAGTTCTTACTGAAACAAGAAGACATAGTCATCAACATCCCCCGCCAGACACAAGAAATGAGAACAAGGGCAATAATTCAAGAAGAAATAATTGTGCGCTTCTCATTTTCTTTCCATTAAGGTAACGATATCCTCAAGCCACACAACTGATTTGATGTTAAACAATGTCTGAGAAAAAGCTATATCCTTGGATACTTGAAACAGAGTCGAAAAAGCTGAACAAGGGGAATAACTCCGGAAAAAATAATCACATGCTTCTTTTTTTCAAACTCCATCAAGGTATCGATGGCCTTAAAGTACACACAAAATTTGGTTATCCTATCTTAAATAGTTTCTGAGAAAAGCTGTCCCCTTTGGTAATACCTTGTACAGAGTCCAAATGTACAGAACAAGGGCAATAACTCTGCAAAGATTAATTGTGTGCTTCTCATTTTCGAACTCCATCAAGGTACTTATGCCCTCAATCCATCCACCAAATTGGGTTATCCTATCTTAAATAGTCTCTGAAAAAAGCTGTCCCCTTTGGAGATACCATGAACAGAGTCCGAAAATACGGAACAAGGGCAATAACTCCGGAAAAAATAATCACACCGTTCTTATTTTCGAACTCCATCGAGGTATTTATGTCCACAAGCCACACACCAAATTTGGAAACTCTATCTTAAACAGTTTCTGAGAAAAGCTGTCCCCTTTGGAGATACCATGAACAGAGTCCAAAAATACGGAACAAGGGCAATAACTCCGGAAAAAATAATCACATCGTTCTTATTTTCGAACTCCATCGAGGTATTTATGTCCACAAGCCACATACCAAATTTGGAAACTCTATCCTAAACAGTTTCTGAGAAAAGCTGTCCCCTTTGGAGATACCATGAATAGAGTCCGAAAATACGGAACAAGGGCAATAACTCCGGAAAAAATAATCACACGGTTCTTATTTTCGAACTCCATCGAGGTATTTATGTCCATTAGCCACACACCAAATTTGGTTGTCCTATCTTAAATAGTTTCTGAGAAAAAGTGTCTCCTTTATAGCGGACGGACGGACGCACGGATGGACGGACGGACGGACGGAGCCCAAACCTATATCCCCCTTCCACTTCGTGGCGGGGGATAATAAAGTGCTCTCACAAAAAGGCAAATAAGTGTTATCGATGGCTAAATAATACTCCTGAATCAATGAAAAGAATTCTAAAACGCTTGTACATGGTTCAGTTAAGCCATGTGAGTCCATTTCCCATCGAGCAGCCATTTTAAAATGTTCACATTAAATGGCTGCTCGAAGGTAGTTCAAGGGATCTGAATAATGTAGAGATACCAAAACAGTCAGAATAGAATTTTAAATATGATACAATGATGACATAGTAAACCATCTTGCTGTCTGAACTCTCAAAATCGATTGCTTTAAATGATTGGTTTATCAGGTTGTGTAATGAGATGTTTTAACCTCAAACGTAACAATATATTGTATAAATTTAAATAATAAATGGCAAATTTTAGTGGCCCCCGGTTCCTACGCCTATGATATGTGTACATGTTGTTGTGACTATTGCTGGAATCTTGAACAATGTTTTGATTAAATTCAAGATGCCTCCAACCAGGCTTTTCTTGTTATTGATTGAGGAGTATTATCTAGCCATTGGCAACACTTATTTATCTTTTCGTGATATGAATTTATTTAATTAGGAATGGCGTTCTACAGTGCCTTAAAATGCCAATAAAAGTTAAAAATAAACCATGTGGCAATATTTGCTCTTGCCCACAAATGTTTGCTCCTGTCAACTAATTTCTTGAGTATTCCCCTATTCTTATATTTCACCAACATAAACATTTAAAATATCATAAACATTGAAAACCCTAATTGCAAAGTTTGCTCCTGTCCACTAAGTTTGCTCCTGCTTACCATTGAGCCTCATATTTTGATTAGAAATTAATTGATTTAGATATCTGTCCCTCTCTAGTTAAATGGATAGCCTCATTCTTGTCAAATAGATCCCAATATGTCAAACTGAAAAAGTACTTGTTCCTGGACTGTGTCTATTAGCACTGGTGCCTCTCAAGGATGTGTATTGTCTCCAATATTTTCATGAAGTATACTAATGACTGGAAGTTCTCATGGGATTATGCCATCTAATCATATCTTATTGATGAACTTCATGAACGGTAGGCTGAAATTTAGCTTTAAACATTATCAGTGACCCTTCACATGTATCACATGACTGTTTTGAAATGGTATCCTCTGGCCGTTGGTATAATGTAACGAGTCCAAATCAAAAGATACAAATGTCATTTGTGCTAATGTCAAATTCTGTTGAATGATCATTAATGTTCTCATTATCACTCATACCCGGTACATTTATTTGATCATCTTGTTTACATGTATTTATAATTTCGTATTTATGCTCACTCAGATTTAAGACAAATTCCCCATTGAGCAATACAGAATGAAGTATCTCATCTTAGCACAAAGTCCTTGGTAACACTGATACACATGAATGTCACATGCATAGTTTGTGTAGCAATGATGATAATGATTATTGTTATCTTCAACCAAACTCTTTTTTTTCTGATCATCAGATTCATTCCCTGGAAAGAAGAGGTTTTAGATAAGTATTTGTTATCTTTCTCATGGCATGTACTGTAGGTGTTAATGCTTGTATAGGACAAGTGATAAAACATAAGATAGTGCTGTACGTCTGTATGTCTCTAAACACCTCATCACATTAAACAATGCCACACATTTGAGTAAAATATGTATCATTTTAAGATACTCTTTTTTGTTTTGTATCCAGTTTCACTAAATACAAGATATATATATTTCTGTGTCAGTTTTTCATGACTTAAGGGGGCTCCAGTATTTTTCTACCTAAATACCTCATTTTTGGGCATTCAGCTATTCTATACATATACCTTCTGTCCCCCCAAGGCACATGTCATTATCACATTCTTACTACCCAAAGATTTCATATCCTTTCACAATTTCTCAAACCGAACCAGCCCCCAAATGTGTATTTTCATGTTTTTCTGGCAAAATTCATGTATTAAATATTTTATTATATATCTATGCCTCATGTTGTTTTTGCACAAAGATATATATTTCTGTGCCAGTTTTTCATGACTAAAGAAGTGAATGAATGTAGACTGCAGTCAAGAGTGTTCCATTACCAGTATTTCATGCAAGGTTCTCTGATGGTTTCTGAAATAGACTTATTGGCCGTGTCCAGAATGACCATATACTAGAAACAGGAATTTGTTCATATTGCCTAATTCAGATCCTTTGCTTTACTTACATGGTTTGACTCATGAAGACATTCTGAATATCTTGGATCCAAAATGTTTGTTGAATAGTTTGTATATGTCCTTGTTAAGAATATTATAAATACAGTGAATATTTTGATCATCATAATGTTGTCCAGTAAACATGTTTTTTTTTCAATCTAAATTTTTGATTATTTCCCTTACATTTGTTATTCAATGCAAACAACGAATAACACATATTGTATTCAAAATTGTATTTATTCAAGGTCACTTTGGAATCATTTTGGCAACAAGTGAATTATTTCAAACTTAACTGAAAACTGAAACAAAAGGGAATGTAAATAGATCTCATTTCAACTTACATGATTCAGAATTTAGTTAGCTTTTATAACAACTCATAAACACAAAGTCAAACAGTGAGACTTGTTTAAACATGTGTATCATTCACAACAAAAACCGATACGCACTAATTAGGATTGTAAAACAAACTGAAGTGAAACTTTGAACATTAAAGTCACTTACAATGTCTACAACATAATTTTGTTACAAAAAGAAGAACTGAAATAATGTTAATAACTGTAGCACCTTTTGATACATGTCAGTTTAAAGGAACTGAAGAAAGGCATCCCTTCATCTCAGAGATACTTCTGCATCATGGATATATTCCGTTCAACATGAACAATCATTGAACATCAGAGAACATTCCAATATTATACAGTCGTCTGAATGTATGTTGCACTCTACACTGAGATTTTAATTATTTCTTCCGGGTAGGTTGATGAACAAGTCGCCTCTCATCCAGTAGAATGTCCGTGTATTGTCCGGTGACGATGTGTATCTACATGAAAGCAGCCCATCCCTCAAACATCTGACAAAGATTCTTCACATTCATGGATTCCTGTATATGAAAAGTAAAGATTTTATCCAAGCTGAAACAATTCAAACTGTTATTGTTTACAGGTCTTTGAAGACACACAGGATTAACAAACGCCAACCCATCCACCATGGTATTAAATTTTAAAAAAAAGTTTTTCAGGAAGCCTAGAAATGGAGAAATAAATATATGATTAGGTTTTCATTACTGTACTGAAGTCAAAATTAGAATACAAAATATACAGCAGATGGGCAGATGAGCAGAAGGACAATTAACAGAGTGGATCAAAAGCCCCATATGAAAGAGAAATGAAAATGATAAAATTAAATAATATCTCATCAAATATATATCCTTACAGAAGGTGGATCAGTACAATATAAGTGAAGAAAGAAAGCCAGGGACACACCTGAAGGATGTGTGTGTATCTAGAGATAGGCGGCCCAGCCGATATACATCTGGCTCAGGTTCTTGTCATCAGTAGCCTCCTGGAATACCAAACACTCAGTCAGTAAGAGTAATTACCAGTGTCACATAATTGGAATAACACTATCTGCAATAGTAAAATAATTCTTGCATTTGTTTTCTGATGAATGGGGAGGTGAGGTGAGGTGAGTTGGGATTTAACGCCGCTTTCAAGAGTATTTCACTTACATCGCGGCTGCTAGTATTATGGCAGGGAGAAAGCCCGCAACGCCATGTGGCTATGCATCTGATGAAGAATTGAAAGTGATGAATAGGAAGGGAAAGAATTTAAAGTGATGAATGGGAATGGAAAGAATTAAAATAAGAATGTGGAAGATGATGACAGGACATAGCTGAATATACAGCTCGAGAATCAATTATACAAATTGAGGAATATTTAAATTATTTTTTTGAATGATGTTGGATGTTCGAGATCTAGAGATAAGTTAACTTAGTTAGTCAGATTATGAGTTAGCGTACATTGAATAAAATACTTTAGCTTTTTGACATATACCAAGGAGCATCATTTGCGTTCTTCATTCAAATCTCTACCCATACAGTATACCAATAAAAAAGTTCCCAAACGCTATTGCAAATCCAGATTTTCAGTGTCCCTATCAGTCCCTCATTAATTTTGGAGGATGTTCAAGAATTCCTAGACATATTAAAGTAAATTATGCATCCCATATTTCAAAATTCTCCTTAAAATTTTCACAAACACCAAAAAAACAAAAAACATAAAACCTTATTATTTAACAAGAATCTGTTGATATCGTAACTTAGTGAATGCAGCATCTAAAAACATGATTATTTTGTAACCAAAAGTTCTGTATAACCAATAAATCAGCTGTTTTTCATGTACCGGTGTAACTTTATTCATCATTTTGTACTTTTCGTTTCATCTGTGGGTTAATTATTCAACAATATTGCATGACCAGACTTTTTCTGTATCAGAAAGCTATTTCCACAATTTATTTTGCATCAGCGGAATTGCAGAATCCAGAGGGGACTGTCCTATTTACCTTGATGAGGTAGTTGACGTGACCCTCTATAGAGAGCGGCAGACCGCGCGGCTTCGTCTTGTTTTTCAGGATCCCCTTCAGGCGGTGTTCAATGTTCTGCACACAGTTCATGGCCTGGCGAAAAATAGGAGATAATGTAGTCTGTGTACAAGACAATATCTGATGTCATGTCGTTGTCATTACTTACAACCACATCATCACTGTCTCTCTGCAACACTGCATTCAGACCAATAATGCTTTAGCATAATTTTTACAGAATATCAGAACTATACTTTTCTTGGTTACCGGTAGGTTATAATTTTTTTTCATTGTTTGGTTATAATTTTTTTAATATGCAAATGGTAAATAAAGACTTTGGACAAAAATAAAGAATCATTCGGCATTACATTCTCGTAATAAATTTGCTTGTGCATTTTCATCTATTTTCAGTGTCGTTATGATAAAGACCAGTTAAAGATGATTTTGGACATTTTTATGAATGGAAAGTATGTTTTCAAATACTAAATCTTTTAGATGAAGTGATAAGAAGTACTTTCATATGTAATAACTGCTTGAATTGTAAAACTTTGATGGTCAGGATTCCTGACCAAGACAGATCTGTGAGCTCAGGGATGATTACTCTATAGCAGGTAAGTATTAATGAGGTGAATTCACTAACCTGTTCATTGGATATTTCTCCTGATTCTGTTGGATTTGATCTCTGACCTCGTGCAATTTTCACCCATTCGACCAGAGGGTCATAAATAAATGGCTTTAGGATGCTGCAAATGTAGATTCAGTTAATTCTTTAGGTCAAAAACCAAAAACAAATCTCATACAGTTGAGACATGAATGTTAATCAGTGTATGAAATAAGCTTTAAAAGTGGGGCCAAAGAGGCAACAAATACACAATTTATAATCCCCACTGACCAAGGAGTCTTTGCACAAGATATCAACTCTCTAGGAGAGTTCTTGAGAAGAAATCAAAATGTGCAACGTTCATGGATGGAGAAACTGACTTCATGCCATGCCTTAAGCACAGCACAGACTGCAAGCCCTTAGTCAAAACCGAATTACAACTTGTGATAAGTTTCATAGACCATATTTAATACTGAGATGTTAGAAGTTAAACTCCCAACAAACAAACGTACCTCATGAGTGGATCCATCTGGTTCCTCATCACCCGGAGCGTCACCTCGCACGCCTGTCGGAATATCCCCTCCACTCCCATTGGTCCCTGCACATACAATACATGCATGAAGAGAACTATCAAAATCCAGAGACAAAAAGGTTTTGATAACTTGACCAGTGTATGCTCAATGATAGCAATAGTAAAGGAACTCACCAGTGCGCTGACCATGTTGTGGGTCAGACGGAACGGAACTCTCTCAGGCCACTCAAATGTCTCGCCCTGGGTGCAAAGAAATAAACATTAGTCACACGTCCTCATACTTTCCACAACAATTCAAGTATAAAAATAGAGCCATGGGCTCTGTAGCTCATCAGAATTTTAATGATTTTTTATCTAAGGTTGAATATCTAAGTTATCTCAAGTAATACATTGTTAACAAGCAAAATAGTATTGGTTTTAGATCATGACCCCTGTGACCCTAATTTGGAGTCACAGGGTCACCAATCCTACAATTAAGAATCACCTTTGACCAAAGAATCTCTACACAACAATTCACCTTTCTAGAGCTTTACATATAAACTGGAGAAGAAGATGAAAATAGGTTTTTGGGTCATGACCCGTGACTAAGATTGGGGTCACAGGGTCACAAAATCTACAATTTAGAATCCCCATTGGCCAAGGAGTCTGCACACAACTTTTCAGCTCTCAAGACCTTTTGGAACTGGAGAAGAAGATGAAAACAGGTTTTTAAGGATGTGACCCCAGTGACCCCATTTGGGGTCATGTGGTCACGAAATCTACAATTTAGAATCCCCATTGGCCAAGGAGTCTGCACACAACTTTTCAGCTCTCAAGACCTTTTGGAACTGGAGAAGAAGATGAAAATAGGTTTTTAAGGATGTGACCCCAGTGACCCCATTTGGGGTCATGTGGTCACGAAATCTACAATTTAGAATCCCCATTGGCCAAGGAGTCTGCACACAACTTTTCAGCTCTCTAGACCTTTTGGAACTGGAGAAGAAGATGAAAATAGGTTTTTAAGGATGTGACCCCTGTGACCCCATTTGGGGTCATGGGGTCACGAAATCTACAATTTAGAATCCCCATTGGCCAAGGAGTCTGCACACAACTTTTCAGCTCTCTAGACCTTTTGGAACTGGAGAAGAAGATGAAAATAGGTTTTTAAGGATGTGACCCCTGTGACCCTATTTGGGGTCATGGGGTCACGAAATCTACAATTTAGAATCCCCATTGGCCAAGGAGTCTGCACACAACATTTCAGCTCTCTAGACCTTTTGGAACTGGAGAAGAAGATGAAAATAGGTTTTTAAGGATGTGACCCCTGTGACCCCATTTGGGGTCATGGGGTCACGAAATCTACAATTTAGAATCCCCATTACCCAAGGAGTATGCACACAACTTTTCAGCTCTCTAGATCTTTTGGAACTGGAGAAGAAGATGAAAATAGGTTTTTAAGGATGTGACCCCTGTGACCCCATTTGGGGTCATGGGGTCACGAAATCTACAATTTAGAATCCCCATCAGCCAAGGAGTCTGCACACAACTTTTCAGCTCTCTAGACCTTTTGGAACTGGAGAAGAAGATGAAAATAGGTTTTAAAGGATGTGACCCCAGTGACCCCATTTGGGGTCATGTGGTCACGAACTCTACAATTTAGAATCCCCATTGGCCAAGGAGTCTGCACATAAAATTTCAGCTCTGTGGAGTCATTGGTTCTGGAGAAGAAGTTGAAAAAGCGAAAAGTTTACGGATGGACGGACGGATGGACGGATGGACGGACGCCGGACACCATGCCATGCCATGCGCCCATCGGGCCTTTCAGGCCTGATGAGCTAAAAATACAGCCATGGGCTCTGTAGCTCATCAGAGTTTATTTTGTTTGATGATGAAGACAGAAATATGTTGTCTCAATATAATGCACAATCCCTAACCCTGACAAATCTTAGTCTTGAAATTGAGAGAGAGCACTCAGCAAGGTCAACACACAGGAGATTATGCAATATTCTGACCCCTTGGCTCTGGTTACAAGCCAGCTGTGTTTTTTGTGTTTTACCGCCAAATTATGTAATAGACTCTTGCTTGCACTAAACACTGGCAGCACTGATCTAACTGTATAAGACTTAAAGAGAACAGGCAATGTGATGAATCTCATGGTACATAGTACAATTTTGAATCACCTTGGCTAAACAATCTCGGTTCTAAGCCTTGTCATCCAAACATCTAAACATTCTGAACAAAATATTCCTTCTAGTTTGTTCTGGATGAAAACAGGATTTTAGGTAATGGCCTACGGGGCTCTTATTTGGGGCCACTGGGTCACCAAATCTACAATTTAGAATCTCCATTGGCTAAAGACTCTTTACACAACATGACAACCTTCTAGGTCTTTTCGTTCTGGAGAAGAAGATGAAAATAATCTTATCTTATCATTTCATCACCAGTCATATGCAGTTCACATATCTCATGTAAAATAAAAGAATTCTTAACTCCTCTTCAATTTAGTCCTTTATGCCTTGTCACAATTTTCAGTTCATAGGCTATTCAATAGTTCTCATTTCACATTGATTACATCAATTTGACAAACATGTCCACAATGTAGATTGTTATCTAAAGTAGACATATATTTCAAATCATTGTGATTGAAGTGTCATAAAATATCAGTTCAAAATTCATTTTCAAAGGTTTTTTTTAGGCTGTGGCCCATATTTGGGGTCACAGGGTCACCAAATTTACAAGTTTGAATCCCCATTGGCTAAAGAGTTTGCATACAATATTACAGCCTTCTAGATCTTTTTGTTCCGGAGAAAAAGATGAAAACAGGATTTTAGGTAATGGCCTGTGAGGCCCTTATTTGGGGCCACAGGGTCACCAAATCTACAATTTAGAATCTTCATTGGCTATAGACTCATTACACAACATGACAACCTTCTAGGTCTTTTCGTTCTGGAGAAGAAGATGAAAATAATCTTATCTTATCATTTCATCACCAGTCATATGCAGTTCACATATCTCATGTAAAATAAAAGAATTCTTAACTCCTCTTCAATTTAGTCCTTTATGCCTTGTCACAATTTTCAGTTCATAGGCTATTCAATAGTTCTCATTTCACATTGATTACATCAATTTGACAAACATGTCCACAATGTAGATTGTTATCTAAAGTCGACATACATTTCAAATAAAGTGGCTGAAGAGTCATAAAATATCAGTTCAAAATTCATTTTCAAAGGTTTTTTTTAGGCTGTGGCCCATATTTGGGGTCATAGGGTCACCAAATTTACAAGTTTGAATCCCCATTGGCTAAAGAGTTTGCATACAATATTACAGCCTTCTAGATCTTTTTGTTCCGGAGAAAAAGATGAAAACAGGATTTTAGGTAATGGCCTGTGAGGCCCTTATTTGGGGCCACAGGGTCACCAAATCTACAATTTAGAATCTTCATTGGCTAAAGACTCATTACACAACATGACAACCTTCTAGGTCTTTTCGTTCTGGAGAAGAAGATGAAAATAATCTTATCTTATCATTTCATCACCAGTCATATGCAGTTCACATATCTCATGTAAAATAAAAGAATTCTTAACTCCTCTTCAATTTAGTCCTTTATGCCTTGTCACAATTTTCAGTTCATAGGCTATTCAATAGTTCTCATTTCACATTGATTACATCAATTTGACAAACATGTCCACAATGTAGATTGTTATCTAAAGTCGACATACATTTCAAATAAAGTGGTTGAAGTGTCATAAAATATCAGTTCAAAATTCATTTTCAAAGGTTTTTTCTAGGCTGTGGCCCATATTTGGGGTCACAGGGTCACCAAATTTACAAGTTTGAATCCCCATTGGCTAAAGAGTTTGCATACAATATTACAGCCTTCTAGATCTTTTTGTTCCGGAGAAAAAGATGAAAACAAGATTTTAGGTAATGGCCTGTGAGGCCCTTATTTGGGGTCACAGGGTCACCAAATCTACAATTTAGAATCTCCATTAGCTAAAGACTCTTTACACAACATGACAACCTTCTAGGTCTTTTCGTTCTGGAGAAAAAGATGAAAATAATCTTATCTTATCATTTCATCACCAGTCATATGCAGTTCACATATCTCATGTAAAATAAAATAATTCTTAACTCCTCTTCAATTTAGTCCTTTATGACTTGTCACAATTTTCATTTCATAGGCTATTCAACAGTTCTCATTTCACATTGATAACATCAATTTGACAAACATGTCCACAATGTAAATTGTTCTTTCAAGTCGACATACATTTCAAATAAAGTGAAAGAAGTGCACATAAAATATCAGTTCAAAATTCAATTTCGACAGTTTTTTTTGGCTGTGGCCCATATTTGGGGTCTCAGGGTCACCAAATTTACAAGTTAGAATCCCCATTTGCTAAAGAGTTTGCATACAGTATTACAGCCTTCTAGGTCTTTTTGTTCCGGAGAAAAAGATGAAAACAGGATTTTAGGTAATGGCCTGTGAGGCCCTTATTTGGGGTCACAGGGTCACCAAATCTACAATTTAGAATCCCCATTGGCCAAGGAGTCTGTACATATAATTTCAGCTCTCTGGAGTCATTGGTTCTGGAGAAGAAGATGAAAATAGCTTTATAGCTTATGACCCCTGTGGCCCTTATTTGGGGTCACATGGTCACCAAATCTACAATTTAGAATCCCCATTGGCCAAGGAGTCTGTACATAAAATTTCAGCTCTCTGGAGTCATTGGTTCTGGAGAAGAAGATGAAAATAGCTTTTAAGGTTATGACCCCTGGGGCCCTTATTTGGGGTCACAGAGTCACCAAATCTACAATTTGGAATCCCCATTGGCCAAGGAGTCTGTACATAACATTTCAGCTCTCTAGAGTTATTGGTTCTGGAGAAGAAGTCGAAAAAGTGAAAAGTTTACGGACGGACGGACGGACGGACGCCATCCCATGCCATAAGCCCATCGGGCCTTTCAGGCCTGATGAGCTAAAAATCGAACAAGGTTTTACATTTTTTAATCAGGGGCCATCTCTAAAAGCAGTATGTTGTAGTGCTACAATAAATGTTAACTCATTTTACTAACAATTTCATTTGCTCTTGAGTTAATCAAACTTAAGTGAGTGAGTTATTGTTTAACGCTAATCAAACTTAAAGTTTTAAATCAAACTTAAAGGCCTGGACAGCTAAAGGTACCTTATTGAAGAGACAGTTGAAGTCAACGTGCACACAGTCGCCGGTGGTTGAGTCGTACAGGATGTTTTCTCCATGACGATCCCCCAGACCCAAGATGTAACCAACCATACAGATCACAGCCGATGTGCGCGCATACGCTAGGCGGGCATTGTACCTACGACATGAATGTATGATTTACAGACGGAGTGAGGGACTCGCTGAATGACTAGAGATTACATCTAACTTTAAACCCTTAGAATAACTAGATTAGCGTTTGCGGGACACCGCAAAAGCAGAGCAGCTCCGAAACTTAGGGTCTCGCCTTTCCCTGTTCCGCCTTCTCGTCAGCATCAATAAAATGGGAATTCTTTTTAACAAAAATTTGTTCATTATTCGAGTTATTACTAATCATCACTGGGGTCACTTTTCACAAGTTTGTTCTTAAAACCTATTTCTTCTTTCAAAATTTTATCCAAGGATTAACGTGGCTTTAACCAATATCTCATGACCTTGACCTTGACCATCAATGATCACTTTTCATCGCGTATAACAATCATGCAATGACTCAAAGTGTTCATAGTTAAAATATGGCATATTCACAAAAGCATGCTTAAGTTTTGACCTCACTGTGACCTTGACCTTTGACAGATTTTAGCGAAAACGTTTACAAATCTATGTCTTTCTCCATAGTTCATATATACCAAATAAGAGCCTAATAGCACAAAAAAGTTTGAAGTTATCATGTATACAAGGATTGTTGTAGTGATTTCAGAACTCATGACCTTGACCTTTGACCTTGAATGTGAACATGTCAAAATCATTCACCAGGTGTATAAGAAAGAAATTAAGCTATCTATATGAGGTGTTAATATCTTCATTGGAAAAAGTTATTTAGTGATTTCAGAACTGGTGACCATGACCCTATGTCGTGACCTTGACCTTAAAAATTCAAGGTCACACAATCAGTGATCACTTTTCATTGTGTATCACAATCATGTAATGGTTCAAAGTGTTAATAGTTGAAATAAGACATTTTCGCAAAAGCATGCTCAAGTTGTGACCTCGCTATGACCTTGACCTTTGACGGATGTTAGTGAAAACCTTTTCAAATCTTGGCCTTTCTCCATAGTTGATATACACCAAATAACAGCCTGATAGCACAAATATTTTTCAAGTTATCGTGTTTACAAGGATTTTTTGGGGCAATTTCAGAACTTGTGACCTTGACCTTTGACCTTGAATATGAACATGTCAAAATAATTCCCCAGGGGCATAAGTAAGAAGTTATGTATATGAGGTGTTGATACCTCCTTGGAAAGAAGTTATTTAGTGATTTCAGAACTGATGACCATAACCCTATCTCGTGACCTTGACCTTTAAAATTCAAGGTCACACAATCAGTGATCACTTTTCATTGTGTATCACAACCATGTAAGGATTCAAAGTGTTAATAGTTGAAATAAGACATTTTCGCTAAAGCATGCTTAAGTTGTGACCTCGCTATGACCTTGACCTTTGACGGATGTTAGCAAAAACCTTTTCAAATTTTGGCCTTTCTCCATAGTTGATATACACCAAATAAGAGCCTGATAGCACAAATATTTTTCAAGTTATTGTGTTTGCAAGGATTTTTTTTAGCGATTTCAGAACTCGTGACCTTGACCTTTGACCTTGAATATGAACATGTCAAAATCATTCACCAGGGACATAAGTAAAGAAGTTATGTATATGAGGTGTTGATACCTCATTGGAAAGAAGTTATTTAGTGATTTCAGAACTGGTGACCATGACCCTATGTCGTGACCTTGACCTTAAAAATTCAAGGTCACACAATCAGTGATCACTTTTCATTGTGTATCACAATCATGTAATGGTTCAAAGTGTTAATAGTTGAAATAAGACATTTTCGCAAAAGCATGCTTAAGTTGTGACCTCACTATGACCTTGACCTTTGACGGATGTTAGTGAAAACCTTTTCAAATCTTGGCCTTTCTCCATAGTTGATATACACCAAATAACAGCCTGATAGAACAAATATTTTTCAAGTTATCGTGTTTACAAGGATTTTTTTTAGGGATTTCAGAACTCGTGACCTTGACCTTTGACCTTGAATGTGAACATGTCAAAAAAAATTCCCAGGGGTATAAGTAAGAAGTTATGTATATGAGTTCTCAAAACCTTATTGGAAAAAAGTTATAGCCAATACAAAACGCGCCGGCGGCGATGGAAACTGCACAAAAACTGATAGCAGCTCCGACTTAGTCGGAGCTGCTAATAACAGTGGCACTTTGGCAAATGGATCGAGACTTTCCCTTCGACTTTATTTGGTAATAAGTCAAAGTGAAGACAGTTTGACTGTATTATATCACCTTAATTAATAAAAAAGATATGTAATCAATAATGTGAACATTCAATGAACGCCTTAATGTCACAACATCAATGCATTGGTAACTTCCATACCCAACTTGAAAGTTCAAAAATAAGCCTGGATCTAAATTATTTTGGCATCACAAGTCGTACAGTTTTTGAGTTATACTATTGAAACAAATGTTCGACATAACTAAATACCACTGCCTGTGTCTTATCGGGTGTAATAACCCTAGCAAGAGAAATACAATTAATACAATATATTGGCACAATTGTTAGGTTTATGAGCCTCACCATGAAGTTGGATCTGGAAAGGTTCTGAGGAACCAATCGTTGAACACGGCTGGGTGTCGGGGCAGCAGCTTATTCTTGAAGATATCCATCTTGGTTCTGGAGAGGGAAGAACATGTGATCTCTAGTCAGCGGAGTTAATTACAATCCTGACTGCAGTGTTTTAATAAGTTTAAACATGATTCATAAACAAACTAATACATCATGTTGAATATACATAACACTTAACTACACTTGCCAGACAAAAATAATCAGACAATTTCAATGGGTTTAGCTTATGTAAAACTGTTCCTACTCACTCTAAAGAAAGTGTATGGTGGGATTGAAAAATTGCTTTTAGTTCCTTGAGTTTTATGAGTAAATAAATTACATCAATACAAGTCATGAGACTATTGAGTTCCTTGCTAAACAACTTTACTCATATTTCATAATTTGTAGGTTCATATTAACAAAATGTATCTACGAACTCGAGAGATGAGTGTATGCTGGGCATGAGATTCTTGAGCTCCTTGCCGGAGACGTAAAGTCCCTTTTCGCGGTACAGCTTGAGCAGGATGAAGCGGAGACCACTCGTGTTGTTCACCCACTCAACCAACCCACACTCCTCGTTCAGGGGAACCACCGTCTAAAACACAAACAGATCTTGTACAAGCAGTCACAGCAAATTCACCATAAAATATTTCAAAATTATGAATTGATTTGTTGGAAATATTTCCCTCCATGTATTTATTTAGTTTAGTTAAAAGCAACAAGACAGCTTACTATTCCGATGTCTTACAACATCAACTCTGTCATCACATTTTCGTTACAAGGAGCATTTATGAAACACTATGAAGGATGACGACATGATTATAACACTGACATAAGTCCTGATGTGTAGGTTCCTCCTCCTGGACTCCGGGTCCTTCCTGAGGAACATGTTCACGATGCTGTTGAACTCCATTAGTCGGCAGTCCTTGCGCATGTCGTCTTTTGGCTTACACATCATGTTGTAGAACTTCCCATCGCTGCCGATCAACGTGATCTTCTTGGGTTTTTGAAGAGAGGGGAGGACCTCAATCTGT
The DNA here is from genome assembly GCA_936450465.1 of Gibbula magus. NCBI lineage: Eukaryota > Metazoa > Mollusca > Gastropoda > Trochida > Trochidae > Gibbula > Gibbula magus. The sequence goes on along the minus strand of OW388289.1, from coordinate 73,083,257 downwards.
AAATAATGCAATAATTATTTATCTAAGAGTTGCATAGATGGGCACAATTAAGCTTATATAATTTATAAAAAAGAATTGTGTTTTTAAATCTGCTGAAATAACCAGGACCAAACCAGGGTGTGTTTTTATAGGTGTGTTAGTATCTACATAAAAAAAGAAACAAGCTGACACTAATGGAATTTGCTCCCCTTCCAGTTACAAACCATTAAAAGCTTAAGAAAACAAGATTTCAAAGGTAATATTTCTTTATTGAAAAGCATATGCTTACTATTTTAACTGATGAAGTAGTAAGCAAATACTCCAAAAGAGTTATTCTATTAGACAATAAAGAGTTATTATCCACAACTTGAGATTTTCTTATCTATATATTTAACTTTCTAAACTTTCACTTTTAAGATTTTTTATCCAAATACCTCTAATAAAATCTCCATTACACGATCTAACTCACAGTTTCGTCTAGTCCCTTGATGTAGACCTGTTTGTCGGGGAACGCCTTGTACTTGCCAGACACACCAAGAATGTTGGGCAGTTTAGCTGTCATAGCAGACTGAAGGGGTAACAAGATGGGGCTGAAACTCCTAGAAACATAAGAATAATCATTGGTCTCTGGTTTATTAATAAATACATAGATTATTTCACATTGTTATATTTTTGGATCACACAATCTGCAACAGTACAAATTCTTGCACTTTTTTCCCCCCCGGGTCAAATCCCCTTTAGAATTTGAACCAACATCCTCAGAGTCATGCCCTAATTTGCCAGCACTAAAGTGCCAGTTCTAAAACATACAATACAGTATTATTGTATTATATTTCTTTTCCAACACGTTAAAGTTGAACAAAAACTCATCAGAAATCAAAATTATGTAAAATTCATGAAAAACAATTGCCAACTAGAATACATGAATACAGACTATGGAAACATGAATGAACTCACGGATCTTCGAGGAGGCGTTTGAGAGGTTTGAAGTGTGTGGAGAGGGTGAAGGTCGCGACCTCCCTCGAGTCCTTGATGCTGACCTCAAGTAGTCTCTCCGTCAATTTTGTGGCATCCTGGGGATAGACGTGGATTTGATCTACTTTTGGCCAATGTACACCCTACTTCCAATGCAAGAGGTAAATCTTGCCAGTCTCCATAACCGGCTGATTTAAGCCTTGCTGCATTTCCTTAAGGTTTCCATGCTTGGAAATTAGAGGCCACTATGCATTTCAAGAGCAGAACTTCATCATCTTAGCACGGAAAAGTGAGGGAAATACTACAAGGCTTAAATCAGCCAGTTATGGAGACTGGCAAGAGTTATGTCTTAAGTAGAGAAGTTGATGTCCACATTGCATCAGCTTATTTTGATAAGAATTGAAATCTTCCTTATAGAATCCTGCAGATCACCCCTGGTCAGACCAGATTTGTGTAATGTAACTCACTTGATATTCATGGAAAATAATGGTTGAATTTCAATCATTATTTTTCATAATTAATAATTTTCTTAAACCTCATAAATGTATTTGGTGAGAAAATGTTGAAATATATACATATTAATTATATGACGACCCAGTTTGGGTTAAATTTATCACATTTGCACATTAGGCATATTCCTTCAATGTTGTAATCTGAACACTTTGCTGGGTGATGTCCTCTAGAATAAAAATTTGTTTAATGAAAAGCTCTTTTATGGTTACTTACTTGTATGAACTTGTGGAGATCAGAGTTTATCTCTCTGAAAAAAGAAAGTCCATCATTAACATCCACCAAAATGTTATTGTTATATCATATATCTCATTAGCAAACATTCAAGTGAAGAATGTTAACATAACACATGTAAAAACACAAAAAGTTTGCTATGAAACACTTACTTTGCAGTGGAGAAAATCTGCTGGCACCTCCTCGCCCTCACTTGATACGAAGACTGAAATACATCAAAGAAACATTAAAAACTTGGCACGGTCAAGTATCAAGACTTTATATCAATGTAATATTCATGACCATTTAAAAATACCTTTACCTGTGTTTTCTTTTATTAAGTTATTGTTTACGACACATGGGTAGTATTTCAGAAAATAGTATGTCCTTCATCCTGCTTCATCCTGGTATTTTTATCCGTAAGCCTACTGTATACCTTGAGTGTGTAAGAAGGGAGTGTGTATAACGGCTAAAGATAACCAGCCAATGAAATTACTTAAAATCAAACAATATTGAAAGTTCCTGGATGAGAAAACCTATGAGCCATCATCATCAACATTCAATGGCTAACGATGCTTTAATAGCAATGTGTAACCAGCCGGTAATCCAGAGGCTTTTACTTCTTACACAAGCAGGGTATTAAGTAGTCTTACAAGAAAAACTACACTGATAGAGCAGGATGCATGTCCTATTTCTAAGAATGTTTTGACATGCCAACAGATATTTGATACAAGGCTGTCATCAAATCTGTCCAATTACCTTGGAGACGGCCATCAACATCCACATGGATTGTTGTGGATAGGACACAAACACCTGCGCTATCAGATCCTGAAATACACATCATTTGTACTCTTATCAAAACTGTAGTAGACATGTAGTTCAAATTTGTCAGTGAATTCTTGATCCTTCACAGGCCACTTTCAGGTATTTATGGTTGAAAATGGCAGTAAAAGTTAATAGACTATTATGGTTAATGTACCTTATACGTACTAAAGTGCAACATTGCACTCAATCCCAATTACATGGTGAACGTTTTTTCACTGAGGATAAAACTGCCAGGCCCCTGAAGGAGATATGAAGAAAATCCTCCATTGATTGACTCTACCAGTACCTGAAGTTGCTGGAACACTTCCGGGTGGGCGTGGCAGATGCGGGAGATGAGCTGAGGGAAAGCTGTGAAGAACTGGTAGGGTTGGAGCTGTCTACTCAATGACTGGATTATCTGAAACATGACACGACATCTCAAGCTTGTTTAACTGCATGAAATTTAAGTATCAAGTAAAGAAACGTTTATATTTTCCCCCTGTACGTTGCTTAGAAACACAATACGGAGGGAATATAAAAACTAATAACTTTTTGGACACCTTTAATCACCAAAAAAACTTAAAACCTTTCAAATTATTGTTGTCACTTTACAAACGTTCTTGACAAAGAATATTGATGAAACTTTGAATAACGATAAATCCTCTTAAAGTACGAAATAATTTCAATCACATATAATTTTTCATGTCAAACCTCATTTCTCTCAAATTTAAAAATGTTGTAAGATAGAGAGCTGATATCACTGTCGCACCTTGTTAATGCGGGCGAGGATGGTTCTCTGAGCCTGCAGTTTCTGTGAGTTCCTTCCTCCTCGCTCCTTCTTCTCCGACTCAACCACCGTTGTTCCATAGTCGAGCCAGAGAGAGAGGAGGCGGGGCATGGACTGATAGATGTACTGGTTCCCGTACTGCAGGGACTGGCCGAAGTACTTCACCACGTAGATGATAAACTCTCTGTAACATGCATGGACAGAAACGACTAACAATTGTTGTACGTTAGATTATTTCATCGGAAGAACATCATGTGCCTTCATTTTGTGGCCCTTGATCCCAATATGAATGCTCCTTTTGATGACCGAAGTTTGTTCCGAACATCCGGTATATGCAGGAAGTGTTGTGTGAATTGCATCACCTTTTTCACTGGAAGATGTTTCGTAGCCTGAGACGGTGGTCTGATCCACTCCTTTCACTTAGCACATGTACCGTATGTTCAATGTATGTATGTTTCGGTCATCGAAAGGAGGAGACCTAATCATTTCATCCAAAACAAACCACTGCTGCAGCGGATTTACAAATTTGTTCGACAGCTGTTACAGCATAGAATGATGATTCAAGGGCATATATTCCCTAATTGGGCATATATTGCATACAGCAGGAGGCAGAAAGTTATATCCAGTCAGTATCAAAGAACCACATGAAACTAACCCTTGTCTTTCTGGTTTCTCCCTGTCGTCAATGAGAGTAGTCATGATCTTGTCATAGTACTTGGCGAGGTAGAAGTACCCGTCCTCCCAGCGTGGGTAGATGTCGATCACTTCCTTGTACTGCTTCATGATCGCGTTACTCTCCAGACTTGATGTGTCCTCGCTGTACCGACTCGACAGTAAGAGTGCCTGGAGATAAGGAGGAGAGAATAGTTAGTGGCTTTGAGTTTGATCCTGGGGGCAAGAGGACTTGAGTCTCAAAAATGACCATTCTTATCCCTGGCCTAGTTCAACAATGTTAAACATGGTGGTAGGACTCATTTATTAGCGATTGTTAATTATGGGCCTGGACCAAGTTTAACCGATGAAGGCTATTTCTCAGCGAAAAGGTAAGTTTATTATCCATTGCGACTTGTCCTTACCTCCGCATACGTTTTCCTCTTCTGCATGCCTCGCTCGGTGTCGTCCATCTTGAGCTGAGACATGTTGCTGAAGTGTTCCGAGATCCCTTTCTCCAGACATGTGACTGCTTCGTCGTTGTTACCCTGCAATAAGGTCGTGCAACGGTCAAGTTGATGTCATAAATGAAATGAGGGGGGTGCAAAATCATGAATGAAGAAAGTGAGACCCTTGAGATGAGTGATGACAAAAGACATTTCAAACTGGACTTTAATTAGAACCCACAAATGAATATTTCATTGTAATATTCCTACCTTTTCCCATAGCCACTTGGCCTTTTCAATAAAGAACTCAGGCAACTTGTAGGTGCTGGCTTGTAGCAGAGAACTGTACGCTGTTTGCAGGTAACCAGCTCTGTCACAGACAAGCAGATATGTAATGATAATGAATTCAGTATAATGTATCTATCTGCTAGACAGTCGGAATAAATATACTGGACAAAAACAGTTAGGGACATATCTAAATTTTTTAAAATACAAATACAGACTTCTTTATTTAAAGGCACACTGATATATTAACTATTGTAACAATTTCAATATCCCTTAATCATTTTCTCCAGTATATTTCAATGAAAATGCTTCATTTATGTCAAATTTATTATGCTCACAGATGAAACATAGTGGCCCGAATCACATTGGCCGTAACAGATTCACGTCCATTAAACGTAAATCCTATCCCAGAATTGGTTTGATAACACATGAAGAACTGACATACTTGCGAGCCACCTTGGCACTCCAGAGCCACCAGCGGCCGACCATCGTCTGTAGTCCAATGTCTCTCTCGGACTGACACAGAGTCAACAGAGTGCGTCTCAGGGACAGGATCGGCTCCTGGACTCGGAAGGACAACTACGGAGGAGGGGTATAAATTGTCATACAACTGAGAATAGGAATCTATCTTAAAGTAACCTTAATAAAACAGAGCCATAGGCTCTGTACCTCATAGTACTAACATGATTTATCATCTAACATTGAAGATCTATAAAAATAGAGCCACTGGTTCTGTAGATAAGCCTTTTGCATGCTTTATATTCTAAGACAGTTTATCAATTAAACTAAAGCTCACAAAAATGTATGACTATTAGTTAGACAAACAGGCCTTGACACATACTAATTCAGATAGTACCAACTGCCATATAGGAAATTCATTTAATGAAATGCAGTTAAAATGTTGTTAAAGGATGTCTAACACATAGTCATTTAAAGGCACAAACATGCACATCTTTGCTTCCAAAAACAAATAAATAACATGTTGAATGAAGTAAACATTAGTTTGTAGCTATGATATGCACACAACCCATATACGACTCCCTCTCACATTCAGTTTCCATGGGGAAAAAACAAAGAATCACAAAAAGGTGAAAACACCAAAAGGAGAATACAACCCAGCTACCTGTCGTGTGAAAGGATACAAATGCTATTATCATTCAAAGTAAACTCAAATTTAAGTACCTGACACATCTGCAGCCGGTCCTGCCACTGGTCCATGAGCTGTATGGGTGAACGTCTCGTCGGACTGTCCGAGCTGCTCACATGGTCCTGGGTCGGGAAGTCCAGCAACACCTGCATGATTTCCTCTATCTCGTTCAACATGTGCAGTCTGAAATGGGAAGATGGGGCAACATATGCAGACTGAAATGGGACATACGGAAAAGTTATGCAGTCTGAAATGGGAAGTAGGAACATGGGCAGTCTGAAATGTCAAATAGGGACATTATGTGGAGGCAAGTGCATACACCATGTGCAGTCTGAAATGAATTTCAAATGCCTACCTTGCAATGTTCTCGTAACCGCGCTGATACGACCCCATCTCCATACTGGCTGCAGCGAGCGGTCCCATCTGGTCTCTCCGCACCATCTCCAGCTGTCGGCTGAACTCTTCCTCCTTCTGAACAATGAAGGAAACTTTCCAAAATATCTTCTCACAATATCAACGTAATCAACACTGGCGGATCCAGCAACTTTCATGGATAGGAGATTGACATTGGCCATAACATTTCAAGCAGAACCCCCCCCACAATATGCCACTGATCAATATTTATAACGCACTTTTATGTTTTCAGTATCAGTTATAGACACAACTGTTTTTAATGAATTACTGCAAGTTGATAGTCATTTATTGGGAAGTATAACCAAAGAAATTATCAGAAATATTTTTGGGTTAAGTTAACTCTTAAAATGAAATGCGCAACGTTGTCTCAGGCTGATCTGTACAGGGAACCAAGGCAGATATCATATACCCGTTTGATTTTCACAACGGTTTGCTGAAGAATGACACCATTCACCATTTAAACACTAGATTTCAAAGCCTGAAAATTTCCTTACCTGACTAAATAGCTGCTACCAACCAATCCCAACACTTCGTATATTTAAATTAGTTAAGCATTGCCCCCACAAATCTCTATTCCTACCTTATCTTTAGCGGCGAGGAGATTCCTGCCGACCCCTACAGCCCAGTTCCGACGGTGTGCCTCGCCCCTGCAGTACAGCTCCAGCTTGTCCCAAGATCCCAGCTTCCATGCAGCCTCGATTCGGTACGTGTTCAGCTGGCCTGACCAAGCAGATCTAAAATTACAAATCAAGTAACATGGACCATTTTTCATACATCTCATAAGGCATATATATCAAATTAATTCTATTGTAAAAATTTGTTTAGTGAGTCCTTTTCCCACAATTCAAATGACAAATATTTCTATCATTTAGGGACACCAAGGGACACTTCATCTTGAAGAAGCATTTTAGACGTTGAAGAGATGAAAGAATAACATGTTTTATGGATAGTCAACTTCTTTATTGCACTAAAAGCAACGTGGTGTGTAGATACTAACACTGTTTTCACTGTACTCCACTTCCCACAACAAACATTTCAAAACTCAATGACAAGAGAGCAGAAGTGTAGTTATCTGATATCTTTTAAATGATTTGAAACTCACTTTTCTGCAAGGACTCCATTTGCATGTAGCAGAGCCTTGCTCATCTGTCCGAGCTCCATCAGACTTCCCATGAGCCCCTGGTGGTGACTCACCTCGTCCGGCTCTGTCTGAATAGCCCGCTCATAGCACGCTTGTGCATCCTGCTGCTGACCTGACAAGGGAATCATCAAGTTTACCAGTGGAAAATTCATTAAAACATTTCCTCAAAGTATCAGGAAAAAGAGAAAAGAAATTACTGAAATTTCACAATGATTATTTGAATGTGTCTAGGGTAGAGTCAGGTGAATGATCCATTAAAAACAAATGGATAATGCTGCATAATAGGCAGTCGCACATTCTTTTCAAAAGTGAAGAGTTCGGTAGGACTTTCTTTCACAAAAGTAAAAATAATGTGTCGATGCTCAAGAAACATTTTTTTACATTTAGCCTTAATAGATTGCCTGCTGTTAACAAATTTTCTCTCTTCAGGCACAAAATCGACATACAAAAGAAAGATTTCACGTTTTATCTCAAACCGGCCAGACATCTATATCGAGTGTACTAAGACTTCCCTGTACCTACCGAGACTCTCGTGCGTAAGAATCTCCTGTATGAGGGTGGGGGGAGTTTGTCTGATAGCTGCTACACCCAACACTCCGTCCGGCTCATCCATTGCTACGTACAGGCGCTGGGGAATGGAGGAAGTAGGGAAATATATACATATCCAAAACATACATATCCTCATTCTCAAATGTTTCCCTAGTCTAGTAACAAATTTGATTTCACATCTACAATCCTTTGGATGTAAGCAATCCAAAATGCCTTTGAAGGTTCTGAAAGGATTTTTTTTAATTTTTTTTAAAACTGTATCCTTTGAGGTAGTGATGAACAGGTGACATGTAAATAAATATTAATAAATGGTTTATGAATTTATTGCTTGTATACTCATTATCTTCAGAGAGCTCTCAGACAGTGTCAACGAATGATGTGAATTAGGAATTTGAAAAAGATTTTCCAAAAAAATGTTTTGTCCTTATTATAATTTTGCAATACTTTTGACCATCTGAATCCATGAAATTCCCAAACCCTAAGAATAACATAACAGTTTATTCACCTGAAGGAAATTGAGATGTATTTGGATGTCGCTGTGAGACACGAACTGTTCAAAGTGCATGAGAGCCCGGGTGTACGCCTTGCAGTTGACACAAGCCTCTGCCAGGCTGTCTTTCGGAACTCGCTCAAGGAAACCATTTACCGACTTGTAGCCTGGGTCCGTCAGGTAACTCGCTTCTAGAAGGTAATATAATATGTTCCTAGAATTGTAGTGCTGAACAAGTGTACAACGTTATGATTTATAAGTTGGATAATACACAATGATCTGTCCTTTCTGGGAAATCAAGAGGAGTGATTTATCCAACTTATAAACCAACTAAGCTTTTGTTAACCCCTGTTGTTTTAAAAAGTCATTACATTGAATTAAAGCTCTTCGAGTGCAGTTCATGATGGATCACACCAAAGTCTTGTTCATTACAAAATATGTTTAGTAGATCATTTATTAATACCATGCTTGTAATAGTCGAAGTCTATATCATCATATGTTGTGATAGTTTTTTAAATTGACTTGTATTTGAGCATGTGCAAGACATCTGAGCATGCGCAGTAGTAACTTGGTGCTTCCTTTGTTGTTAGTTACTTTGTTCTGCCATTCATAACAGTAGATTTGTTGCAAATAGGACCGTAAACTGAATTTGGCTGAAATATATATATATATATATATTGTGTGAGCTAATCCTTATAACCCTTAAGTTTGGAATGGTTTGCACTAATCATTTAGCACGTAAACAGTCAAGTGTGAACAACTACCTTTAGAGCTGGAGCTAGTAGCTGAGAGATTCTGTGCACGGAATCAGTCAAGTGTGAACAACTACCTTTAGAGCTGGAGCTAGTAGCTGAGAGATTCTGTGCACGGAATCTGCACCACTTGGTGAGGTAGTCCAGTACTGAGAAGACAGTCTGTGCGCTCTTGTGTCGGAAGTCGGACGGGCCGCGGTGTCTGGTGTCGGGTTTCTTCACCTGGTTCACCACCTCCAAGATCTCGGTGTAGATCTACAACACAGGAGGAAGACAAAGATTTATAATTTATAGAATTTATAATACTTGTCAACTTCTTCAACTCCAGATTTCTGTGTAGATCTACAACACAGAGCAAGTCAAATATATTTTAAATTTACACAAATTTATAACACTGTGCACCTCCTCTCTCCATGTAGATCAACAACACAGGAACATGCTCGAGGTTTATGCTCTTAAGTTGTCTGTATGGAGTGAGTGAGTGAGCGAGTTGGTGTTTAACGCCGCTTTCAAGAGTATTTCACTTATATCACGGCTGCTAGTATTATGGCAGGGAGAAAGCCTGCATGCCATGTGGCTATGCTTTGCGGTGATCTCTGTATGGACCACTAAACTAAAATCTAAGTTTATGTTTCTTTTCATCTTTTATTGGTTCAATTCACTAATCATTCTTGGAAGTTAAAGTAAAACTGATGAATCAGTAGTTCTCCATCTAAAGCAATAACCCATCATGGTGAAAAGTATGTTTATTACAAACCAAATTAGCTTCCAAAACTTGGGTTTTTGCATCTAAAGAAACAAGTTTTGAAATGAATGGTAAGGAAAAAGGAAAAGGAACCCACTAGGGGTGACTATTGACCTACAAGCACAACTAGAAGGTGTTTTTACTCGTACAAACAGATGTCTCCCTCTTCCCCCCATTCAATTTCAGTTGTTAACCTTCCAAAAGACAAAGTCCAAATTGTTGCCATGGAAAGAGAACAAAATTGAATTATAAAAGTTCAAACACCCCAAAGGCACATCAAAATGTTAGGGGGAGGCTGTATACCAAATTTGGTGCGGATTGGTCAAGTAGTTTTAGAGGTATGTTCCGGAAACAATGGGAACGCCGACGCCGACGCCAACGCTGACGGGAACTCAACCAAAAACAATATGTCTCCCGACCCTCGGGGAGAGACATAATTGGGATAGCGATAGTATAGTGTGACTAACTAGTGCGATATCGATAGTCTATTGTGACAGTTATCAATAAAAAAATATTTTTCAAAATTCTAGAAATAGTGTTTTATTGTCATTACTTTGAAATAACTTCTTCCAAAGTGACAGAATTTAGTGCAAAAGCAAATAGAAGGATAATTCTTACATCTTCCTATCGTTATTTTTAGCTGTCCATGATGTGTTTGGAGTTTTCCAGCATTTTTCGAATCTAAAAGCCCCATTTGTGTGCAAATGTACTTTAGGTTCAAGTAAACAACTGGATTGAATAAACTATTGAAACTATCGATAGTTAGCCATGATATCGATGCTATTGGTAATTTTATAAAGTTACTATCGATAGTGGACTATTGACACTGCAACTATTGCGCTAGATCGATAGTTCGATCTATTGTTACATCCCTAAAAACCACTACCCACAAAGACTGCTTACCTCTGTAGCATCCTCTGGTTTACCATCCTGCAACACCTGCACAGCCACATGAGGAAGGATGTAGAGCGCCACCTGGGTGTTATGTCGGATACACGCGCTGCACGCCAGGAAGACACGAGCTGCCTTGCTCTGTTGGTTGACCTGCAAGGGAGCAACATATTGATACAGCATTGTTTGAGGGATACCCATTGTGACAGCCAAATCGAACCAACCTGCAGAGGTTGCAGATTCTTTGAAGAGGATCCTCCTTGGGGTACATATAGCATAAAAATCCTATTTTTTGAGTTATGACAGTTAGAATTTAATATTTTTAATAAAATAATCGTCAAAATAATAAATTACTAAAAAATAAACATTTGGACCACCCTAAGTGGGCCCCAACCCTGGCGGTTGCTAGCGACGCCAAGGGCAGGTAACTCTAACTCACCACTTATAAATCTGACAAGCAGACAGAATAAGGGGAGGCGGGTGGCCCTACCCCAAGGAGGATCCTCTTCAAAGAATCTGCAACCTCTGCAGGTTGGTTTTGATTCTTTTTCAGAAGGGATCCTCCTTGGGGTACATATAGCATAAGACAGACTCCCAAAGAAGAGTCCTGGGAGTGGAATTCTGTCTGATGGACTGTACAATATAGGTGCTCGCAGGTAATTTTTCCTTAACCCTCTTAGTGCCTGGCCGTTTACGCTATGCGCTCACTCAGTGCCGCTAACTTTTTTGAGTCACTCAGATTTAGGTCAACGTTGTACATAAAATGTCACCAGGACGTTATTCATGTTCATAAAATCATGAAAATTTAACTGAAGGATACCGAGTTGTGTATCTCTCTACCTATGTATTTTTTTGCAACAAATATTCAGTATAAAAATGAATATGAATTAATTATAAATGGCAAAGACGTTTTTCGCGTAAATTACCAATGGCCGCGTGTGTGCATCTCTTCGTTGAACAATTTAGAAATAAATTCTTGTTCTCAAACATATTAATTAGTTGTTATTTTCCAAGAGAGAAAATGTCAGTGATCACGATGATGTGTTAACTTTCTACATGCGACCTTTAGTTCACGAAATATAACAAGGTATCTTTTTGTAATCATTTTGTTGAACATTGTTCACTGTGACGTCATTGACAATCAATCACCGTAAAAAGTACTGTGCATGGTAACCTTTCGTACTTTTGCGAAATACAAGCATAGTGACTGAGATTTCACCAACTGATAGCTATTGTTTCTAGCTTAGAATGGTATAAATTTCGGAAACCTTTGAAAAGAAATTAATGTCGTGTTTCATTAGTCCATAAGCGAGACCCGTTTTCAGTGGGTAAAAAACATTTTGATAGCTAGAAATGCAAGGGTATAAACAAGTGTCTAATGGTCGGTCTATACCGATCTCAAGTACTAAATTGAAATAGATTTGCAAACTAGAATACATAGACATCCATGTGTAATATTTTTCCATTGGCGTTTTAAGCGAAAATCCATGGCGATCATTACGACAGAAGTGGGGAAAATATGTCGGTGCCGGTTCACGGCAGTTTTAGCATCATGGTTACACTGCATTCCGTTTGCAAACTATTTTTATCATCAGGGTGTGATTTCAATCATGAACATATCTTGAATCATGGCAGATGTGTACACGACACATCATTCACTAAAATATGTATCTATCAAGAGAAAATTGCATTGCAGAACGTTTATTTCACGGAACTCCGAAGTCAAATGGAAATAGTAAAAGTTGCCGTAGACAACTTAGTGTTTCGGTAAAGGAACTGAAAATACCATAAATAAATGTTACTCCAAAATTAGACGAAAGCTTCGAATTACATTCTCTACCAAGTAGATTTTATGTCCTTACTTGACACAGAAGTACATGCTTTCAGAACGCATGTAAAGCCGACATGTATCTCGAACCCAGACAAACATGTAGGCCCGCTGTTCATCGCATAAGCCCCGCCCACTGGCGCAATAAATATGGCGGGAACGTAGTCGTCGTATACTCTTTTGTTTTTGTAGTTGTCTTGCAAGACACCAATTATTTTAAGATTTAGAGTGTTATCTGTTGGTTCATTTCAATTTTCGTGACATCAAAAATAAACAATGACGATCTTTCGCAGGCCATGCCCCTGCTCTGCAATGTCTCCCATTTGATCAACACAACTTCCGAGTCGATGACAAAAGATCATTTGAACTGATGAGACTGTCACTTCAACTTTTTTTTAATTAAGGACAAACATAAACAAAATTTAAATTTCACCAGATTTGCATGCATCAATTATGCACGTTTTAATGTATTTAGTTTTATTTTGTAAAAAAAAATATTATTATGATATATCCTCTAACGTAAAATAAATAAAAATAGAGCCATGGGCTCTGTAGCTCATCAGTGTTTATTTTGTTTGATGATGATGATTGTCTCAAAATAATGCACAATCCCTAACCCTGACACATCTTAGTCTTGAAATTGAGAGAGAGCACTCAGCAAGGTCACCACAAACGAGATTATGAAGTATTCTGACCCCTTGGCCAGCTGTGTTTTTTGTGGTTTACCGCCCAATTATGTAATAGACTCTGGCTTGCACTAAACACTGGCAGCAGTGATCTAACTGTATAAGGCTTAGAGAGAACAGGGAATGTGATGAATCCCGGTACATAGTACAATTTAGAATCCCCTTGGCTAAATAATCTCTGCACAATTTTAATGGTTCTAAGCCTTTTCATCCAAACATCTGAACATTCTGAACGCAATATTCCTTCTAGTTTGTTCTGGAGAAGAAGATGAAAATAGTTTTTATGTTTTGAACTGTGAGGGCCTTTCTTTTTATAATATCCACAATTTTCAGTTCATAGGCTATTCAATAGTTCTCATTTCACATTGATTACATCAATTTGACAAACATGTCCACAATGTAGATGGTTATCTCAAATCGACATATATTTCAAGTATATAGTGAGTGAAGTGTCATAAAATATCAGTATAAAATTCATTTTCAAAGGGTTTTTTTAGGCTGTGGCCCATTTTTGGGGTCACAGGGTCACCAAATTTACAAGTTAGAATCCCCATTGGCTAAAGAGTTTGCATACAATATTACAGCCTTCTAAGTCTTTTTGTTCCGGAGAAAACGATGAAAACAGGATTTTAGGTAATGGCCTGTGAGGTCCTTACTTGGGGTCACAGGGTCACCAAATTTACAAGTAAGAATCCCCATTGGCTAAAGAGTTTGCCTACAAAATTTCAGCCTACTAAGTCTTTTTGTTCCGGAGAAAAAGATGAAAACAGGATTTTAGGTAATGGCCTGTGAGGTCCTTATTTGGGGCCACAGGGTTACCAAATCTACAGTTTAGAATCTCCATTGGCTAAAGACTCTTTACACAACATGACAGCCTTCTAGGTCTTTTAGTTCTGGAGGAAAAGATGAAAATAATCTTATCTTATCATTTCATAACCAGTCATATGCAGTTCACATATATCATCTAAAATAAAAGAATTCTTAGCTCCTCTTCAATTTAATCCTTTGTCGCTTGTCACAATTTTCAGATCATAGGCTATTCAATAGTTCTCATTTCACATTGATTACATCAATTTGACAAACATGTCCACAATGTAGATGGTTATCTCAAGTCGACATAGTGAGTGAAGTGTCATAAAATATCAGTACAAAATTCATTTTCAAAGGTTTTTTTTAAGGCTGTGGCCCATATTTGGGGTCACAGGGTCACCAAATTTACAAGTTAGAATCCCCATTGGCTAAAGAGTTTGCATACAATATTACAGCCTTCTAAGTCTTTTTGTTCCGGAGAAAAAGATGAAAACAGGATTTTAGGTCATGGCCTGTGAGGTCCTTATTTGGGGCCACAGGGTTACCAAATCTACAGTTTAGAATCTCCATTGGCTAAAGACTCTTTACCCAACATGACAGCCTTCTAGGTCTTTAAGTTCTGGAGAAAAAGATGAAAATAATCTTATCTTATCATTTCATAACCAGTCATATGCAGTTCACATATATCATCTAAAATAAAAGAATTCTTCACTCCTCTTCAATTTAATCCTTTGTCGCTTGTCACAATTTTCAGTTCATAGGCTATTCAATAGTTCTCATTTCACATTGATTACATCAATTTGACAAACATGTCCACAATGTAGATGGTTATCGCAAGTCGACATAGTGAGTGAAGTGTCATAAAATATCAGTTCAAAATTCATTTTCAAAGGGTTTTTTTTAGGCTGTGGCCCATATTTGGGGTCACAGGGTCACCAAATTTACAAGTTAGAATCCCCATTGGCTAAAGAGTTTGCATACAATATTACAGCCTTCTAGGTCTTTTTGTTCCGGAGAAAACGATGAAAACAGGATTTTAGGTAATGGCCTGTG
Organism: Gibbula magus; assembly: GCA_936450465.1. NCBI lineage: Eukaryota > Metazoa > Mollusca > Gastropoda > Trochida > Trochidae > Gibbula > Gibbula magus. The sequence goes on along the minus strand of OW388289.1, from coordinate 73,068,101 downwards.
AGGTCCTTATTTGGGGTCACAGGGTCACTTAATCTACAATTTAGAATCTCCATTGGCTAAAGAGTCTGTACACAACATTTCACTCTTCTAGGTCTTTTCATTCTGGAGAATAAGATGAAAATAGGATTTTAGGTAATGGCCTGTGAGGCCCTTATTTGGGGTCACAGGGTCACCTAATCTACAATTTAGAATCTCCATTGGCTAAAGAGTCTGTACACAACATTTCAGTCTTCTAGGTCTTTTCATTCTGGAGAAGAAGATGAAAATAGGTTTTTAGGTTATGGCCTATGAGGCCCTTATTTGGGGTCACTTGATCACCAAATCTACAATTTAGAATCCCCATTGACCAAGGAGTCTGTACATAAAATTTCAGATCTCTAGATTCATTGGTTCTGGAGAAGAAGTCGAAAAAGTGAAAAGTTTACGGACGGACGGACGGATGGACGCCATCCCATGCCATAAGCCCATCGGGCCTTTCAGGCCTGATGAGCTAAAAATAGAAAAAATAATATTTAGGTCATAAAAAATAACAACAACGGCTATAAATTATTATTTAAAAAGTATTCACATGTTCCTACATTCAAAGACAATTCTTTTAAAAATATATTGTTAAGCAAATGTCACATAAAAATATTTATTGTTTCTCATTACCTGCATGGTGCCTTACCTTTCAACATTTTTTACTAGATGACAAAGAGAAATTAAAATGAATTTTCCCAAAGTATGAAAATTAAGCATGGATTTAAAATAATAAATGTCTGCCTGGGAAAAGGGGTTAATAAATTATTTATGTTAATAATGGAGACATGTCCCAACATATTATTTAGCCAATTCACAAATTTGTAGTATTCATCATAAGAATTTTTCAAGATTAGGCGAGACCAAATTAATTAGTTGATTTACGGATCCACCGACTACGATTTTGGCAATTTCCTAAAATAAAAAATGTTTATTTGAACCCCGCTCAATAAAAAATGTTGCATTGCCGCTGGAAAAAAATTCTAAAATCTAAAATATTACGAAAATACGAACAGTAAAAGGGAGGTAACTCCAGTCCAGTTGCCTTTGAAGCGCAATCTAAACTTGGTCCCGTCTCATCATTATTTATGCACTTAAATGCGCATGCGTGAAACCAGTCTTCATGCTGTGGTAATGGCGGCCTCCTCGCCCGGTTTTCAGGCAAATCTTCGTCGACACTGGACCAAAAAGCTTTTTTATTTTATTTTTATTTTCCCGCCTGCCTTTAGGTATTTTGACCTCCAGAAATCCGTAAATCAAGTCATTAATTTTGTGTGGCCTTATACAATAATATTTGAATTAATTTTTAATTTGAACAATAATTTAAAACATTTTTTTTAAGAATTAATGTTTGCCATTAACTTTTTAACTAGATCTAATAATTATTTTTATAATATAAATTTGAAAATTCTAAACACATTTTACTGTTATATTTATTAAGTTATACTTGTTTATTTAATTGCCAATACAAGTAACAATGTATTGTAGAATATTCTAAATTTGAAATTTGGAAATATTTTCATAATAAAATAAATTCATAGAAAAAAAACCCATGAAAATTGCATTATTATTGAAAATACACTATGTTTTAACAAATGTAAATAAATCTGACAACAAATTCATTGTATTCAATTTATATACCTTACTTTTCATTTTTTTTTGTTTCCCAAAAAGCTAATCATTCTACTGGCACCCTCTTCTTGTAAAAATATGTATAATATTAATCTTTGTTTAGCTTACTTTTTGTTCAGTGTTTCACCCTTCTTGAATATTCATGAGAATAAGCGCATCTAACTTGATCAAGTCGGGTGTCAGTCCCGTGGACGATTACAATATCAACGGATTGTTCAGTGCCAAAGGAGCTGTCAATTTATTACATCTTCATAATATTCAAAATTGATATAAATAACATTTCGTCCGCGACGTGGGTTTTCCCGAAATATCTACAAGCACGCACCGTCTCAGGATATGACGTCAAGACTCACGTGATAAACGTCATGTATTATCTCTCGTGCTGTTTCCCCGACAGCTGAACATTGTTTCGCGCCAGATAAAACATTCCATTGTAACTTCATTCAAACTCTCATCGTCCTTTGGTTATATTTCCCTAAAAATTTTGTATTGAAATACCCCTTCCAACTTTCAATCAAATATATGATAAGATAACATTTGCTTGACACTTTTCTCCCGTTGTCTTTATAGAAATTTAGATGGGTAAATACATTATATTTGTCTATGTTTTTAGATTTCATAGAGCAATACACTTGACATTTGCAGTTCGATACAGTTTCTGATATAAATAGTAAATATAAAAGCGAACATAAATTGTAAAGGTTCAATGAATGTCATTATTAATTTCATTATATCCATCAGATGTCCGTAACATATTAGTTAATTGGAATAAGATTTCCGGAAAGTGGTATCTGCAGTGTCACCGCCATTTTGTCAACAAAGGGCCGCAAGGTACAATTTACACTGCATTTCAATACGGCAGTTTTACTGTGTTGAACGCATCAAACAAGAAAATCACGGACAGAAACATAAACAAAAATAAAATTTCTATCTTTTGATGGTATTTTCAGGTAATGTTGCCATTTTGTTCCACATAAACGGGACAGCAAAATATTGACATCGCGAATCGTCTAGCAACTTTATTTCGTTCAGCCAAATTTATCATTTACACGAAGCCTTTACTTGATTTGACACAAGCCGTATCACTGACATGCGGGGGTTTACTCTGTAGAATTCACCTACAGATCTAAAATCAATTTGAGCAAAATATTCTGCCATTCTTTTTCGTAAGACAAATCGTTAATGTATCAAAATATCATAATGATCATTAGGCATGCTCCCCTCGCTAGCCAAGTTGACAGGCCATTTGTTTACATTTCAATTGGAGTAAACAATGGTCGATACCCGAATTTCATATATATTATTTGGCATGTTTTATACATGTTACTACTTGCTGAGTTGAATTTTCTTGTATGAAATTTATTTCTATAAATTAATTCGTGTTTTATTTTCTGTGTACATTTCATACAAATATATTGATACAGGTTTTGCATCATAGCGGTTTTCCTGTAGTCCCAACATAGATAGCCATTATTCAAAGCTGACATTTTTTTTCTTGGTTATGGGTTGCAGGGTCCGTTCTTGTTAACTTGAAAGCCTTTTTTAATTATTAGCATGTGATTTCAAAACTAGACACACTGTAGATTATTTTGGTGAATTTGGTCGTTTGTGTTACATTGTTCTTTTACTGTAATACTTGTATACATTTAGATATGCAATGTAGAGAGGTAGACAATGGCACCATGACAGAGGGGATTAACTTTGTTGATCACAGTTGTTTGTGAAATTCATGATATCTCTGTCAATATTTAGTTATATTGCACAAAAGTGGTATCAAATTGAAGCTTAGTTGACAGGGTTTCTGCCAAAATTATTGTCAACTTGATTTGATCGTTATTTAAAAAAAAATAGCAATGAGGTTAGTGGGGTCATAGTTTGGCACCATAAATGGTCCTATGGCACTATAGGGGTTTTTGATGGATGGGCACATAAATGGTCCTATGGGACTATACAGGTTAAAAAGGTGAAGAAAATGGAGTCACCAACCTGAATTCCGTAAGGCCGAATCCAAGGGATGGACTGTGCCTGAGGACCAGGGAATACCATCAAAATGCCTTTAAAACAGGCACAATTAGCATTTAAGTCAAATGCAATTTTTTGGAAAAGGACTATGGGGAGAGATAAAAAAAAAAGTCTAAATCACCCGTACAATAAACCCTGAGAAACAGCCTCCTGTTCTTAAAGCAGGGTTTCTCTCTTTTGGGGAATGCACAATGTGATGTTAGTACAGAACAGTGTCAAAGTAAAAACAACCTCGGAAAGTTCATATAGCTTGAGGAGTTATGACTCTGCCCACTGGAGAGAACTGTCTGACCGAACCGAGCCTGTTCCCTGTAGTGCTTATCCAACTGGTAATGCCGAAAGAAAGTGCTCGGACGGCTCCAGATAGCTGCTGAGCAGATCTCTTCGATGGGCAGGGCCGCAGCGAACGCTTTAGACGTCGCTACTGCACCAACCGAATGAGCCCTCAGACCTTCAGGCGGGCTCATGCCCCTGTGAACGTAAGCCAGCACTATGGCTGACACGATCCACCTCGATATCGACTGTTAGGAGGCTGGAGCCCCTGGGCTGGCTCCGCGAAACAACAGAAAAATTGCTTGTCCCTTCTGACTGAAGCAGTACGGGAAAGATACTTCTTAAGAGTTTTTCGCATGTCCAGAATGTGGAAGCGAGAACTTACTGAACCCGACGCTGCCAGCTGGTGTAGCGCAGGCAGCTCAATAGGGGCAGTAATGTGGAAGGAACGATTGACCTTCGGGCAATAGGAGTCCGGCAGTCTAATGCTGACTCTATCTTTGTGAAAAACAGTCAGCTCGGGATCCGAGGACATCGCATGGATGTCTCCTACCCGCCATCTTCCCTGTGAGTAACTGCGTGAAAGGTTTGCAAGGTCCCCAAACTTTGGTCCTGACAGCCAATCTAGTACCCTGGATAGATTCCATGAAGGGCTGATCCGCCTCACAGGAGGTCGGATTCTGTCCCCACCTGCTAAGAAGTGCTGGATCAGAGGATGGGCCCCAAGGAGAGCCCATCCACGGGTATGTATAAAGCAGAGATGGCTGTGGAATATCCCCTGACTGTTGATGTGGCTAAACCAACATCCAGTCTGGATTGAAGGAATTCCAGAACCGCCACTAGAGACCTAGAAAAGGGATCTGGCAGCCCTTCTACCTCTACACCAGCGCGCATAATCAGGCCCATCTATCCTCGTACTAAAACGTTTGTCGAATCCCTCCTCGAAGCCAGTATTGTGTCTGCAACTCGTGCAGGAATACCGTGCTCTTGGAGGCAATTCCGAATAGAGGCCAAAGCAGAAACCTAAGTACCAGTGGAAACCAGGACTGCGCTATCCACAGCGGCGTGAGCAGCACCAGCAGTCGAGCCGGGTGAAGCGCTAGCTGTGACAGGACCCTGGAGATCAGAGGAACTGGTGGGAAGGCCCACAGTACTTTGCCGGTCCAGTCTAGCGCAAATGCGTCCACAGCCACCGCCCTTGGGTCTGGCAGCCGGGAGCAATACACTGGGGTCTGCTTGTTTGTCTGTGACGCAAACAGATCCACCTGGAATGACCCGAACAACCGGGAGATAGTTGCGAATATCTCCGGGTCTAGCTTCCATTCATGTGGGGCAAGGATTCTGCGCGATAGCGCGTCCGCCCTCACATTGTCCACCCCCGGAAGGTAAACCGTTAGGACTGTGATGTCGAACTTGTCGCACAACAGGAGAAACTCCCATGACTCCTGAAGAAGTACTGGGGACACTGTCCCTCCTTGCTTCAGGATGTACGACATGGCTGTCTGGTTGTCCATTTCTAGACGAACCACTTGATGACGAAGCCTTTGTAGAAAGCGTTCGAACACCAGCCTGACTGCCTTTAGCTCTAGCACATTGATGTGCAGGCTGGCCTTGGTCTGGGACCAAAGTCCCGACGCCGAGTGGGGCCCTAAGACCCCTTCCCAGCCCGAGAGCGAAGCGTCTGTTTGGACTGTGCACGAGGGCACTGGCGTCACCAGAGAGATACCCCTCGAGAGGTTCTCTGTGCTGGTCCACCACAAAAGATGCGGCGAGAGCCACCCCAGAGTCTCGAGCTGCTCCTTGTAACTCTCGGAATGAGACCACAGACCGGCTAGGGCCTGTTGAACTGGTCTCATCCGCCGAAGTCGAGCTCTGTAAACCACGTCTACTGTTGCCGCCATGAACCCCAGTAACTGGAGCCATCTGCGAGCAGTGTGACTGTTGGACTCTAGGAACAAAAGTGTGGCTCTCTGAACCCTCAGAACTCAGTCTGAAGCGAGAGATACCCTCGCCAGATCCGTCTTCAAAATATCTGTACGCCGAGCGCAAGTGCGAGGCCTGCTGGGTGAAGGGAGGTAATCGGGAGCAGGCTGAGCTGAACCTGTGGCGTCTTCGGGGTAGAAAATTTGTCTCCCGGAAGACGAGATCCAGTAGAGGCCGGGGCCGGGGGTAGAATAACCACCTGAGGCAGAGCTAAGCGATTCTCTCGCGCATCTGCCCCAGAGCGAAAGCTGGAGTTAGGGGGACATCCCTAGCGTCCACCTCATCCTCCAAGTCGTCGATCTCCATGAGATCGTCGTCTTCCTCATCTCTCAGATCCGAGTAGACGAGACCTCCAAAGAGGAGTCGTCCACAGGATCTATGAGAGAGGAAGACCCACGGGAAGAATCGGTGTCAGCATGGGCTGACCCACAGCTTCCGAAGCCACCCCCGAACCCAGTCCCAGCTTAGTGCCCGGCTCCGAGGCTCGGGTCTTAGGGGGCCGAGAGGCTCCGGAGGTGCTCGACGTAGCCGACGGCACCCTGGAGCTTCGCACCACAGGTTGGCTCCGAGGGCTCCGATTTGCATCGGAGACCTGGAGTCCAGAGGTGGACGGCATAGCAAGGTCGGAGCCTTGGTTGCCGCACCCCCGGTGCCACCTGAGCCACTAGGGACTCTGGGCTGCGCTGTTGCATCCGGATCCGCCAACCTCGGGGCCTGGAACTCCTTACGGAGCCCCGAGACCGCCTCGGCCAACATCACTTTCATTTGCTCATGTAATATTGCAGACAAAGTGTTAATGTCAAATGTGGGTTGTGCAGGGAGGGGGACCTGTCTCTCAAGAACAGGGGGCTGTAACTCGTCCTCCTCCTCTGATACAAGATCAGGGGGAAGAGTAGAGCGAGCCTTTTTATTACTGCGACCCTTACCAACACCGTTGCCCTTCCCGACTTTACGTTCAAGTTTAGACGGGGGGTTAACAGAGGCGACGTCCGTACCGGCTATAATGAGCTCATAATAGTAGGAAGTCGGCATGTCTGGATATCCTAGCCTTGGGGGTGAATTGAAGGCACACCTCGCATAGGCTGTCATCGTGCCCGTCCTCGGCCAAGCACTTAATACACTTGTCATGCCGATCTGCAGGAGGCATCATGACATGGCACCCCGAACACTGAGTGAAGGACTGAAAGCCAACAGCCAGTGTGTGAGGCAAAAAAGGGAGGGGGAAGGAATGTGCATATGTAAACATAAACAAATGCAATAGACCCCCGGCAGAGGTAGATAAATTAGTCCTGCATATTAATATAATAATGAATGCAAGCAACAAAATACGTACCTGATGCATGAATGAAAACATGTAAACAACATGGCTGCATGAAAAAACGACCAAATCCCAATCCCGATCGGAATGTTAAACAGACCAGAAAAGGATTGAAACCCATCGTGCATCCTACATAAACCTATCGTAAACCATCTTGAAGAACCCCAGAATATTTTCGAACTCTATAAAAGAGATTTGAAAATGAAAATAGGGGCCGCCATGATGGGCGTTTTTTCCCGCCACGTGTCCAAATTGGACACGTAGACAAGTCAAAAAACGAAAATTACGAGGTAAGAATGCGATTGATAAATGAGAAACTCCGCCGAGATTAAATAAGAAAAGGTTACCACTCATACAGAATGGGATCTTTGTCCATTTTCTTAAAAAACCTGCGACACTACGAGAAATTCTAAACACGTCCTCTCTCTTCAAATGACAGATTTATAAGTGGTGAGTTAGAGTTACCTGCCCTTGGCGTCGCTAGCAACCGCCAGGGTTGGGGCCCACTTAGGGTGGTCCAAATGTTTATTTTTTAGTAATTTATTATTATTTTGACGATTATTTTATTAAAAATATTAAATTCTAACTGTCATAACTCAAAAAATAGGATTTTTATGCTATATGTACCCCAAGGAGGATATCTTCTGAAAAAGAATATTTCAGTTATAATGATCTGTCTTAAATTGAAAACATATGCCACTCTAGTGATTAGGTAAACTCAAACAAAACATATTCAACTACTTTCAGGCTGTTTCGATCAGGTTTGTTTATAATTTCTGGTAATTTTTCAAGATGTCAGTCAGGCAGAATTTTCTTCATACTTGTCAATGTGTGTGGCAAATATAAATGAGTAATTATTTGAAGATAAGCTATCACTGATTCAAGATGCAATTAAGTTAAGTTACCCGAGAGATGAGGTGTATGAGGTATCCAGTCCAGTTGCTAACCCAATCCTTGAAATTACCTCCCTTGGCACTCTGGTAGATGGGCTTGGGGCACTTGTCCCATTGTGTCTCGGATGTCAGCTTGTACCTGGAATGTATGAGGATACGACACATCAACAACTGTCAATGTAGGTGTTTCAAGCTTATCTGCCAACTTGTCTTTATTTCATGATAGATATTGGAGAATCATAGATTCCAAAACATTAAATAAATGATTAAACATGAATGTTCCATTTCTCTTTGACAAAATGAAAGATATATACTTATTTCTGAACTAGTTAAGTTGCAGAAGACTCACTGATACAAGTTAAACTGTTAATTCAAATGAAACTGAACTTAAAATTGGGCCTAAATGGACCCTTTACGATAACCAATTGTCATACCTTTAAATTGTCCACCAAGGGTTTGACCCTAAGTGGTTGCATGAATGCTTTTTTGTTTGGTCTGTCACAGGAATCTCGCAGATCTTGTTTAATTCAAGAAAATAAGTTGTCATTGTCAACAAGTTACAGTTATGAATACACTGATTGTGATCAAGCTTTATTTCAATACAAACCTAGACGACAGGAGAGGGATGAGAATCTCCTGCATATGTTCGGGGAACTTGCGCCACAGTTTGTTCGGCGTATCCTTCCCCTCCGATATCTCGTAGATCTGCAACAAGTCCTGCAGGGCGAAGGCTGAACAGTCCTGTGAAAGAGGATTCTTTTTTTATGCATTTAGTTGTGATGAATCAATTTATTTTTAAGGTAACTTCACAAAGATGGCACAATGTTGTACTATATGCTAAAACTAAATATTCATCTTTTAAATCTCTGAGAGGCATTTAGAAGTGGAATGCATAGGATAGACAATATTTTCTGGACAACAACTTCTATATTATTGTATAGGTACAAAGAGTTTTGGAGTATGTGTTCACTCTTTCATCAGGTGAAACGTCTCTTAATCATGAGTCTCAAAATATTCCACCAAAGACTATCTTCAGACAGTAGCCAATCACAGATTATCCCCCTTGTTAGCAAGTTGTGAACCCTATACATTCACCGACAACTCAGAATGGTTATTGATACAGCAGCTCAAGTGTTGATGTTCAATGCATAACATGTAAGTCACACCTGTATTCTTGGTTCTGTTGCCGACAGGAAAGCCTTGAGCACCTCGTTGATGAGACCCACAGCAAAGTTGCCGTCTTCTACCGAAGCTTTAAATTGGGTCGATTCTTCTCTTGGGTTGTATTTCATCAACTCTAATCTGTTGAGTGTACAAACAAAAATGTTTTATTTATTTACAGATGTTCAAAGGGAGATATTTAATTTAATATTATAATTTAATTCAATTGTTCTTAAGTCAAGTTTAGTTACTAAAGTTAAATCTTTGTGACAAATGAGTACTCCATTGATCCATACTGAAATTAATAAATGAAATATTTTGAGATAAGGGGTGTGCAATTTACAACATTACTACAATCATATTTAAGGACTGTCATGTGTATAAAACACTCCAAACTGGTACAGGTAGACTGCCCTAGTTACACTGATTGTAGAGGACCAGGGATGTAGCTCAGTCGGTAAAGCATCTGTTCATCACCCGGGAGGTGGGAGTTTGAGTCTTGGCCGTGTCATACCAAAAGACGTTAAAAGAAGGGAGTTGTTGCTTGACACTCAGCTTATAAGGATAGAACACCACTTGTGGCTCTTTTTCCCCTCCCCGTAATGTCATGGATATGGGCTGTGGCTGTGGCTGTGGGCGCGAAACCCCAGTCAAATTTGGTCTTCGCTTGAATCTTTGTGTTGATCCAGTTGCAATACAAGGTGCGCAACCTCGCCATATCCATTATTCACCATCCAAGCTCAGGACGCGCAACCCTGCCAGCTATCATTGCTACTTTAATACAGGGTGCGAAACCCTTGCTATTTCTACTCATTCCCTAGCAATGGGCGCGAAACCTTGTTTTCAAATATTTTGTATTGCAATGGGCGCGAAACCCTTGCTTGTGTCTTTAACCTGAGAAACCCCAAACGCCAAATGTATTATTAAAATTTTGAGAATCATTTATTGTTTTTGTTGTCTGTAGTTGTAAAGGATAGAACACCACTTGAACTGGCGCTAAACTATGGCAGCCGGGTGCCAACGACACAAACCGATTTTCTGAATTCATTTTAATTAATGAGGACAATAAAGTGTTATTATAATTATTATTACCTGCCCGGGTCGATGGCACCTAGCTCTCCCAGACACTCGGCATACAGCAGCTCCACCTGCGCATCAGATTCTCGACAACCCGTCATCAGCTGTGAGGAACATATCTACACTTTCATATCTCGTATAGCAGCATGTACCGTTTAACAAATCTAGGGACCTTTCATCTCTTCTCATTTATATGGCTTCACCCATATCTTGTTATGAAGGTTTACATCTTAATATCAATGAGCAACATTCCATATCAGCAAGATCTAATTCATTTTAATTTAAAGTCAAACCTGTAGCACAAGGTCTTTAAATGGATATATTTCTGTTTGTGGCACAATCTCACTAAATAAATCACACTGAATTGTTTAAATGAAATCAACAGGTAGATTTCAACAATGGTTGTGAAACTTTTGTTAGTTTTGGTACATGTTTACAGATGATGACGTCACAAAACGTACCACGGACACGAGCTGCGAGATGATAGGATCTGCCACTTCACAATCCATCACATACTCATTCAGTGTCACCTGCATGTGAAGAAATCGAATATACGCAACTGAGTAATCATTTCAGTTCAATTTCATCTTTGAACTTTGCAAATTGTGAAGCCATGTGGAATACTAAGTATACCTGCTGATGCAGTGTTTCAGGTAAAGCTATCATTACCCATTGACCAATACCTGAGTATTCCTGGTGCGATTCCTGTAATTGTGCTAAATGGTTTGTATTATGGATTCAGCAGGCTGAGATGAACATGTAATTCTAATAACTTGAGGACTTTCACTTTAGCTCAGGCATTAATCATTTTCATTGTAAGTAATGATACAATCATTTTAGACATACCATGCCGTTCCTCAAAACGCTTACAATTGATTTTAACACTACAATCAGTTGTTTTATGTTAAAAGAATTATGGCTAGCTACACCTGACTGTAACTTCATGATTGCTTTGTGGAATAGGACCCTGCTAGGCTGTGTACATTACAGATTTCTCACCTTTTCTTCTCTCAGCAATTTCCTCAGCTTCGACAAAGCATGCCTTCTCACATCCCTATTTTCATGTGTGATCCCTTGTACAGAATAGGCTAGTCTTGTCTTCAGGTCAGATTGTCTGTGGATAGTGTAAACACGCAAAACATCTACATACACACACTGATTTTAAACTGTACCATAAACAAACCTTCTTACTTTTCGATCTTATATGTGCTATAAAGGATACTAATTTTGGGAATTTACTCAAATCACAACATCTTGTACATGACCTTTATCCGGCACAGCACAAGGACAGGAACAGTTAACCTGAATAAGCCCAATATATGAATTTTCATTGTTCAAGTAATGGTCTGACCCAAAACAGTAAGCTATAGTCCTTGGCCAGTACCACGCCATTGAGCAAGTTGGTACAGTGCCAGTACTGGAAGCCTGTATCAGGCCCAGTTAGATTATGTTTGCTGGGTATGTACCTCGACGGCCCATCTGCGTATTTCTTCAGTACAGCGTAGGCATCAGCCAGCTCCGGGATGTCAGGCAGGAAGTAGATCTCGTGGAAGTGTTGATGTAGGGAACCTCTACAATACAGAATGAGCAGAAACATTTTACAATATTCACTTTGGGTTTGTGAATGGAAAGAGACATAAATGATGTCCTGCAACTACGACATGGTTTCCATTCTCTTACTTTCTATCATAACCTATGTTGCATTTACCGGTAGGTGATATTTCACTATTTTTGCATAATACCCCTGGTATTGGTAAAAGTTTGCAACACTGGTAATGTATTTATTTTTGTCTTGTAAGCAATATGTGCACATTGCACAAATGAAGCAACTATTAGTCATTTCGACTGAAAGCTCAGTTTGAAACAGCACAAATAACTTCTTACAACCAATCAGGATTCTCCAATTGTAGTAGAGAAAGTAGCCTAAATATAACAGAGATTACGATAACAAATCTGAAGGAAGTAACCACAGAGGTTTTCTGTCGTAAACACTGCGGGAAGAGATTCTCCAATTGTGCAGAGAAAGTAGCCTACATATAACAGAGGTTAGAATAGAGAACCTGAAGGAAGTAACCTCTGTGGGAGGAGAATGCAGTACATGAACGAGGAGTACCTGCTCTCGACTATCATGTAGTTGAAGATCTCCGCTACTTGTTTGGGGAGCTCCTCCAGGAGGGGAAGTAAGGTCGCCACAATCTGAGACAGCATCGTGCCCAGCAGCGGGTAGTCCAGGCTGCAAATACAGGAAATTTGTTTAATAATCTTTCAGAAAATAATACATCTTAAGTTATTTTTATGTTGATATATTCCTGGATGACTGACCAACAGGAAACACAACTCATTATACCAAGTTACATAAACAAGTAACGAATGTCATAAACAAAGTAGCTTGGGAGACCATATTTGAGATAAACAAAATATGTATTTTACTCTCATATAAAAATTTTTTAAAGACAAATTCATTTCATACTAGACATACCTCCTGACAAAGCAATTCCACGCCCGACATGAAATTTCAACGAACTGGCGGCCAAGTCTGAAAATAGGAAAATAATTGAACACATTGTTGGCATCCAAAAAGTGATTACATGTGTCAAGTTTCACTATATTTCGAAAATTAGTGACAGTTATGAGCAGAGCATAAATATGACGCAGAGATGTATACTACTTCATACCAGATGTATAATAATAACAATGAAAGATGTATTACCTGAGAGTGTTCATGACTTTGTGCCGTATAGACCCAATGTGTTTTGATCCCATCAAACGGATAATATCAATCAGACTTTCCATGGCCTTTAAAATGAAGAAAAAGAAAATGTAAGAAGTGAGAATAAGTGAGGGAGACATTTGCTGCTTAGCACTGATAATAATTCAACAAATAACTGCCTAAACTTTTTTATGAAAAAAGTACAATCGTCAAACATGTTTTACAAATTAACTATTTAACTTTACTGTCTGACATTTGATTGACCCATTTGTTAACTGGAACACTTTGAAAAAGTATTATAGGGACAGAGAACATGCAGGTGACCAGTGTTCAAAATACTTTTAAGTCATTTCCGGCACTGGGACTTGTGGTTTGAAGAAACAAATTAGCTCTTCTCAAACTTTGACAAACCCTGCAACTTGTTGACACTTAGCTTACCGAAAATCTTACAAACCAGTCAAGCTTGCTGACTACTTTTCCAACTGGTCTGATGTGAGTTGAGGTGAGTTGGGGTTTAACGCCGCTTTCAAGAGTATTTCACTTATAATATGGCTGCTAGTATTATGGCAGGGAGAAAGCCCGCAACGCCATGTGGCTATGCATTGCGGTGAAACCTGCGAGCATCGGCTGGAACTAGCAAACCATGGATGGTACTACGCTGAAATTCAGTATAGCATTGCACCCAAACCTTACTGCGTGTAGAACAGTTCTCTACTTCAGACAAAGTTGCCATGCACCTGGCGGGATTTGAACCCTGGACGCGCTAACCACTGCGCTATCCCGCCCCTTGGTCCGATGTGAAATTAACCAGATCTTGGCTTGACTTCGACCAATGATGAGGTGTTTGATGCCTAAAGGGGTTTACTCTTTAAGCTGGTAATGCACTATTAATATAATTCCGAATTTACCCATCAGAAGCTCATGATCAAACACTTAATATTCCTCTTTGATTCCTACAATCTGGTGACTAAAGAATTCTTTGGAAATGATTTAGTCAGCAGGTAAAGGGTTTCTGTTGATAACAATTTCTTAAAGTATGAACGTGAAGATCCTCTCCTTACCAACTGTTTGTCTTCTGGTGGAGTGTTAGAGTTGATCAGCTGAGAGTCAAACGACGCCAGGACTCCCAACAGACGAGGCTCCAAATAGTCAGCCTGGACAGAGGACACATACGGTTAGTTCTAATGTATGAAATTACCATCTTTAAATAGTTGAGGCAATAACCAAGGATATGATATATTCTTATCTGTCTTTATATTAAGGAGAACACACTCCCCGATATTGAGAGAACGACTTGCATTGACACAGTCATTATGAATACTAAATTTTACACATAAATATTTGGTTAAATCATTAATGCAATTTTCAATCCTAGAGTCATGTTTGTGGTGTTTGATATGAAACATCAGAGCAAATGCATCAACTCCTGGAGTGATGTTACATTGTTCCAGATGGGGAAGGAGCGCTCTACCTCAGACAGTCCTTCACCACATAACATGGACCTGAAGGTGACTTCCTGAGCTGATAGATAACCCAACTTTATTTACTGTTCAGTGTTCAATTACAGCTTATTGCACAAGGAAGCAATGAAATCTATGGACCTGTAAAACCATCATATAGCTATACTTTATTCATAGTTTACATGATGTTACTATTCTTACCATTTGCTCTGCGGTAGTGATGTCTTTAGGACCACGGTAGTTCTCGTCATGAGTGGACAGTGTTCTCAAACCATTGAACACCTGCAACAGTAGTCGCAAATAGAATTGCTCACCTGGGACAATATGACGTGATCAAAGTTGTGATTTTAGGAGGTGATGTGAGGGCTTTAATATTGTTTTCGTAGAAAAAACATTTGAACACAATTATGAAGGGGTAGAAGTAGCCGCCAAATATATACATAACAGAAGGGCAGACATCCAAGGAAAAAACTTTAGTTACGTTTCGGGGAGCGGGTGCTTCCCTTCATCGAAACGTAACTAAAGTTTTTCCTTGGATGTCTGCCCTTCTGTTATGTATATGTTTGGTGGGTACTTGTACCCCTTTATACTTTCTACTAATGTTCACGCATTAGCCTTAGCCGCCCGTATCCTTTAGTGGATCCATATACCTAATAGATACCTACTACATCTAAACCACCGTGGATAAGCGCCGCCCCCTCTAGTGTTCGAACACAATTATGGTTATACAAAGCTGTGAAATCTGTGAAGTTTTAGTGCAACAAAGTCAACCACAGAGTGCACTGATATAAATAACATTACAATCAAACATAAACAAAAAGTTTATCTGATAACACTTTGTCTCTCCTCTACAGGAAGCCAGCTAGCCCACCCACCTGCTGGTAGTTGGAGCTGAGGTGAAGCAGCAGCTCGTTGTGGAGACGCTGGAAGTCCAGTCGGATCAGCTTGCCGAGGTTCATACCCGCCTCAGACTGAAGAGAGATGGACAGGTTTTAATGGTGCTAATCTAATATCAAGAAAGGTAATCAACTATTCCCCCCTCCTTGGCTCAACCATTTACGGATTATGACTGTAATTTAAATTATACCATTTAAATGTGATTTCTCTCTCATTTGGCTCACTCCGAGTTATCTTTCACTGACTGACCTGTAGGAAGGCCAGAGCCTTCTCTAGTTCCGAGGCCTGACAGAGTCGCACCAAGTAGGAGAAGATGTACTTCATATTCTGTGCCAGCAACAGTCGTCTTGTCTGTAACATGATCAATATCTTTAGAATTAAACTGCAATAATACTAAATGATCCATCAATGTTATGTCATAGGGAATAAGCTGTTAGTCAGTCCATTAGGCTTGTGTCTTGTATCAAAGTGTCTCAAACGTTTCAATGCATATTGGAGTTTGTCATCTTGCTACACTACTAAGGGATTAATTTGTTCACAATGAATAAAATCTTGCAACTTAATTCTTCACCCTTAACAGATGAAGCAGGAGCATTCTGGATATGCCTATCATTCGCCCTTGATGATCTCGGACTCTTAAAGACGAAACGTTTCAAGGAAATAGTCACTGAGAAACTGTTTTCAACTTTTCAAGGATTTTACCTTGGCATGAAACTGAAGGGATTAATTTGAACACTACACAACATCACATACAAAAAAAGATATAAACGTGAAAATAATTATTGGGAATGATGACACAACAAGAGATCATGTTCCACCAAATCTAATTACTCACATTCATGTTGGAGAGAGTTGATATCATCTTCAGAAGGTTCGAGGCCACAGGAGTTGCCTTGCTCACCAGGAAGGGCACGATGTATTTCTCTGATCCCTTCAACAAACATTCAACCAATCAACAACAGGTAATTTGTTACTTCTACGTAATTCCAAGTAATATTCACTCAACTGCACTTTTCCTTTGGACAAATGTCAACTGTTTCATCATCTCGTCTTTGTATCGAGGTGAGGTGAAATGAGAAGGAATGGGATGACATGGGATGAAATGAGATGAAATGAGATGAAATGAGATGGAATGGGTTGAAATGGGATGAAATGAGATGAGATGAAATGAGATGAATTGAGATGAAATGAGATGAAATGAGACGAGGTGATTTAGGGTTTAACAAGGCTTTCAAAGTAATTCACTTACATCATGGATGCTAATATCATTACATGGAGAAAATCAGCAAAACCATTGTGGCTATGCAGTAAGGTGAAATTTTCATCAAAACAAGGTGTAATAATTCAGTTGATAGAATGCAATTACCTCCCGAATTCATAATTAATTGTTTGGTCCTTCTAAAACCATGTCTACACTGACCTGTATGAACGTCTTCACATCCTGGTACTTGAGAGTACGCGCCACTTTGTGCAGAATAATCTCGGGACTGATCTCGCCGCCAGCCGTGCACGCATCGTGCATCGCCTCCACCAGGAACTGAGTACAGAAGAGAAATCTAGCTACACATTATAGAAAATATCTTACAATCGGTGATAAGGATTCTTGGTTTATTGTCTCAATCAGTGATCTATCTATCAAATTAGTTAATTTTCTACAATAACATGGTCTAGAACTTGGGACTGAAGCTAGAGAGTGGGTGGAGCTGCACTGAATAAAATGTACTGATGCACCTTATAGCATGTGAAACAATTAGTGACTGCAGCAACTAAAGAGTTTTCTTATTCTATAACAGATCTCTTTATCAAAAGCTAAATACAGTAAATGTGTTATCCCAGTCCAGTGTTTTAAATTAAGATTAATTGGATATTCCTGTGCAAGTTCAAACACCTTAAAAGTACTTACCTTACAAATGCCTTGTCTAAATTTGGTGAAGAGATTCTGGCAGCTGATTTTCTTATGACCGGCAACAGCATGCAGCTAAAAACAGACAATAAATGTCAATAAAGATGAATTTCTTAATAACAACTTCACCTTATAAGTCAACATTTGAGTCCCTTTTATGAGATCTTGCATTAATTTCAGAGATACTAATACTAGCAAAATAAGATGCACTTATTTCAGATAGACTTCAAAGAAGCAGCATTTGTAACATTTGGAAAACCAAAATGTGTGACTGTTTATTGTAGGTTAGGCTCTAGGGACATCAGCACAAATTTCTGGAGTGATCCTGAATTGAACAATGATGTAGTTACTAAAATAAAAGAACATGACTTCATGTTCCCAAGTTTTACTGTTTGGCAAATTGTCCCCCTTGTTTCAAGTTCTCAATTTACCCATCTCTGCATATTGATTGTTATTATTCACCTCTTGAGCAGCTACAGCGGCAGTGAGTGGGACGACGGACAGAAGACTCTTCAACAGACTCACTAGAACAACCAGGAGTAGATCGTTCTCAGCGTACCTGAAATACAAGTATAAAGGAGAGAATAGAAATAGTTTGAAGTGGACAATAATTGAGACAAAGCTGCAACAACGTTTTGAAGATCTGTCATCAATTTTAAATCTACATACCGGTAATAGCAATTGAAAATATAGGCAAATTTACATTTACAGTCAGACCTCGTTTAACCGGACCCTGTAAATCCGGAAACCTGGCCATCCGCAAGGTAGTATTTCAAATCTTCTCTATGTATTTCTTTACAAACGATGATTCGATTAATTCGCTATCCGGACGATTTTTCAACTGTAACCAAATCGTGTGGACAAACAGGGTCTGACTGTTCTAAAGAATCAACAGATCTTACCGGCCGAGCTGTCCGATGGTTTGCAGCACCGTCTCCTGGAGGCGGATGTTGTTGTCCGTGTGAGCCTGGAAGTACACTTGCTGCAATCGGTTCATGATGAGGGTGTCCACCCCCTCCTTGCTCTCCCCCTCCCCCTCGCTCATCTCCCCCAGCAGGTGGTGGATCTCTCGGCTGGAGTTGAGTTAATTACCATGTTCAAGAATATTTCAATTGCAACACAATGGTTAATCGTATTAAGGGAAAAAGCCAGGAACATCATTGTGATTATATTTTGTGGTGAAAACTGAAAGTGTCTACTGGAACAAGGCAACCATCAGTGATATTACACTAAATTACATTGTACCATTGCACCTGATGAAGGAACAAGTATATACTCCAAAATGTTGGGTATTTTCATATTGAAGAAGTTGTTATCCAGAAAATCTTCCTGTTCTTAGGTATGCCACTTCTAAAGCCCTTGAAAGACTTAGCATTGCACTGTTACACAATGTTCAAAGAATATTTATGCAGACTATTCTAACAAGCACCTGGCTCAAAACTCTGTTATAAACCAAAGTGGAACTTGCGAACAATAGAAAGTTCTGCTCTGAATAACAAATCTCTCTTAAGATAAAACAGCCAAGATTCTGGCTCATTACTAGATTAACTTTATCTACTTGTACTAGACATTTGGACATTAAAGCTTAGCCAGGCCCTTGTACTGATCTAGTAGTTACCCCACCTGAACTGTTTGCGGACGAAATAATCTCCATCATCAACGAGAACGAGACACTGTGTGAGCATAGAGGTTGTCACCTGGCTATGTGAGCGGATACTGATGTGGCCAAACATCTGCTTTATACTCGAGATGAACGCTGAAATTACAATTAAAATAATCATTTCATTAATATTTTTAGAATGAAACCATTGTGAAATAGATATAACACTCTATAACACTAACTTCTAGAATCCCTCTCAAATAATTCATGGCGAAACAAATGGTCATAACTGAACATTTTATTTTCATATGAACATTTTCAAAAATGATCTCCTGATAAAAGATAAAATTGTATCTATAAGTTGAATGTTATACGACAACTACATCACCTCTCTTGACGGAGACGGTTCCTTTCTCCAGTAGCTGCATGAAGGGACTGAACATCGTGGGCTCTATGCCTTTAGATCTGTCCTTATGGGAACTGACATTTTCCTTTCCTGCAACCAATCAGGACATTTTCAATAATCAGGATAATTTTCACAAATCAAAACAACACATATTGTTAAAAAAAATAATAATTTGTTTTTTTAATTTACCTTCTACAGTCCTAATAAGAGCTCTCTCATCATCCAGCAAACAGATATCAGGGTCGTGTTTGATCATTACAAGACTGGCTGCTGGTGAACAGACACGACTTGGTGCACATGGCTTATGATTTACTGTAATCACAAAGTTTGTGGAGGGGGTTTCTCGAAGCATTATTTGTAGAAGGGGGCATTTATAAATGTTGGGAGAACTTGTTGGACAGCGTATGGTACACAATTTATATATAATTATAAATAAGTAAGAATTATGTTATGGAAATTGAAATATATCTTCTTTTATCAGATGACTTGCCTGCTTGTAGGTTGTCACACAATGAACACTTTAGCTCACAACTGTTGTACAGAGGCTCACTCGACACAGAGAAGTCTCCACTGAAAGACAACAATATTGATCAATGGTAAATACAAACAGACATACAATCAACTGAATGAAGCAAACTTAGAAGGGATATGGAATACTTCAATACACTAGTAAACTAGTAAACAATGTAATCACAGACCCATGGCACAAGTCTCTGAGACTGAGGTTCTCATCTCTCAACTTGGGTAACCTTGGTCTAAAAGGAGAACACGTGCAATTTATGCATGGAACAGAAACATTATGAACTTTTGCTCTTATGAGAATAAGATTTCTTATGACATACGAAAACATCTTGAGAATAGCTAGGAGAAGAAATACTCGCTATATCCATAGAATATTTTGATCATGATAGCTGACAAGTAATCTATAACAAGTGTTTGCCACTAACATGGCAATGTCCCCCGCCGGTGACATTGACCTAGTAAGACACATCACTGGAGCTACTTGGGTTCATGATATATCGTGTTAATAAGAGTTCTAAAAGTGGTCAAAGTGTTGTGGTGACCTTGAAAATAAGGTCAAGGTCACCAAATCGACTGGCGTCTGCATCATCCTCCAATGTAGACTGACACCAAATTTGAAAACATTTGGTCCAACCGGTCATAATAAATGGTGATAACAAGAGTTCGAAAAGTGGTCAAAGTGTTGTAGTGACTTTGAAAATAAGGTCAAGGTCACCAAAATCCCCTGGTATCTGCGTCATCCCCCAGTGTAGACTGACACCAAATTTGAAGACTTTGAGTCCAACTGGTAAAGATATATATCGCGTTAACAAGAGTTAGAAAAGTGCTCAAAGTGTTGCGACGACCTTGAAAATAAGGCCAAGGTCACAAAAATAAACTGGTGTCTGTGTCTTTCCCCAATGTAGGCAGAAACCAAATTTGAAGACTTTGGATGCAACGCTTCATGAGATATCGCGTAAACAAGAGTTCAAAAAGTGGTCAAAGTGTCGTGGTGACCTTGAAAATAAGGCCAAGGTCACCAAAAGTGACTGGTGTCTGCGTCTTCCCACAATGTAGGCAGAAACCAAATTTGAAGACTTTGGATGCAACTCTTCATGAGATATCGCGGAAAAAAGAGTTAAAAAAGTGGTCAAAGTGTCATGGTGACCTTGAAAATAGGGCCAAGGTCACCAAAAGTGACTGGTGTCTGCGTCTTCCCACAATGTAGGCAGAAACCAAATTCGAACCAACCTGCAGAGGTTGTAGATTCTTTGAAGGGATCCTCCTTGGGGTACATATAGCATAAAAATCCTTATTTTTAACTTGATGACAGATTGTAACTTAATTTTTAAAAATAACAGTAAAAATAAGTTCAAAAAACGCAAAATAAGTGTTTTCCGAACGTGTGACCACCCTGTGTAGAGCCCCATCCCAATGCAAATCCAAGGGACGTAACTCTATTCTCGCCACTTATCAATCCGACCATGTCAGACAGAATAAGGGGAGGTGGGTGGCCGTACCCCAAAGAGGATCCCTTCAAAGAATCTACAACCTCTGCAGGTTGGTTCGATTCTTTTTCAGAAGGGATCCTCCTTGGGGTACATATAGCATAAGGCAGACTCCCAAAGATAGACTTAGGATGTGGAATTCTGTCTGTACACTAAAATACCCCTTAAAAGTGCTCTACTCAATCCAAGAAAGGTGTCACACTTACCAGATCACGTGACCTCCCACGCTGAGGGCTGAGGACGGGTGATCCCTTGGGGACTAACCGAACGGCTAACCAGCCTGATTACCGTTACTGAGGCCAAATACCCCCCCCCCCCACCCCTTTTTCCAAAGAGACTATGGGGAACAATAGGAGGAAGTACTTCCCACAAGGCAGTGTCTCAGGAACACCTGCTGCCGGGGATATAATGCCCAAAACAGTGCAATAACTGGTTAAAAAATGAAATTTTTTTAGTTAGTTTTTAGTCCTGAAAAAGAACTGAACTGAACCAAACTGAACAATAACTTGCAAACAACAAGTAACTCGAAAGCTCAATCAGCTAGAGAGTTTCAACTCTGCCCACCGGAGAGAACCGACTGACCAAACCGAGCGCGCTCCCTAGAGTGCCTGTCTAGTTGGTAGTGTCGAATGAACGTGCTCGGCCGGCTCCAAATAGCGGCGGAGCAGATCTCTTCGATGGGCAGGGCCGCTGCGAACGCCTTAGACGTCGCTACCGCCCTAACCGAGTGAGCTTTCAGCTGACCTGGGGGTTCTAACCCCTTATGTACATAGCCCATCACAATAGCAGACACGATCCATCTGGAGATCGACTGCTTTGATGCCGGCAGACCTGGCTTACTACCCCCGTAACAGCAGAACAGTTGCTGGTCTTTACGGATAGTACGGGTACGTTTTATATAGGTCTTTAACACCCTGCGCACATCCAAAATGTGGGCATGGTTTCCAGTGGACCCCGAAGAGGCCGGCTGCATAAGAGTCGGCAGTTCGATAGGAGCCGTCACATGGAATGAGTGGTCAACCTTGGGACGATAGCTGTCGGGCAGTCTGATACTGACTCTGTCTCTATGAAAGACAGTCAGTTCGGGATCAGCTGACATTGCATGAATATCACCTACCCGCCTGCCCGACGCCAGAGCCACCAAAAAGGCGGTCTTCCACGTCAAAAGCTGAAGCGATAGTGCATTCAAATCTTTGAACCCCGGACCTGAGAGCCAATCCAAAACAAATGAAAGGTCCCAAGTGGGGCTGATACGCCGGACAACCGGACGTATCCTGTCCACACCTGCTAGGAAGCGCTGCACCAGTGGATGCGATCCCAAAAGAGCACCGTCCACTGGTATGTGGAAAGCAGAAATAGCCGTAGAGTATCCCCTGACGGTTGATGCGGCCAAGCCATCATCTAACCTGGACTGGAGGAACTCCAAAACAGCGACTAGATCTGTAGAAAAGGGATCGAGTAGCCCTCTATCGCCACACCAGCGCGCATAACAGGCCCATCGATCTTCATACTGAAGGTTTGTCGAATCCCTCCTCGAAGCCAGTATTGTGTCTGCAACTCGTGCAGGAATACCGCTCTCCTGGAGGCGATTCCGGACAGTGGCCAAGCCACCCACTGAATCCTGGGATTCGGGTGTGGTGCCCCTTCCTGAAATAGTATGTCTCGTCTCGAGGGTAACAGTACAGGAGGCTGTACGAGAAACCTGAGAACGGATGGGAACCAACTCTGAGCCGTCCAAAGTGGTGCCACTAGCACTAGGAGGCGAGCTGGTTGATTGGTCAACTGAGAAAGAACCCTGGGGATCAGAGGAACTGGAGGGAACGCCCACAGTACTCTGTCCGACCAGTCGATCGCGAAGGCATCTCTGGCTAGAGCCCTTGGATCTGGTATTCTTGAGCAGAACACAGGTATCTGATTCGTCATCCCTGACGCAAACAGATCCACCTGGAACGACCCGAACAACAGGGAGATAGTTCCGAATATCCCCCGGTCGAGCATCCACTTGTGGGGTGTTAGGATGCGCCGAGACAAGGCGTCCGCACGGACGTTGTCCACTCCCGGGAGATAAACAGGAACCACCTGAATGCTGAACTGGTCGCACCACAGTAGGAACTGCCACGACTCCTGAAGGAGAGATGGAGACACTGTGCCGCCCTGTTTCAGAATGTACGACAGGGCTGTCTGGTTGTCCATTTCTAGACGAACCACAAGCCCCTCGATCCGCTCCTTGAAGCACTCGAACACACGTTGAGCTGCTCTGAGCTCTAGCACGTTGATGTGCAATTTCGACTCCTCGTGTGACCAAAGGCCTGAGGCTGTCAGGTCTTCCAGGACCTCAGGACTTCCCCCCCCCCCCCCCCCCCCCAGCCTGATAGGGAGGCGTCTGTCTGGATGGTGACCGAAGGCGTTGGAAGCTCTAGCGGTAGACCCTTGAGAAGGTTGCTCTCGGAAACCCACCACCGAAGGTGCTCTAGCACCCAAACCGGTGTGCTTAGAACCTTCTCGAAGCTGTCCGAGTGTGACCACATTCGTGCCAGCGGTTGCTGAACCGGTCTCATACTCAAGCGAGCTCTCCAAACCACGTCCACTGTCGACGCCATGTGCCCCAGCAACTGAAGCCAAGTCCTGGCCGTGTGGGTGGGCGACTGAAGGAACAAGTGGACTGCCCCGATCACTCTGGACACCCTGTCCGGGGCCAGGGATACAGAACCGGAGGCCGTATCGAACCTTGCGCCCAGAAACACCAGGTCCTGCCTGGGGGCGATGTCTGACTTCTTCAGGTTGATGATCCAACCCAGCTTGAGCAAGATGTCTAACACCTGCTGGGTGGCCTCCTGATTCAGTTCTCGAGACAAGGCTCTTATCAGCGTGACCTGGCGGCCTGTGCCGGTACCAACATCAGTTTGGTAAACAACCTCGGCGCAGTTGAAATGCCGAAGGGAAGTACCCGGAACTGGTAACACGTCCCGTCGAAAGAGAACCGAAGAAACTCCTTGAACTCGGGGTGCATTGGAACATGCAGATAAGCATCCTTGAGGTCTATTGACGACAGCCAATCTCCCCTCTCTACTGACGCTATCACTGTCCTCAGGGTTTCCATCTTGAACGTTGGAACCTGTAGACTGCGATTCAGGTACTTTAAATTCAGAATCGGTCTGAACCCTCCGTCCTTCTTGGGTACCAGGAAGTAGGTTGAGTAATAACCACTCTGCTCCTGACCCTGTGGAACTACCTCGATGGCTGCTTTGTCTAATAAAGCCTGCACCTCGGCGCGAAGGACTTCCGCCTTCTCGGGCAACTCGGGCACCTTCGTGTGCCGTATCCCGGAGAAAGTCGGTGGGTTGTACTTCCAAAGTGGTAAGTGGCCCTCCCTGAGCGTGGACAGGACCCAGGTATTGGAGGTGACTTTCTCCCATTATGAGACGAAGTGAGATAGTCTGCCGCCCACTGGAAGATTCTCGGAAAGACAGTGTTCCCCCGTCTCCGGCAGCGTTCGAGCTGCCAGACTTTTGGGTGGTAACACAGGCAGTGGAAGACCTAGGATTGCTTGTTTGGCTTTCCTCGGCTCCGAAAATTCCGCTGGCCATGATTGCCCCTGCGGTTCTGCCCTTTCTTTCCCTTCCCCTTGAATTTCTTCTTGTTGCCCATAGGGCCATTCCAAGAAGGTTGGCTCGAACCCCCCGGCGTGGGGTAGAGACCATCAAGGGGGGAGAGCCACGCTCGCTTCTCTTGCGGAGCTGGGTCCTCGAGGAGCACCTTAGAGTCCTCGAAGGCAACCTTTTGCTCGGCGGCTT
Organism: Gibbula magus; assembly: GCA_936450465.1. NCBI lineage: Eukaryota > Metazoa > Mollusca > Gastropoda > Trochida > Trochidae > Gibbula > Gibbula magus. Next base: position 73,042,945 of record OW388289.1, on the reverse strand, counting down.
CCTTAACTACAGCCTGCGATCCAGGGAAGAGGGTGGACCCCAACCTGTAAGGCAAGTTCTGTAGTGTGAGGCTTGTGGACTGTGAGTACTTGGACGTCGACAGCCACAGCCGGCGCATCCCCATGACTGCGCCCATTATCTGGCTCGCGGCACTCCGAATTGAGTCCCGGGCCAAATAGCTAGATACCTCTGACAGCTGCTTCTGGAAGGTAGTCACCTTAGTGCCTACTTCCTGCATCTCCGCCTGGTCCTTAGCCTGCATAGCAGCAAGGTAGGCCCCGTGCACCGCCACCCTAAGTTGTTGGGCTCCGTTCCTGTATGTGTCCTCATGGGCACGGAACTCAGCCTTGAACATAGCAGCGTGCGACGGAAATGGAGGCAGTCGCCGGCCCTGTTTGCCTAGAGAAGGCTGCGCCGGAGCGCCAGACAGGGTGACAGAGGTCAGGACGCACTCGTCGATAACCGGTAGGTCGAAGAGACTGTCCTCTCCTAACTGGTACCTCTTATTAAGTTCAGGCAGATCAGCCTTCGTACGGGAACCAGACAGGAGAGGGTTGATCGCCTCAACCAACAAGCTATCAAGAACGCGGAGCCTGGTCGCCGGAGGCTTGCTGGGAGCAAAAGCCTCCCCCGGTAGACGGAAATCCTCGGAGACCTGCTCCGGTACTGGAACAAGCGTCTGAGGGATAGCGATCGCTATGCGGTCACGCGTTTCCTTCAGAAGCTCGGCGAGCGAGACAGCACGGCCGGATTCCTCATCTTCCTCTGAATACTCGGAGCCATCCTCCGACAGGTCCCCGGTACCGGAGCCACTCAGTAGCGACCCAGTATCCGAAGCCCTATCTCGGACAGCCCGTTTGAGAGGGATGCGAAACCCAGCTCTGCCCGCCGGCGCTCGTTCCTGAACCAGAGCCGGTCCCCGAGGCAGCGACTGCCCCGACGCCGGAGCGCCGGAGCCCTTGCCCTTGGGGGTACCGGTGCCCCCCGACGTGCTCGGTACCTCAGCACCTTGCACCGTCGGAGGGACTTGTTTAGCTTGAGTACGAGGCAGAGCCGGAGCAATCTCTCGGGTGCCTACGTCGGATCCCGCTACCTTGCCAGGGCCTGCGCCCGGTTCAGTAGGGGACCCGAGGTCTTTACCGACACTTTTAGTGCCAGCCGACCCTGGAGCATCAAGATCCGGCAGGGCGACGACGGTCAACTCCTTTCGGAGCTGTGCCATCATCGTCCCCACCATCCCCGTCATTTGCCCCTGGATGATCGCAGAGATAGCCGCAGCATCCAAATTAGGATTAGGGTTATTAGCAACATTGGTAGGTTTGGTGCGTGTTTGAGGTGAAAGAACTGGGGGGGCTGACGCATCCCCAGCAGCAGGCGACCCCACCTCCATGTCCACCTCATCCGATGAGGAAGAGGGGGCAGGAGGGGAGCTAACCTTCTGCTTGCCTTTACCCTTCTTACCCTTCCTCTTTTCCTTAGAGGGGGGGACCGAACCCTTAAGTTCTTGGCCCGCCTTCTGGAGGTTGCGATAAAAAATCATGTCCATCCCCCTCTCCTTCTTGGCCCGGGGGGTGAAGCTGAGACACAACTGGCAGGCTTGTTCGTCATGTTCGTCCTCAACCAGACATACCAGGCACCGGTCGTGCTTGTCGGCCAGGGACAAACGGGCCTTGCACCCCACACATTCGGTGAATGACTGCAAAGTCAAACACAGAATGTACAGGGGTGTGCATGTATGTAAGTGCAATATTTATGTTTCATAAAAGTGCCACATACAACAAGAAACACAGAGGCGATACTATATTAACTAAGCACTAGGCAAGTAATAGAAGTAAGCCACTGAAAGAAATAAAGCATGAAATACCTAGTATATCTTGCCGACTGAAAAACAATAACCCCGAGAATGAAATAAATTAAAAAAGGGAGAAATCCTCATCAGTAAAGTGCTGCCCTACAATGCGAAGCACGATAAAGAACCTCCAAAACAACCAGATCTCAATACAAAATAGCAAAGTACTAACACATTGCATTTTGTTTGAGCATCCGCCATTTTGAGCGTTTTCCATCCGCCATTACTCGGTGAAGTCGAAGCACGTGCGAATTGAAAAACGAAGTTACAACGCGAAAAACCACTATATAAGTAACCTAACATTCGCCTCCACGAATAAGAAGGGGTTACCACACATACAGAAGCTTTCACTTTGTCCATTTTCTCAGAATTGAAGAAAAACTCAAGTTAACCGTCGACTGCAAAACACGTCTTGCCAGCTCGATGACAGATTGATAAGTGGTGAGAATAGAGTTACGTCCCTTGGATTTGCATTGGGATGGGGCTCTACACAGGGTGGTCACACGTTCGGAAAACACTTATTTTGTGTTTTTTGAACTTATTTTTACTGTTATTTTTAAAAATTAAGTTACAATCTGTCATCAAGTTAAAAATAAGGATTTTTATGCTATATGTACCCCAAGGAGGATCCCTTCTGAAAAAGAATTGAAGACTTTGGATGCAACGCTTCATGAGATATCGCGTAAACAAGAGTTCAAAAAGTGGTCAAAGTGTTGTGGTGACCTTGAAAATAAGGCCAAGGTCACCAAAAGTGACTGGTGTCTGCGTCTTCCCACAATGTAGGCAGAAACCAAATTTGAAGACTTTGGATGCAACGCTTCATGAGATATCGCGTAAACAAGAGTTCAAAAAGTGGTCAAAGTGTCGTGGTGACCTTGAAAATAAGACCAAGGTCACCAAAATTGACTGGTGTCTGCGTCTTCCCACAATGTAGGCAGACATGAAATTTGAAGACTTTGGATGCAATACTTCATAAGATATCGCGTAAACAAGAAATGTGACGTACGGACGGACGCCGCTGAAAACATAGTCCCCCGTTCCGCGTTGCGGCGGGGAACAATTAGGAACAACACTGTGTGAGCTACTGTCCTTCTCAGTAATAGTTCCTCATGTGAACCAAGGATAGTGATTTAGTGTACAACATTATACACTTAATTACTCATGGTGAGGTCATTATGTGAAATACAAGGACTCGAGACCGGACTCCCGAGGAGGTCAGACCGCCGAGGGAATCAGGTCCGAGAGTCCTTGTATTTCACATAATGACCTCACCATGAGCAATTAAGTGTTTTATTATACCAAAATTTTTGTTTTCTTCTTCAGACTATAGTATGTATTTTCTTATTAGTCAAATCGAACCCATCAGCTGATGCCATCTTGAAAGCGAACGTCAAAACAAACAGTCACGTGACAAATCACGAGACGAGTCAATATCTCAGGTCAGTGACAGAAATTTCTGTCACAAAACTGACCTCATCACTGGAATCGGAGGTCAATGTACAAATATATTTTTCGATCACGTGGTGTGAACTGGCCAATGATATTTTTACAAATTTAAAAGAGGTATAATAATTCAACATAAAGCCCACCATCTAAACAAGAGATCTGATACACAACCTGACAATGATGATGCCATCTTACCACTTGAGGACCGCTTTACGACTGATAACACAGGCAACGATCCCAAGACTATCGGCCAGTGCTTCGATGATAGTTTGATCACTGTCGTCTAACAAAGGGCTGAAGAGAAACAAACATTTCACAATATACAAGAAGTGATATTTATTTTAATCGATGTGTGAATTTACTATATTAAGATAGGCAATTTGGGGTTTTATGGCACTTTAAGTGTATTTCCGTTATATCATGGACCCCAGTTATACTGCAAGAAGATAAACTCAAAACCAATGTTTCTATGACCTGTCAGCATCACAATCAATGCTTAACTTAAAGTGAGTGAGTGAGTTATTGTTTAACGCCCCTTCGGCAGTATCACTTTCATTTGCGGCGACACTTAACTTAAAGGATAGATGAAATGCATTTTTCTCAAGAATGACAGATGATTACCTCTACGTATATTGTATATCGGAATCAATTGAGCATAAAATCGAGACAATATACACTTGCAATTGATAATTAAGACGATTTTAATTCACCCATTTTAACACTAGCGAAATTTGTTCGGCGAAACCTTTTGAAAATGCTCACTGAGGCGTGACTGTGATAAGCGAGAGGCGGGGCGGCTAGATAGCTTCTCCGCCGATGTCTCGTTAATTAATTAATGATAATTATCACTGCCGCTAAATGAATTTATGAGGTGTATTACATCGCCAAAAAGACATGTTTATGTAATAATTGTGTATTTGTCATCTGCGGAATTACCTAGTTGGATATCTAAACATTCGATATATGGGATATTTAAGTTGGTTTATTGAATATATCTTTGTGAAATTAACAATCAAAATGTTGCGAAATTACGTTGAATTGTGACTATCGCTGAAAATCAAATTCCTCCACATACGTCACAGAAGTCATCCCTTCACGGGTCACACCCCCGCAGACTTTCATTCTGGTCGCCGGGGCTAAATCAGGCGTTTTTTTAAAAAGCCGTATATAAGTAATTTATGGACCGATTTCAGAAATTTAAAATCGAGCAATTGTCAAATTGACATCCCATTTTAATGAATCCGATTTGGACCATATGTCATTTCATCCATCCTTTAAAGAGTTATAAATCTGAATACATTTTTTTTAAAAACCCTAATAGTTTTCTTCGATAGATTCATTTTGGATGATCCATTTACAGCATTGAAATTTGAATTTTGAAAAATTGCTTCTTCAAAGTGAACAAGATGAACAGGATGATAAGAAATAGAGGGAGACATACTGCAAGAATTCTTTGATAAGGTGGTTCCCGTTTGGTCCTAGGTTAAAGAGAAACTCTGGAACTGTCTTCAGTGAAGTGAGACGTAGATGTGGGTCACTGTCGGCCTGCGAATAAAAAAAAGAACAATAATAAAACTTAACATTTTATTAAATTCCACGTTTGACAAATGGTGAACTACTGCTGTCAATATTTCTCTACTTACAAAAGTCTGTGTGTAGATGTGTATTCTCCATTTGGATGCAATATCTTTGGGCAAGAGGGAAAGCACTTTCAGGCTGTCACACACGAGGGAGGTATCTTGAAAATAACGTGAAATACTAACAAGGCATGTCAAATATAATGAAAAGCATGTAACAACAGTTATCTAAAGAAATTCAACTTCCCAATGCAAGGCATAACTCTTGACAGTCTCCATTACTGGCTGATTTAGGCCTTGCAGTATTTCCTTAAAAAATGTGTGCTTAGAAATCCAGGGCCACTATGCATTTCTGGTGCAGTGATTCACTATCTAGGCACAACAAAGTGAGGGAAATACCACAAGGATTAAATCAGCCAGTAATGCAGACTGGTACGAGTTATGCCTTGCGTTTGGAAGTTGAAAGAAAATAGGTTTTAGGTTTTTTTTAGTAAGTAGAACAGAATGACATTTATGTATTGAATATAGATAGTAAAATATAAAAGACATTTGATGGGAATATATGCAAATGGTTTTTTCACAAACAAGCACATATATTACCGAGTGCTTCAGACAGGTGGTTGCTGAGTTGTGCGATCTCCTTAGCTCGAACTGGTCTCAAATCAAGCCATGATGGATCATTCTGAAATCAATGCAAGAAACACACAAATTAAGAATGAAGAAACTGTTTATGGATATGAAACTTCTTTGTTCTGTGTAGATGACATGACAACAGATCTTTATTGAAACATCACCCTACACAGAATAAAATAGTTATATATCCATAAAATTAAATTCATTCTCCATCAGTTAAAAGGAGTAATCAATTTATGAATTCATTATTAACATTAATTCATCCATAAATTCATTTAAAAACAACTTCAAATTCTTCTCAGACGACCATTTGTCGAATTACAGCTTCTTTGAGAAGCATTTTAGAAGTTGGAAATATCAATACATATCTCTTTATTAAGACTTACTGAAGCTAAAATTAAACAATTCCTTTTTATTTTTTTCAGAACACATGGAGGCTATTCTCACCAGGAGCCATGGAAGAGACAACATCCAGGCATATTCACCCAGGATGTCAATTTCAGCAAATATAGTGTCTGTAAAATAATGTAAACATTACCAGATAAGCTAAATGCTAGTATTTCTGCAGGTAAATAGATTAATTATTCATAGATAAAGAGTTGATGACAACCTTGCATAGAAGGGAGTTCTCTTTATTGAGATGGGAGGCATGATCTGCTTGTATGAACAATAAAGACACAGATGCATGCTCTCACACAAGGCATAACTAGCGCCAGTCTCCAAGTCTTCATCACTGGTTGCACCTCAACATCATAGTGCGCTCTGCTCCGCTAGTACATGATAGTAAAACAAACGTGGCAAGGCTTGAATTAGCCAGTGATGGAGACTGGCGCAAGCTATGCTTTGGAGGCATATAGGGATATACGTAAGAATGCAATAACAGATGTTGCTAGGGAAAGGGGTCAAGATAGACCTATCAAAAAACTATCCATCTTGGATTTGTTCAATTCTGACGTACAAGACTAAACTATTTCAAGCAAGGCAAATATATCAAATTATTCCGTCTATAAATAAGCATTATGCACATTTTATCATACCTTTTGTTGATATCAAATAATTCTTAAAACATACCTTGAAGTGAAAGGAGAGTACCGATAGATCTGACAATGACAGCGAGTCCCGCACACAGATTGGAGACGGACGTGTGAGTCTTGTCCTGGAGCAGGAACTCGGCCCACAGATCGTACAACTGCTGCAGCAGCTGTCTACTCAACCACGACTGTAGGACACACGCACTGAAAACAAATATTCAAAAAATTATTTTGAAAGATTTTATACTGTCCACAGTTAAAGTGGGATGATATTTCTTTCACTAGTGTTCAGAATTAACAATGTTGAAACAACTGTGTAACTGCTATATTTTTTAGGTAGATGTACGTAAATGGGAGGTAGTACTGTGTGTACCTGTCCTGACTGTTGGCTCGACCGCAGTGTACAACTCCTCGCGCTGCAAGCTCCACCACCACCTGAGACACCTTCAGGGACGTCATGTAGTCATTCTGGAACATGGAAATATTTATCATATGAGTGATGGTTGTCTTATTATCACAAAGGTACGCTGTTTTTCTTGGTGCTTATTGAGAAAAGTCTGAATCCTCAATTTGAAAAACCTTTAGAGATGTCATGTAGTCATTCTGGAACACAGAAATATTTATCATACGAGTGATGGTTGTCTGTTAATTAATACTTGAGCACCACAAAGGTGAAGGAACTCCTTTTTTCTTGATGGTTATTGAAAAAGACTGAATCCTCAGTTTGAAACGAAGACGCTGATTGCAAAACTAAACTTCTTTTCAACTATAAGGATTCTCTGTTATTAACCAAGAAAGCACTTCACTTGTAACAAAGGTTTCATGGGAAGAAATAACTTGAGTAACTTGTGAGGAGTGAATGATAAACAGCTTCAGAAATGAACAAACTTTTTATTGAATGTTTTTCAGTAAAATTCCTATATAAGAGTAACAGATCATCTAAAGAAATAGTTTACCTTTCTATTGATGATGGCCATCCTCAACTTCTGGATTGTGAGGCCGTAGGTCTTGGACAGCTTCTCCATAGTCCCCTCACCATCATCCGTCAATTTTCTACAAAACAATTATTATTTAACTGGTAGTTTTAAATAAGTGAAAACATTCAGAGATTTATCAAAGATAAGTTGCGATACCTTTCATGCATTTAATGATCATGAAAGTATGTGCTCTTTATTTCATTTTTGGACGACTTAATTATTTTTCTGAGATAAAACATGCTAAACAAACAACAGATATTCCATACCTTTTTCTCTTTTGGGACAAGCCAGATCTTTTGGTATTTTTGTCTCTTTTCTCCTTCTCAGCATCAGACTCAGTGGTCTCCCTTGATTTCCCTAAATTACCGTGCAGCTCTGTCAAGATCAGCTGGTGAAGAGGGTTCACAATAAACTGAAACAAGTTTTGTTCGAAGTGAAGCTCCAGTTGTGAATTTCATTATACACTTGGTAGTTTACAAAGAGTCATTAGAAGATGTTGTATGATATCCCACTAGTCCACCTTAAAATGTTATCTTCGTAATTATAAACTAAATGTTTCATGAAGACCTCATGTGCTGATTTAAGTTCTGGATACTAATACTTATAATGAGTCAATGTCAAGATCACCGATAACCCCTCCCCCCAATCAGGAAGATATATCAATGCTTTTATTAGTTCTGCTCCTGAAACAAACAATTATGGAGAGACATACCGAATTGATACATAGAGAATACTAAAATACATTCTATTCAATACCATATTTATGAAACAACATTTGGTGAGGCGCTTGACGACCTGTCTAAAATTATATGTGTGGTGGGGCTAACAGCATGAGGATCCAGTGAAGGTTGATATGACGGAACCATCAGAAGTTGGGTAAAATTAAAGAGGAGAGAGTCACCAAAACACATGAAGTTAACCACACGAGGAGGAGGAGGAGAATGTTTATAGTTTCATGTTTCGGGGGTTAGCCCCCTTCATCATCCTCGTGTGGTTAACTTCATGTGTTTTGGCGGCTCTCTCCTCTGATATTTATGAAACGAGTGGTTTAGTATTAAACGAGCAATTTTAGACACACATATCTCATAACAGATAATAAAACTATCATTATATATCAAATCTTTTATACATACATACATAACAGCGTTACCTCATAATTCACACTGGACCCAAAAACCCCGAACAGAGCAGTAGAGAGTTGGTGATTGTAGAACCTGAATAGCTGACTCTGTTTCATGTTGTGAGGGAACTTGCCGAGCAGGTGACAGATCCAGCGGGACAGGCTTCCTCTCAGTACATCCGTGCGTAGTTTGGTCAAACCAAACTTGACCGCCATCTCGCATAGGCGAGCGAGTTGTTTCTCTGCCTGACCAGAAGATAATCCTGTGATTCTCAGGTGTTTGGTGTCAGCCATGACGACGTTTGCCATGAGGGTTGCACTGGCTTCTTCGATCTCCGTAATCTTACTGTCAGACAGATAATGATAATGATACTTATTATCTTTTCATATACAATGACAGAAGAGGTGGGTAACAACAGTATTCAACATGTAGGTTTATATTTACCAGTTTAACAATTCTTGTTAAGTTGGGGTTTTTTTTTTCAAACTAAAAGGAAACATTACAGAGAACATGAATGGAGTTTTTCACCTTTCTTCCACATCAACAGAACCCGATAGCAACATTTCCCACAATCCTCCAACACAAGCCATGAAATAGTCTAGCAACACAATTGGGTGTCCACTTATTGGTAGTAGGTCAGCCAAGAATCTTAGTGAACACTGAAAGCAACATGACACATGTTAAAACATTTTTATCTCCATTGAGTACATACTATTGAATGCATATTTGGTTCAACACAATTGGATATCTGACGGAAAGTTTTAGGGTAATAATTTATTTACTAACTTAATTACTTACCGTATGAACTAATGCATTATTTCTATTTTCTGCTAGATTAGATTAGACATCTTTTGTAAGTGTTACAGAGAAAATAAATCTTTACTTACAATTTTCAAAGGGATATCACCAAATTCAAGATGGCAGCACATGCAAGCCCAGAGCTTCTGAGCGTGTTGAGCATCAACAATACAGAAATCATCAAGCATTGAATGGACTATTTTCCTGCAATAAAATAGTTTGAGTTTTAATAAACAACAATGAATATATGGCTATTGGAACATACAACTCAAGTTTGTGTTTACCACCTAAGTGGTGATTTTGCCCTTGACAAGTTGATATCTGAATTTTGGAACTAAACAAAACATAAATGTCCCTGAAAAAGGATATGAACGAGTACTTTTGGAAGTTAAATTTATGAACTTACAAATTCTGTGAAAATTTTACACAAGAAATCCATACAAAGACTTTTCTGAGGTCCTCAGATTATGTATCTCTTCAATACACATTGATATTTAGGAAAGAATCCATAAACAGGTATGAAAATGATTTCAAGGTCACCATATTTGACTGAGATTGGAGTATCCTTCAACACACCTTTTTGTTAATTTTGAACAAAATCTACCACTTGGACAATAAGCTGAATAGCTTGATATTTGCAAAGAAAACTATATTTGCTAGAAGTATTCAGGAGAACAGTGGCCTCCCTCCCTCAGCTGAAAATTCAACCTCGCTCAACACAAATTAGATATTGTTTTTTGGCACCAGGCCCCCAAGAAAAAGACCAGGGTGGTAATTTTTTAGATTAACAAAAGAAGCTCTCTTAGGCTGATTAAATCTATTGAACATAAATCGACCAACATCAGACTTACGTGAGATTGATCTGCAGCAGTTCACAGTGCTCAGGTTCAGCAATGTTGATCACAACATTCTGTAGGGACACTCCCTCCACTTCTATATTCTATAAATCAACAAAACTTTTAAAATGTTCACCAAAACTGAAAGATCCATAAAATCAAGTAACCAAATCAGATGTAATGATTATCCTTTGACAATCGATATGTTGCAAACCATAATTTTTTTTAATTCACTTAACATTAAAATTTTAAATAAAATTCAACAACTAAATACTGACATTATTTTTGGTGGTACCTTATTCATCTTAATAAACGCCCTCTCCTAATAAACGCCCCCCTAAGCCATTTTTGACTCGCGGAAAATGACCCCTAATAAACGCCCCTCTTTTGTATCGACTTATCTTACTGATGTTTCTTTGAAGAAGAGTTTTCAATCTTGCTATCAACCTCTTATGTCCAGTAAAGTGTAAGGTACATGGTATTTCCAGTCCCCCGGCGACTGTCGAATGTCTGTAACGATCAGTCACTACACATTTTATGCAACCGCCATGTTTTAAGAAACAGGAAAATGTCTTGCTCAACTCTCTTGGAAGATTTCCCACAAGTACAGATGACACTTGCACACTGACCACGAATTTGTCATGAACGTTATTTTGTTCACGTGTAGTTGTCAATGTGATATAAATAAACACTATCATGACCCGGAAATAGTGTTTACATAATCGTTCTGCACCATGTGTTTATCAGCTGATTGTGTTTATGCTGCCGTTCATTGGTGGTTATATTTAGATTCCTAGCAAACTAAAGTTTCATTGGATAAGAGTAATGACGCGACAAGATGGCGGATTCAATTACTCAATGTATCTTTGTGAGTTTTAATTAGTTTCAATTGCCATTGCAAATTGTGTATCCGTACTGGTTGAAATTTGATACAAATAATAAACTGCGACATTTAACCCTTCTTTACATTTATTTGATACACTTCTTTTGATTAAAACTCTGAAATAAAATCGATGTTTCTTTTTCTTTTGGACATCAACAGAATTTTTTTTAATAAACGCCCCCTTTTTACGATTTTTTAAAGTCATTTTAATAAACGCCCCCTTTTTCCAATTTTTTAAACGCCCAGGGCTTCTATTACGGCGAATACGGTATTACAAATCAACTCCTTACTTTGCCTGGTTCGACGAGGCTCTGTTTGATCATGTCTAGTGGCACCTGGAATCTTGTTAATGGGACGAAGTCTGGTGGATTGTCTTCATACAGCTTGTTGTTGATCTGTACCAGGTCTGTGATAGAGACAAATACAAAATCAAGTCAAGTTTCTCTTACATTTAACAAACAATGCAACAAAACCATTTCAATATCCAAAATAAGGATTATTGACATATTGGTTCAAAGAAATACCATTCATTCTTACTTAGAAATAGTTTCTTTACAAAAATATAATTTGCAGAATTTTAATGAAAATCAGATGAAAAAGGGCAAGCATATGAAATCCTTGGTGTAGACATTTATCCCTAAAATCTCTTCATATACTGCAAGCTGTTCAGTACACTTATAAAGTAACTGCAACTTCCAAACGCAAGGCATAACTCTTGCCAGTCTGCATTACTGGCTGATTTTAGCCTTGCGGTATTTTGCTCGCTTTGTTGTGTCAAGATAGTGAATCGCTGCACCAGAAAAGCATAGCAGGCCTGGATTTATAAACACAGATATTTTAAGGAAATACTGCAAGGCCTAAATCAGCCAGTAATGGAGACTGGCAAGAGTTATGCCTTGCATTGGGAAGTTGAAGTAATTGTCGTTGCACACATTGCATTGTAAACTATCAATGATTGAATACTGATGACAGTGCATGAAATAAGGCACAAACCGACGACCTGTTACTTTTGGTCCCAGTTGTAACTTTTTGAGGTTTTTGTTTCTCCATTAAAAAATATCATAGTATCAGGACGGTAATGTTTTATGCTTATTTCATTCACTGCTGATGCTTCAAATCCCAAACACTCCCCAAATGTTGGTCTCTGAATTACACAACACGCAACCGACCAGCTAAACTGTTGATCATCTCGGCAGCGATACGTTTGAAGACAGTCATTTCCTTGGCACGGAGCACCTGTAGCAGAAGTGTGATGATCTCCCGACAGTTCTGGTGCAGGATGGAGCACTCGGGGCGCGCCAGAAGACGCACTAGGCGACCGATGAACCATGTGCAGAATGCTGCAAGGCAAGTTAACCAGTGATTTGCTACAGTTATGTAGTAATAAACTGTCCAGGAATAGGTTATTCAAAGAAATTCACAACAAAATTACTTCACAAAACAAACAAGCAACCAAATGAAACAGGTCTTGAAAGATCAATGTATAAATAGAAGACATGGTTATCAACATCCCTAACCATACTGGTTCCAATCAAAACTTGCAATCTTCACCTAAATGTCCTAAATCTAAGAACATAGACGTATACATAAGAAAATGTTATCATTTTATCAAATTAGAATACAGAATCACAAAATTCTTTGATAGAGTTGGCCTTTGTCAAGTGTTCACTTCAACCCTATAAGCACTTCTTCACCTGGTACTAAATCAGAACAAACCCTGTGAGATCTGGACAACAGCAGGGAGTTCCCCTGGTTTAGTGGGCGGGTCCGCGGCCGACCCAGAAGTAGGTTGGAGGAGAATGTAGATCTGGGGCTCATTCCTTAGACAGTGAAGACACCACATCAACATGTGAAAACACTCGCTCTTGTCTCCATGGTTACGAAGGGACTCCGACACTGCAACAGCAGATAAGATCATGATGATGACGATGATGCATCTCAAAGAAATAGGCACTAGTCTATAGAATGGCTAGTGTTTTCAATGTTAAGAGTTTTGTTGCTGAATCAATGAGTATCTAAATAAGTGGCCAATCTACTGTTAACCTGCAATCACAACTCATTAACGAAAGTAAATCCGTAATTGCCGAAGCTCTAAAGGGAAAGTTTTATCAACGAACTATTGGCAGCATCCTCCATCTTGGATCCTTGACATTTCGTGAAATGAAAACACGCTATATTTAACCCAATTTTAAATTTTTGTTATAATAAAACATATTCACTGATAGAATATTCACATAGTATCACATAATGTATCATAAAAGTAATAAACAATATGCTGTTAGGCCGTAGTGAAGTTGGTATGAAGTTTTCCCAACTCGCAGCGCCGATTAATGGCTTCAATTCTCATTGTTTTGATTTTTCAACAAATGTGCGCTTGTCTTTATCAAGTTATGAAATGTAAAGTCATCAAAGTATTAACTTCATTAATATCTTTCAATTTGACTGTGTTTTAATCATACCGGTATATTAATAGCATATATGTGTAAACAGGCATATCCTCTCGAAATTTCGTTTCCACAAAAAATACCCTGATAGAACCCTCCTTTTAAATATAGCTAGCCTATTCCAATGAACAAGTAAAGAGTTAATACTGAATTATGAGAAAATGACTTCTTTAACAGTCAGGATGTGCCACGACCTGACTGAAGTTATAACCCTCTGCAGTAGTAAATTTGTTTTCATTCTCAAAACCCATGTTTAAAGCAAAGGATGTAAACAGAAGTAAAATCTTTGTTGATTCTTTTGAAAGGAATAATAATCTTGTGGATCTGCCAGATTGCAAGTAGCCATGAACATGCTCATACCAAGCTTCAAACAAATGGCTGCTTAGTTAATTAGCAGAATTCTCATTTATTAATATCAAAAGGATGTTTCATGTTTATTTCTCAACATGAAATATTCAATGTGCATTTATAACTTACCAACATCAATATCAGCAAAGAAATCATCAAGAAATCTGCAGATAGATTTCCTACAGTCATACACCTCAAGACTTTTCTTCAGACTGAAAGTGAAATCTAGCACTTAAATTACATTTCATCACTTCAAAAGTTTACTAGGGGTTTAAAACTAAGATTTCCTAAGGCATGGATAAAAAAAAAATTCCATGTTGGGCAATTAATCAATTCATATCAAGTTATCCATGAGCAACATCAGCGGATTGTTATTATATCACTAATACTAAAGAAGATGTAATTTACTATAAACACCTTCTTTATTTTCTTGGGTCAAGTGAACAAATATTGCGTCTTTGAAGAACATTTAGAGAACTGAAGTGCAGTACATAAGATGAGCAAGATTTTCTGGATAACAACTTCTTTATTGCAAACATATTCACTCCTTCTATTAACCTGAGGAAAAAGTACATACTTATTCCAAAACTACATATGTTCTAGAATAGAAAAGTTGTAAAAAAAATGTTGTTTTCTTATGAAGAAATTATGACATTTCTCCTACAGGAAGTGAACTTTTCAAACCAGTTTGAGCCCCTGATGTTATTACTCAGAATCAACTGGATACGTACTCTGCTATGATTTTCACAGCCTCTGCTAACTGTCTCTTGAACATCTTGGCGTCTCTGCTCCTTTACTTTCAGTCCATCTCTCTAACTACAAAATGAAACACTACATTAGTCAAATATTTGTTACCTATTTCACATTTCATGAAAGTAGGTGTGGTAAACTTTTGATAAATCGTTTTGGGAATCTGTATGATTTCTGCAGTGATCAATGTCAATATCGCCTTTTGAGAGCTGTCAATGGTTGTCTATTTTTAGATAGGTTTGTATATCATAGGTCACAGCACGAAGCTTTTTGTGGGGTTTTAACCAATGGTCTGAAAGCGTATACGTTTTAACCTGAGACAGGATGGACAAACCTAGGATCGAAACGGCTCACAATTATATTACTACGGTAATTGAACCACAACTAGTATTTTGCTTTCTGCTCAGCACTTTGCTTCAAACTGTATTTTCAGTTTGAACAGTATACCTTATTTAGGTTATTGATCCTGTAAAATTGTATTCATATTTTCATTTTATTTTTTACATTTGAGACTTTACTTTCAAGAAAATGTGTTTTGATGTGACGTTATTTTGTTGTATTCTTGCATGGTTTTGTAAGGAATCGAACCTTCACAACATACCATATTTCCTCTAATAGGGGCCGGGCCCGTAACATGTAAAGGCTCTTACCCCCCAGCGCTTATTGGAGACCCAGGCGTTATTCTATTTTTGGGTTTGATCAATACATGTGATAACCATTGATAACCACTTAGAATAAAAAAAATTCCTCGCCATTTAGCCTGGTACTTTAACTCTCTTATTGTCTGGGAACATTTATGAGAATTATATCAAGTAGGGTGTGATTATTAATGCGATATAATCCGGGCCCCTAGGTATTAGAGACCCGACCCTTATTAGAGGTCTGACTCTTATTCACCTTTAGGTACCTATTAGAGGAAATATGGTAATTTATTTGACATTCAATATTGGAAAATGTCACAAAGTTTAACATGGACAATACAAATATTGAAATATATCTAGATTGTTATATTATGAACACTGACTGATTAACAGTTTCAGAGGTCGGGAGAGGTTAATGTGAAAAACTGCTGTATTTCTTACTAATACAACATATGCAACTTAATTATCATAAAACAAACATCAAACATCAAAATATGAAGTAAATAATTAATCAAATTGTAAAATATAAAACACAAAATAACACCCTTTTTATATTGAAGAATGGCAATCAAATAAAGTGACAGTAACATATACATGTGTATGAAGACAAAACAGAAATGAACACATATGCACTGAAAAGCACTGAAATATGACGAGTACCAGAAACGAGATTTTTGTTCTTAAAAAAAACGAGAGAACTTCGTCTGCAGTTATCTTCCCGCGTAACTTCCAAACTTCTCATTACTTCCGGGTTTACCTCCCTTGTTTCTAAAAATAGAAATTAGTCAATCTCGACCGGAAATGTAAACAATAATCTGCCGACGACTGCATTTTATGATGTTTTTGAAAGTTACTTATTAGATCGTAGTATTTTTCGAGTTGTCATTTACTACCAAACAGCTCTAGAGTCCACACGTACGGGTGAGTAATAAATAATATGACATAAATTGTTCGTAGATTCTTAGATTTCCTTATATTAGTGAAAACAAGTTCACATCTGAAAATGAAATTCAGTACTGTACAGTACAGTACATTTAGTGTCATTCTGTATATTTTGTATCACTTAGGCGACCTATAATAATTTAACCATTCTTGATGGATTGTTTATACAGCAACATAATTATTAGTAAATATAATGAGATGTCGATCATATACATTTATTTAATGTAAAAACAAATTTAATATTTAAAACGATAAATCATCATGATCATTCATTGAGTTTAAGATTGTTTTAAATAAAAGTAATATAAATATCATCTCTAATAATATATGTTGTCAAAAAGTAAACAAAACAGTAAAAATTTAATAAATCAAGTAATTTTGAATTAATAGATAACTTAAAAATAATTAACAATTCAACAGTAAACTATTATTGGTTTAACTAAGTAATAAATGTGTCTGTGTCAGCAGTATTTTCTATAAATAAATCTTACTCATAATCTTGGACCATAATCTTCACTGAAACTGCACTCTATATTGTTATACGAGTTCATACGAGCCTCATAATTATGTGATCTTTGTAGCTATATGATGGCTATAAAACCATGTTTCTATATTATCAACATGCATCTATGGTTAATTACATAAGAGTGATCATTTTACAAATTACAATTTTCCCATTGTATTATTCTTTTTAATAAAAGAATGAATCAGCATGATAATCTATAATCAGGTGTAAAAATACATTTGACTTATGATAACATCTTCAACTGTTTAAACAATATGTTAAATTTAGTAAAAAATCTATATTTGTTTACATTTTAGATACAAAAATAAACCCCAAACAAAGGGATAATCTAAAAATGACAGAACAAAATAAAGAATCTCCTGGAAAGATGAAATCTAAAAGTTCAGATTCCCAAAGGTTTGTCCCTTACATTCGAGGATTCACCCCACGGCCAAACAGAGAAAGGATGGTAGCTATTGGATTCGACGTGAAGAATATTCCTCTACAGTACTCTCCACTTCCTGAAGGTGATTTCTTCACTCCTTTACAACGACCAACCCACATCGATGACTGGCTGGCAAACAATCGTGAAGACGGCCAAACATTTCGAGGGTTTCAGTGGCAGTCACCCTGGCTGACGAACAGAAGTCAGAGAAATTGGAAGAAGGAATATAAGGGTCATGGAAAAACTTTATCTGAAAGATATCCCGGAGGAAAGATCTACATAATTCCAGTTGGAGACATTGACCCAACATACATTAAACTGGAAGATGTGATGCACTATGTTGAAGAGTATCTCTGCATCTCTGTGGCACTAGCACCAGGCATGAAGCTTGAACAAGAAGAAGATACTCTCGTCCTGGTTGAGGAGGCAGGGGAGAGAACTGAGTTAGAAATGAGATATGAACCTGAAACAAAACACTCTCAGATTAGCATACTGTCTGTCCTCCCTGAAATAAAGTCACGACTTCCGGACGACGCCCTCTGTCTGATTGGACTCACCATGTTTGATTTGTATGGAGACGAGGAGGACCTCTTCATGGCAGGACTTGCTCAGTGGAATGAGAACATAGCTGTTTTCAGCATATTCAGATATGATCCTCGCCTCACTTTTTCAACCGAATTCTGGTATGATGTCAAATCAACTGTTGAAATCTCGGATGATGTGAGAACAAAGTTGATCCTTCAGCGCAGCTGTAAGCTGGTCGTCCATGAGATCGGTCATCTTCTTGGAATTGACCACTGTGTATATTTTGACTGTTGCATGAACGGGTCTGGTCACCTGGAAGAGGATTTCCGTCAGCCCATGCACCTGTGTCCTGTAGATCTTCACAAGCTGCAGGTCCTCACAGGCTTCAATGTGACTGAGAGGTACAATAAACTGCTGCAGTTCTACAGGGAACATGGTCTGGACACAGAGGCGGACTGGGTGGACAGGAGGTTACAGTTCATACAGGCAGGGACCAAAGGAAAAGCAAACAAAAAGAAAAACCTTAACAAGAAATAGATATTGAAACATTTTTGTGAGTGAGCAAAGTGGTTTAGCTCTAATACTAACATGTATTTATAGTTTGGATTAAAAATAATATTAATTCAAGTGAGCTATTATGATCTTTGGTATCGATTGTGATAATCTGGATGTTATGCAACTACTTCATAGCTTGAAGAATGTTCATCTGCATACTATAGTTTTTTCTGTAGTTATGCTATTTGTGGTTGAGAGAACAGTAATGCGGATTTGTATCTATCTTATGGGACTCCTAGCAAAAACTACATTTCACAATGTCAGAAAATATTGTGTTTATATGCAGTTTATATTAAGACTGATACATGTGTAGGGTTTATTGTGTATTTATCAAAATGTATATTGGAAGTCTTAGGCTTAATGAACTACAAATATACGGAAAATTACATTAATGTTTTTTCAACAGATTCGAAGCACTTATCATTTAGTGAAAATTGTAATGAATTGTTTCATTATCTTTTCAAGATTGATTAAATCTTGGTTGGTTTGTTGGTTATGGTTAGTAATATTATACATAGAGGTTGATGAATTTCAAAGACATTTGATGAAAGCTTTTTATTTTCTTTTAGGCTACATCTCCAAAAAATATCAAACAGTTTGTCAAAATGAGTGGAAACAGAAAAATGAAATCCAAAAAGTCAAAGAAAAGTGTAAAATACCTACCCTATGCAAGAGGTTACAAAGTTCCCAGAGAAAAACAGAAATTGAAAGCAATTGGTTTTGAGAGCTCTGAAATCCCACAAAATTACAACCCAAAGTCAGAATATGAATTCTTTCCTCCAATTCCTCGTCCAACCAGTATTGACGATTGGTTGGCAGATTGGGCAGAGGAGGGTCAAACCTTCGATGAGTATATAGCCGAGTGTTCGTGGCTGGATACAGAGAAGAAACATAGAAATGTCAGTCACAAGTTTGTGGAGGGAGGGAAGACACTGGCTGAGAGATACCCTGACGGAAAGATATACATTGTTCCCATTGGAGAGTTTGATGAAGAAGCTTACTTTGCTTTTGAGGATCTCTTGACCTATGCACATCATTACCTCAACCTTCCTGTTACAACATTGCCAAACTTCAAGCTGGAGCTGAAGAAGAAGAAACTGATGTTTAACGGGACAGTTATCCAAACCAGACACAATGCCAAGTCTGGGAAGATGCAGATCAAAGTGCCGCCATTGTTGACCGAGCTGCAACACCATGTTCCTGATGATGCTTTCTTCCTGTTGGGGTTGACTGTGCATGATCTGTACTGCGGTGATCCCGATCTGTTCGTGGCAGGTATAGCCTGGGGAAGCAACGTGGCAGTGTTCAGTGTCCACAGGTACAACCCCAGACTCACCTTCTCTCCAGAGTTCTGGTATGACATCAGTGAAACTGAAGAGGTTTCTGAGCAGGAGAAAAGAAAACTGCTGCTTCAGAGATGTTGCAAGTTGGTCGTCCATGAGATCGGTCATCTCCTTGGATTTGGTCACTGCAAGTTCTATAACTGTTGCATGAATGGGTCTGGTCACCTGGAAGAGGATTTCCGTCAGCCCATGCACCTGTGTCCTGTAGATCTTCACAAGCTGCAGGTCCTCACAGGCTTCGATGTGACTGAGAGGTACAATAAACTGCTGCAGTTCTACAGGGAAAATGGTCTGGAGACAGAGGCGGACTGGGTGGACAGGAGGTTACAGTTCATACAGGCAGGGAGCAAAGATGTAGATCACAAGGAAGGTTAAAACTAGGTGAAACAAATATTCAGTAACAACTTCCTGTCATGGTTCTTTCTCATGCTGATTCCATTGTGATTTTATTCTTTTTTAGTTGGGTGGTCAGAAAAAATAATTCTCAGGTTGTGAATGTTTAAATTTGCTTTTTTGTTGTGATTATTTTCGCCTTAATTTAATGGTTGACTGATATTGCCAATATTGTTGAGCAAAGTTCATATCTCTTGAAAGAGACCAAGAACTACAGAGTACAGTTCAAGTTAGAGCTGGGAAGAGTGCCCGGATACCCACTGACTTGCATTTTTCAACTGATGGGTAAAAAGCATAGAGCTCTATTGCTATTTCAATAAAATATCCTTATGAGTATACAAATGCATGCAATCTTTTAGTTTTGAAATAATTACAAAATACTCAGTACCTACCCGTCCAGGGTATCAGGGATACCTGTTCCAGCCCAAGTTAGAGTTCACTTTGGTTTAAAGTTATAATCTATTAAACTCACCACCATTTCATTATGCTTATCATTCAAAGTATTGTGATATTTATCAACAATATATATATTTGTTAATTGTATGTTTATCTATTGTTTTATATTGATTACAATCAGGTACATGTCACCAGTTTGTTTTCTTATGCCATAATATATGTTCATACAACAATGTGAAAACTTGTAGCTAAAATGTGTTTGTATGTTTTGATGTATGATTTTTAATCTATTTTTATACTATTAATGTATTATGTTTGTTTTGTAATAAAAAAAATGTAAAAAAGAATCACTAATTTTTTTATTTGTAAATATTAATCATAGTCGTTATTAATAAAATGTGTACAGCAAGTACCAGCACCTCCCACTACTTAGACAACCATTTAGTTCCTGACACCTTAAAACAACAACATTTCTGGTTTAGTACCAGCACCTCCCACTACTGAGACAACCATTTAGTTCCTGACACCTTAAAACAACAACATTTCTGGTTTAGTACCAGCACCTCCCACTACTTAGACAACCATTTAGTTCCTGACACCTTAAACAACAACATTTCTGGTTTAGTACCAGCACCTCCCACTACTTAGACAACCATTTAGTTCCGGACACCTTAAACAACAACATTTCTGGTTTAGTACCAGCACCTCCCACTACTGAGACAACCATTTAGTTCCTGACACCTTAAACAACAACATTTCTGGTTTAGTACCAGCACCTCCCACTACTGAGACAACCATTTAGTTCCGGACACCTTAAACAACAACATTTCTGGTTTAGTACCAGCACCTCCCACTACTGAGACAACCATTTAGTTCCGGTCACCTTAAACAACAACATTTCTGGTTTAGTACCAGCACCTCCCACTACTTAGACAACCATTTAGTTCCTGACACCTTAAACAACAACATTTCTGGTTTAGTACCAGCACCTCCCACTACTTAGACAACCATTTAGTTCCGGACACCTTAAACAACAACATTTCTGGTTTAGTACCAGCACCTCCCACTACTGAGACAACCATTTAGTTCCTGATACCTTAAACAACAACATTTCTGGTTTAGTACCAGCACCTCCCACTACTGAGACAACCATTTAGTTCCTGACACCTTAAACAACAACATTTCTGGTTTAGTACCAGCACCTCCCACTACTGAGACAGCCATTTAGTTCCGGACACCTTAAACAACAACATTTCTGGTTTAGTACCAGCACCTCCCACTACTGAGACAACCATTTAGTTCCGGACACCTTAAACAACAACATTTCTGGTTTAGTACCAGCACCTCCCACTACTGAGACAACCATTTAGTTCCTGACACCTTAAACAACAACATTTCTGGTTTAGTACCAGCACCTCCCACTACCGAGACAACCATTTAGTTCCGGACACCTTAAACAACAACATTTCTGGTTTAGTACCAGCACCTCCCACTACTGAGACAACCATTTAGTTCCGGACACCTTAAACAACAACATTTCTGGTTTAGTACCAGCACCTCCCACTACTTAGACAACCATTTAGTTCCTGACACCTTAAACAACAACATTTCTGGTTTAGTACCAGCACCTCCCACTACTTAGACAACCATTTAGTTCCGGACACCTTAAACAACAACATGTCTGGTTTAGTACCAGCACCTCCCACTACTGAGACAACCATTTAGTTCCGGACACCTTAAACAACAACATTTCTGGTTTAGTACCAGCACCTCCCACTACTTAGACAACCATTTAGTTCCTGACACCTTAAACAACAACATTTCTGGTTTAGTACCAGCACCTCCCACTACTTAGACAACCATTTAGTCCCTGACACCTTAAACAACAACATTTCTGGTTTAGTACCAGCACCTCCCACTACTGAGACAACCATTTAGTTCCTGACACCTTAAACAACAACATTTCTGGTTTAGTACCAGCACCTCCCACTACTTAGACAACCATTTAGTTCCGGACACCTTAAACAACAACATTTCTGGTTTAGTACCAGCACCTCCCACTACTGAGACAACCATTTAGTTCCGGACACCTTAAACAACAACATTTCTGGTTTAGTACCAGCACCTCCCACTACTGAGACAACCATTTAGTTCCTGACACCTTAAACAACAACATTTCTGGTTTAGTACCAGCACCTCCCACTACTTAGACAACCATTTAGTTCCTGACACCTTAAACAACAACATTTCTGGTTTAGTACCAGCACCTCCCACTACCTAGACAACCATTTAGTCCCTGACACCTTAAACAACAACATTTCTGGTTTAGTACCAGCACCTCCCACTACTGAGACAACCATTTAGTTCCTGACACCTTAAACAACAACATTTCTGGTTTAGTACCAGCACCTCCCACTACTGAGACAACCATTTAGTTCCGGACACCTTAAACAACAACATTTCTGGTTTAGTACCAGCACCTACCACTACTGAGACAACCATTTAGTTCCGGACACCTTAAACAACAACATTTCTGGTTTAGTACCAGCACCTCCCACTACTTAGACAACCATTTAGTTCCTGACACCTTAAACAACAACATTTCTGGTTTAGTACCAGCACCTCCCACTACTTAGACAACCATTTAGTTCCTGACACCTTAAACAACAACATTTCTGGTTTAGTACCAGCACCTCCCACTACTTAGACAACCATTTAGTTCCGGACACCTTAAACAACAACATGTCTGGTTTAGTACCAGCACCTCCCACTACTGAGACAACCATTTAGTTCCGGACACCTTAAACAACAACATTTCTGGTTTAGTACCAGCACCTCCCACTACTTAGACAACCATTTAGTTCCTGACACCTTAAACAACAACATTTCTGGTTTAGTACCAGCACCTCCCACTACTTAGACAACCATTTAGTCCCTGACACCTTAAACAACAACATTTCTGGTTTAGTACCAGCACCTCCCACTACTGAGACAACCATTTAGTTCCTGACACCTTAAACAACAACATTTCTGGTTTAGTACCAGCACCTCCCACTACTTAGACAACCATTTAGTTCCGGACACCTTAAACAACAACATTTCTGGTTTAGTACCAGCACCTCCCACTACTGAGACAACCATTTAGTTCCGGACACCTTAAACAACAACATTTCTGGTTTAGTACCAGCACCTCCCACTACTGAGACAACCATTTAGTTCCTGACACCTTAAACAACAACATTTCTGGTTTAGTACCAGCACCTCCCACTACTTAGACAACCATTTAGTTCCTGACACCTTAAACAACAACATTTCTGGTTTAGTACCAGCACCTCCCACTACCTAGACAACCATTTAGTCCCTGACACCTTAAACAACAACATTTCTGGTTTAGTACCAGCACCTCCCACTACTGAGACAACCATTTAGTTCCTGACACCTTAAACAACAACATTTCTGGTTTAGTACCAGCACCTCCCACTACTGAGACAACCATTTAGTTCCGGACACCTTAAACAACAACATTTCTGGTTTAGTACCAGCACCTACCACTACTGAGACAACCATTTAGTTCCGGACACCTTAAACAACAACATTTCTGGTTTAGTACCAGCACCTCCCACTACTTAGACAACCATTTAGTTCCTGACACCTTAAACAACAACATTTCTGGTTTAGTACCAGCACCTCCCACTACTGAGACAACCATTTAGTTCCGGACACCTTAAACAACAACATTTCTGGTTTAGTACCAGCACCTCCCACTACTGAGACAACCATTTAGTTCCTGACACCTTAAACAACAACATTTCTGGTTTAGTACCAGCACCTCCCACTACTGAGACAACCATTTAGTTCCTGACACCTTAAACAACAACATTTCTGGTTTAGTACCAGCACCTCCCACTACTGAGACAACCATTTAGTTCCTGACACCTTAAACAACAACATTTCTGGTTTAGTACCAGCACCTCCCACTACTGAGACAACCATTTAGTCCCTGACACCTTAAACAACAACATTTCTGGTTTAGTACCAGCACCTCCCACTACTTAGACAACCATTTAGTTCCTGACACCTTAAACAACAACATTTCTGGTTTAGTACCAGCACCTCCCACTACTTAGACAACCATTTAGTTCCTGACACCTTAAACAACAACATTTCTGGTTTAGTACCAGCACCTACCACTACTTAGACAACCATTTAGTTCCTGACGCCTTAAACAACAACATTTCTGGTTTAGTACCAGCACCTCCCAGTACTTAGACAACCATTTAGTTCCTGACACCTTAAACAACAACATTTCTGGTTTAGTACACAGCTAATCTTCAAGACGATAGCTATCTGAGAATGGAACGGTTCAGGAAATAAATTTAACACAGATTTCTAAACAGATTTCATAATTGAACTCATTCTGCAAGACTAAAGCGATTTGATAAAACAATTTAAAATTAAAAGCACCCATTTAACAAAACGTTATGTTTTTTTGAATTGTGAATGGTTGTCCTATGTTGTGGTCATGTGGTTTAAACATAATTTTTATTGTTATTGAACTGGGATGGATGAACAAGCTGTCTAGCCTATTCATCACCATTTCCATACAACATATGTTACAATATGAATTGAAAATCAGACTTCATCAGACTTATAAATGACTCATTGTATACATACATCAAATGCATAAACATTAATATAATCTTGTTATCCTACAATGTTGCTATAGGAATTGTGTATATTGACCTATTTGTAGAAATATAAATAAAATACAAAATAATAATATTTTCTACTAGACATAAATACACGAGGCCACATCTCCTTTACTGTCCAGTGCTAGCGAATCGGAGTCCACTATGCAGTTCAGGTGCTGTACACTGCTATGTTAGCACAAGAAGTAAAGGAAATGCTGCAAGGCTTAACTTAGCCAGTGATGGAGACTGGAACAGTTATGTCTTGCATGGGGAAGTTAATATGGATGTAGCGGGATGTTCAACCTCAAACTTTCAACTTCTCTTTCGGAAAGATTAAAGCTAGGAAGCTAAAATTTTAGGTTTTTGTTTGAGGGGAAACATGTTGAAAAGCTGCTAATGTTTCAAACTTCTTGTGAGAGATGGTCCTTTAAGTTAGATTGTACAAGTCTCTAATAGAAAGAAAATAGAATTTAGACCCTTAAAACAGATTTGTTTGATTTCCCTTAGAATGCAAAAGATGGGTAATTTAATATTGTGTAGACAAAATACTAGACATATCTTAACCAAAAATAAATTGGAAATTTGGTGACTGTCCAAACCATAACAGAGATCACATGGTCAATGCATTATTATTTGATATTGATACTTGATTTTCTTAATATCTTTCACACACCATTCCGTCAAGAAGACACTGTTTTTGGTGACCTTCACATTGTTGATCACAGCAAAGCATTGAAGTTTCACCATAGGAACCTGCATGATGAACTATCCAGTATGACCTCCAGATTGTTTTCAAGTTCACAGTGAATTTAGAAAATATTTTTTGAATGTCAACAATCACACTCAAACATATCAAGTGAATGAAAAATGTTTCTGTTGACATTCAATTTCATATTAAACTATGACCTCATCTTTGTTTCTTTCTAATTTTGAAATTGATAAATTGTGGTGGGGAACATATCACCTGTGACAATTACTTGATTATTTGTTTTATGCCATGTAGCAACTTTAAATGACATTTTCAACCATTAATGAGAGCAACTGTATGGGAGTGTGTAATGTCATCATTAGCATTAGCATTAGCTTGTTGTATGTTTGTGTACATTTACTTTGATGTGACCTACAGACAGACAGACAGAATATTTTATTTTCGTCTCACTTGAATACACAACCAATCGCTCAGCGATTTATGAGGGACACTAAAACTATTGCACTATACATTAAAAATAAGTATGATTAATTAAAACCTTAAAATACTATGCATAAAATACAATTAAGATTGATGATATATGACCATAAAATATACGATAAAGACATACATAAAAAGTGGCTAAGAACATATGTACGTATCACAGAGTCATTGATATAAAATATTTCTACGGTGAGTTAAGATCTGATGGCAGGTTTTGGCAGTGTCAAAGGTAACTTTTGGATCGCTCATCAAAGTATAAAATTTGGCTTTGGCAGACATGTGGGTAAAATCTTGTACTTTCCGTTGACATTCATCCATGGTTTTCATTGTATGTTTGGGGATGAGTCATTCCATGTTTTATCATCATATCTTTTTCAACCTGAGATAATAAATCATGAAAAGCCTGATGAGCTACAGAGCACATGACTCTATGTTGACACTAAGTATATAATACTCATTTTATGATGTTTCTCTTTTTCAGGTCAAACAGGAACATCCCATAAGAACCAAATCTTCCAAACAAGATGGAGACAAATGGTAAAATTAAATCCTCAAAACTAAAGGACAAAGGAAAGTCATCTCGCTATGTACCTTATGCAAGAGGGTTCAAGATTCCCAACGGGGAGAAACAGCTGAAAGCAATTGGATTCAATGTTGACAAGATTCCACCTCCGTTTCTCCCTGGAACTGGAACTGAAGGGTTTCCATGTATTCCAAGACCAACATCAATAGATGATTGGCTGGCTCAGTATGACGAAGAAGGTCAAACTTTTAAACAGTTCCTCGATGAATGTCCATGGTTGTCAAAGAGAAAGTTCAAGTACATCAAGCACAAGTTTGTTTCTAATGGTGGAACCATTGGCGAGAAGTATCCAGATGGAAAGATATACGTTGTTCCAATCGGGCACTTTTATGAAGATTCTTGTTTGAAATTTGAAGACCTTCTGGACTATGCAAGACGATTTCTATGCCTTCCCATTTCAACCCTACCAGAATTGAAGGTTCAGTTTACAAATGGCCAACTTGTCCACGTGGAAGAGGCTGGAGAACACCCATCTGGAAGGAAGAGTCGTAGAAGAGAAGTTGTGATTGATACAAGATACGACCCTAAGTCCAAACACCTGCAGATAAACGTAGGGTCAATGCTACAGGAGCTAAGACGAAAGATCCCACAAGATGCTCTGTGTGTTATAGGACTGACGATGTACGATCTCTATGGGGATGATACAGATCTCTTTGTTGCTGGCATGGCTGCTGGTAACCACAATGTTGCAGTCTTCAGTGTTCTACGTTATGACCCTCGACTGACATTCTCCAAAGAGTTCTGGCACGACATAAAGAAAAGCAAAATTGTTCCAGAATCCGATCTTAAGAAACTGATCCTGCAGCGCAGCTGTAAGCTGGTCGTCCACGAGATTGGTCATCTTCTTGGCATTGACCACTGTATATATTTTGACTGTTGCATGAACGGGTCTGGTCACCTGGAAGAGGATTTCCGTCAGCCCATGCACCTGTGTCCTGTAGATCTTCACAAGCTGCAGGTCCTCACAGGCTTCGATGTGAATGAGAGGTACAAGAAACTGCTGCAGTTCTACAGGAAACATGGTCTGGAGACAGAGGCAGACTGGGTGGACAGGAGGTTACAGTTCATTGAGTCACAGGAAACCCAGAAATCATCTTCATCCTGATACTATTTACTGATTTTGGACAAATATTGGACTTATATTGCAATACTGGTTACACCATGCAATTCTTTCAGGGAACATTTCTCTTGCACGTCTCCTCTGCTCAACTGATATTTGATGTAATAAATTGTAATATTACATTGATTATTTTATATTTTTTTAAATATATCATTGTTTAAGATTTATATTTGTATTTTAGACAATTTGTCCAGTTTTATTTTATGTCTTTGAAAATACTATTTTTGTTATGCTATAATACATTATAGTTGTGATATCTATTATTATTTTATTTCATAATATAATATAAAGAACAAATAAAAAAGATTGTCATCACTATTTCTTTTTGTAATTTTATGTATCCATTGTACCCATAAACAATTTCACAGCATACATTTAAATTAAAAAATTTAGCATCACTGTTACGTTACTGTCATAGAAAACCGTTACTGTCATAGAAAACCGATGGTTAAGACCTGTCTTTTTAAAATCGCCCCAATCTGTTCTATCTAATTACTTACTTGTTGAATACTGAACTGTTGCTGTCTTCTTGAAATATACACATGGAAATAATTGAAAACTTTACTGTTTTGTTCAACTGTTCATAAATTCAAACTGACATCAAAGCAAATCAGGAGTGAGTCTGACACTATACTGAACATACTGAGTGAGGGATAACCCACTCTGGTCATGTATGTGTGGTTACTCTTACTTCTACCTAAATCGTTAATGGGAGAGAGAAATAATTTAATCCGGTGTCCCACAGTAGCCTACATTCATATGTACTTAGTTTATAAAAACATGACAAAATGTACAGACGTCCGGCCATCAGACCTACGAGACACCACTTTCACACGTTAAACACATAGAATAGTGTTAAACATATTTAATTTATAACACACGATAAGATAAAATATTGCGATATAGTTGATAACGGTGGCAGGGTAAATGAGTGAACAATATACAAATATCATATATGTACGGCCTCTTGTCTCTGTTTCCTCCAAGTCCATGTCCACGTTTAGTACAACAAGATGAAGTGGATCTCAACAAATTGATATAAACCCATGCAAATGCACATACATGTATACACGCGTGTATTTATTATTTATTATACCATATACATCTGCGTTAGTGACAAGCTGAGTGATGAGATCGGTGGAGTAAAGCGAATGAAGCATGCATATTGGCAGTAAGACAATGTAACACGATTTGAGAGATAATGTATTGCGATTTCTTGGCTTTTAAGGTTGATCAGGGACTCTATTATACATGTACCCCTACATATCCCTGTCATTAGAGAGTCCCTGGGGTAACGGAATGCATTGGCACCGTGACAAGCCGCATACTTAGATGTATGTTAAAACTTCATCTGATGGTCTTTTGAACACATGGGAATCAGACATACGTACGTACGTATTCCATTAGCAGAATTGGTAAATGTTGTGAAACAACACTTACAATCTGGAAACATTAAATATATTAGCAAAAGGATGACACTTAAAAGAGGGACACTGCAATATAGCCAAGAAATGGTCTTAGATTTATACACGTGGTGGACCATTTGGTGTGGTTACTGTGTGTGTTGAGACAATCGTGATGTAACCATCGGGTCACCTGGATGGATTGTTAGTGAACAATTAAATCAACTGTAAACCTAGACTGCACGACTGAAGATAGGGCTTAAAATCGACGTGTTTATGGAACAAATCAGCGAAGAGAATACTGTATATAAAAATGAGTCAAGATATTAGTTATTATTATATAAAGTGTTTCAGATCTACTAGAATGTTGAAAGAGAAGTCCAAAGTTGCCGACAGAGGAAGATCATCCAAGGACATCAGTCGCCATTTCTTAAACCCATAAGAAGTTTAGCTTTTAAAAAATATGCTTATGTGAAATATCAGGACGTGTGTAGTCATGTACCGTGAAACATAGAATGTCGAATTATGAAAGAAATGTGTTGGTACCAGGATCACTACCAACCAAACCGTTTTAGATTGGATTCCGGAATTCGATGAACCATTTACATCTACATTTACCAAGTATCATGGCAGCAATTTGATTGTTTTGTGTTATTGTAAAATTGCCTTTGGACACAGTTGGTATTACCGTTACATATATATCGAACATAAATTATGAATCAATGTTTTCTATTGATGTAAAGATAAAGATGAACTTTGAATGAACAAAGCACTATTCGTAAAAAGTACAACATAGCATGTATTTATTTTACCAAGGCCGATTTGTACATGCTAGTAAATGCATCAAAATGCACTTCAAGTACGTTTAGTCATAGATGTGCTTCCTTCAGAAACTGATCTCATAAAGACTTTGGCTTGTGTCCTGATCTCATAGTGCTCAGATGGTCGGTCAGACGATACTAGTTTTTGTTCCAATGATCATAATGAAGTAAATGCATCAAAATGCACTGCAACTGCGTTTGATATGTATAAGCACTAGCAAAATACTATCTCTTAA
Source organism: Gibbula magus (assembly GCA_936450465.1). Taxonomy (NCBI): domain Eukaryota; kingdom Metazoa; phylum Mollusca; class Gastropoda; order Trochida; family Trochidae; genus Gibbula; species Gibbula magus. The sequence goes on along the minus strand of OW388289.1, from coordinate 73,012,461 downwards.
AAATAAAATAAAAATTACTGATAAAGCATATATGTGTGAATTTTTCAGTAAATGATGTTTGAATGAGCTAGCGTTCTGCTTTATTGTGTCTGCATGCATCAAGCGATTTCTGTGCTCCCAAGTTATGAAAGGGCAATAACTCGTCAGGTACTACTCCGGATATAACATGGTGGTTGAGTTGCCTTGTCTCCCATTTCACCGTTGTGCTTCATACATGTAGGTTGTAAGTTCCAGTATAGTTTACAATTATTGATTAAATCAAATCTTACTCTTTACCATAGTTACGACAATTGTTTATATAATGGCATACACTATTTTAATTTCACTATCAAAAATTGAAATGGACTGATGTTTTTATTTTAGTATATTAAAGGAATTTCACAAATGTAATACAGATAATACATCTTCCAGTTACGTCAAATCGGGTATATGACATGAAAAAATGAGGAATGTGTGACACTTACAAAGAGATATGGACAATATCACATAAATGCATCTATTAACAAATGTTCATACTACACACCAACACACAGGTAACTCCAAGTGATATATACTGGCCCAAATAAATTAGAGATGCTGGAAATGTTTTTTGTTCATCAATGTATCAATGAATGTACACATCTTTATTTATATAAACTTTTAAAACGGACATATAAAACATATCCTTAACTAATTTTGTCCAGTTTATAATAATACATATATCCCAAAAGTGAAATGAAAATCGCTGTACACAAGTGAAACCGTTCAAGTTGTAACACATATCTCCTGCACTAATTGACTTTCACAGAAGTACGTGTCAGTAAGTACAGGTAAGGAGGCTTGATTACAATCATCACGGATCTATAAGTGGAGGGAACACTGGGACACAGGGGTAGAACCGGAGAAAGGTTGGTGTTGCTTTATCATATTGCTGTGTCGATTGAGTTAACACTGAAACTACATATGTCAGTGAGAGGTGTTGTATAAGACCGTTATAATTATTGAGAATGTTAAACAACAGCGCTGGTACTGGAAAGAGGTCAATTGTTTTCTTATTGTCAGTCGATAATGTATAGAGAATAGCTAAGGACGCTCATTGACACGCGTTAAAACAGTTTTAGTGTGGTGTTGTTCTTAGGGAACACGTTATGAAAAGGAACAGGTGTCTTTCATAAAAAATATATTTGTAGACGATATGAAGGAAAAGATTTAAGGAAATATGTTGCTGACCAGTTCTTAGCCTTTAAAATAGCATTGTTGTTTTAAATAATAAGTACTTATTTTCAATGGAAGGATGTTATTGTGCGAAGAAACATTCAGTCATTTTGTATATATATGGTCTTTACAAATACACGTATATTGTTCCTTCTTCCATTCAATATCAGAAGTGTTATGTGAAGTTTCTATACTAAAAAAAGGAATTTGACGATGAAAATAAAATTTGTCATTCCATTTACAATAGATAACAGTCATCAGTAAATACGTGGCTTCTTCTAAGTCAAATGACTTCATACAAGAAAAACTAATATTTGATCCCCTCTTTCTTAAAGACAATAGAGAGAAAATAGGTAGAAAAACAATAGACAATGCTGTATTGTTTCTATCTATTGGAGTGCCACGGGATTACGCTTCTGCCAACTCAGTAATCAATAACGAACACAATACGGATTCGCGGAACTAATGGTGTCCGGACCATTCCTGTCTGGTGACCTCTGAACTCTGAGCTCAGCGAGGCACTGGAGCGGACGACATCGAAACGTTTTAAGTCATCTAGAGCATCCGTTGTCGGTCATTATCCGTATTTTCTGTGCTCGTGGTAAGCTGTTCCACATCGCCGATTCTAATCAGGACAATTTGAAGCAGCTGTTTCAGCAACAGAGACACAGACACGGTAAATGTTGCCAAAACACGTGTTACATATTCATGAAGGCTCGTATCAATCGATATGTCCGTGTAGAAAAAATAACAGCATGGTGTTTAATGTTCTTTGTCTGCATAACAAATTGTTCGATTAAAATTCAATGAACTCGCCATACGCTACAACGTATTAAGTCATATTTTGTCGTGACCAGAATACCAATAGCCACATTTCTGCATCAGGGTCGTTGTGGCGAGGACGGACCAGGTGACCAGAGCTGTGGTGCTAATAAACCACTTCCTGTCCAAGTAAAGCCATGGGAGTCCACGCCGGAGAACAGGAATCCCGTGTCCAGGTCTGACGTCTGTCCCGTGTCCAGGTCTGTGGCGTCTCTCCCGTCCTGTAGAGCAGGTGTAGAGAGACTGACTGGTCTGCACCCACCTCTATGCTGAGTGACGATCAGCTGCTCTGTTGTCTTCCACCAGTGTTGAGACGACTCAGGCTGGATTCCTTCTCTAACTCCCGAGCCCTAAGGACCAGTTTGTACAGACAAACGGACACATGGACAAGGTCAGTTTTATGTTGCATTTGGTCATTTTGTTACAGTTTTGTGTAGTGTGCAAGTATTTCCTTTCTTCCACGCGCTCGCTGTTTCCCCTTTGTCTGTTATTATGTGTAATTTCGTTCACAATAATCCTTGTTGTATTGTTTCATCTGTTCATTGACGAATGCTCAATTTTCATTGCTCTCAGAGAATAGAAATGTCGTTCTCCATGCAATATAATGATTATCAATTTAGTTACATTATTCCATAATTCGCAATGTCAAATATTCATACCATTCACCTATGTTCAGTGATTAAACTTTGCTGAAATATATTATTTTATATCAAAACCTTCAGTGATGCTAACTCGGCGTGTTGTACAAACTTCTATTAGACTGTCGTATATGATGATAATGTATACTAATCATAATAGTATCTTATTTAATATACTTTATTCAGGAATGAATAAATATGTAGTGTTATACGGTAATGCATTTTATTTGCATATTTTCTATCAAGTAAGCATACAAAGCACATATGGTGCCATCAAATAGTGTTAATTATTCAAAGTAATGTACACAAGCAGTATTAGAATCCGCTGTCTATAGAACAGTACTACAAAGTCAGTTTTAATTATATTCAGAAAGTACATGAAGATTTATGGAATAAAATGTATTGACATAATGCTATAAAATACTAAACACATCAAATCAGTATAACTCTTTCGTAAATGTGCCGTTGTTGAATGGCGATGAAACTTGAATAAGTTTAAAGCACAACTTTTTGTTCTCAGTGACAGAAGATAGGAGGAAGTTAGCGCACTGCTGTATACACCTAAAATAGCATGTTTCATTAGAGAAGTCGTAATTCAAGAGCACGTTGTCCTAAGCCCAGAACTAACAAAAGGTCGCATTCCTCTTACTTCTAAGTCTACATAACTGAACCTCCCACACTGTATCCATGCTCTGTAATAGTGCAGGAATTCTGCAGATGGAGGTTTATACATGAACATAAAGTTAAATGTTACCATTTACAAGCAAGTGTTATATTGAATTTACTTTCATCCATGTATGGGATTAATTTTGTATTATGAATGATATGGATGTTACGCTTTTGGGGAAGACCACTGTTCTGAAAACTACCCATAATTTTGTAAATCCATAAACATATGTCTGAAATTAATGTGTAAGTAAAAAGCCATCAACACTGAGATTCGTTCTGATCTCATTTACACATCAAGCCGTTAAGTAAACTATGCATAAACAAATAAAACAAGTTCAAAACCACGCATAATCTTATAAACTTTATTTTTGAGGATAAAGGAGAGACTCAAATCTCACGGTCGATGAAAAAAATAGGATTTATGTATTTGGTATATACATATGAAATTGGTATACAGCATCGACAGAATGCATACAGGTATTCCCTTTTATGATGAGGTTTTCAAAGTGAAAGTCTGGAAGACCTATCATCATCATCGCGATCATCATCATAATCATCACCACGTAACCGCTTTAAGTATGGTAACCATATTTAGATTTATCTTCTTTTCTTTCAAATAGCATTGTATTTTAACATATGCTATATTCATCAGAGATTGATTATGTTATGTGTTTTCATATTAAGAGAAAGGGCATGGTACCCAATGTACTCAAGAAATGATTCATGCATATGCCAAAATAAAACTAGATGAGCAGTTGAGAGGTTGAATGACTGGAATTGAGAAAATTTTATGGATAACAACTTATTTATTCATGATAAATCATGTTGTTATCCATATACTTTTCTCAGTTCTAGAATGTTGTTATTGATTAGTTTCTTAAGAAACGAGTATGAGAGAAATAGTTGGAATGTAATGAAGACACGCCACCTGCTTTCTGAGCATGGTGACATGGAGGGATCATGTTTCTATATCGAGCCTCGACTGAACCCGGTAATGAGCTGTGCTATAAACACCTTCTCTTTCAACAACCCAGGTCACGTTGAACCTTCCCATCATACCTATGTATCCTTTCAGCTGGAAAGTAAATAACATTGCATGTTCCCGATGACTAGTCTGTTACAAAGCGACTCAAGCATTTGCAACGCGTTTACTGTTAATGGTATGTAGGTAGCGGGCTTATTGTCTGGCGAGCGACATTTACCTCCAGCAACCCTGCAATGATTGATGACGGAGAACAGCCGTGTCGGTTTGAGATATAGTGGTGCGCTGATCACACATATAGCGCTGCGAGGAGGTTTGGGACCCTGCACAGCCGGGACAGGATATGTATGGTGTTCTCACCACCTGAGTACAGCACAATCCCAGCCTACAGCGCAGCTCCGTGTAGAGCGAGCTGTGGACTCCCTGACTCTCTGACGTGTCGCCAACAGCCATTGGACCATTGATTGGACACGGAAATTCCTCTGAAGCAGACGATAACCTGAGGATCCGAGGGTGCCAAACTGGAATATTATAATGGCTGAGGAGGTTGAACCTGAGGAAGAATCGCTCTGGAGCACTGTCTCCTGGCTCAGGTAACGCTAGAGTCCGGGGATACCCTCATTAACACACATATCCCCCCGAACCTGTATCCAGGTCACGGTGAACACCCCTTAGACATCCCAGGAGAATTAACCTTTAGTTGCTTAAAAGTAATAACAGGCCACGTTCTGCATCACTACACCTTAATTTCACCATCAAAATGGCGTTGTTATATTGACAGTGGTCTATTTGTGACATTACTGTGTACGAAACTAACGTGTGATACTGAACTAGCCTGCAGGCAGTCGCCATAGTGTTGATGTTTATATTGATCTCGATCGCTGCCATCTGGCTTGTGTACGATCACATATCCGTCAACTGCCCCTGATATCGTTATTAAACATTCTAATCATTACATGAACTGTCAACACAAGACTGTGTGTCACGTGGATATACGGGTTGATAACCCTCTTGAAGATATATATAGGGTAGTTATAATATTCTTCAGGTAGTTCTGTATTGTTGATTGCATTGTCACTGCCTCATGTCACTAGGCTTGACGATCAACGAGTTTCTTCAGTTGGCTAGAAATATAAATACATTGTACTATTTGAACACTATAACGATATGATTTGACTATTTGAGTTTAATATATATATATATATATATATATATATATATATATATATATATATATATATATATATATATATATATATATATTATTTGATATTGAAATAGAGTACGCAAAACGTAATAAATATATTTCTCAAATCATGTTATAAAACGTGAACAGGTTGTTAGTATCAATGTAGAACCCATCCATTTGAAAGACGTATTATCTTGTGAATCCTGTATTGACGAAGGCATTCTTATGTTTATATTCAGAAAAAGGAAAAGTCTAGTGATTACTACAACTATATGCCAATACACTCTAATATACTATGCCACTCATTCTGTCCAAATAATATATAATATACAACAGCATCCCGAAAGTTTGTTCACCCACGTGTGTATCTTATTGCAAATACCTTGAAATTGGCTTTCATTGTGACGTCAATTAAAATACGTCAATGCAATGACAAAGAATCATCATATATCCATTTGTAAATTCAATAATTGTTATAGAACTTACCTTGTGATCGTCCCGTCAGTAGTGTAAGTTATTGAAAGGGTCAAAATTTGATAATTCAAATTTCCTTAATTTTAAATAAAAGTATCCATGGCGATCAATTATATAAAAGAAAAAAATCATTTAAGTACATTGAATTAGCTTTAGATGAAACCCATGATTGAGTTGATAACTTGCTGGAGGTTTTACCGAAGAAATAGTAAATGTAGTTTTGGATAGTTTGATCCCTGGTCACTTAAAAGACCTGCCAAGACTCTTACAGCTTACTATGAATCTGAAATTAGAGTATGTTATGGAAGATTTAACAATCTTTTTCCGAAGCAATGAAAATGATCGATTTCGTTTTCGCGTTGATGATAATATGGAGACATCCCTTATTACATGATAATTGCAGTGAGAAACACAGGTCGGTGAACACACTTTCGGAATGCAACAGTACTGTGTTAGTCAAAATAGCCAGTGAAGCACAGGAGTTGAGTTAATGGCAATATGTATAGAGGTAACATTATATGACATACCATACACAATACCGCAGACTTTAAACACCGATCTAGTTATGAGTTATAGGAAATGTTGAAATTAAATGATAACCCTGTTCGGGGTCATCCAGGAGAATCATGTTATCTGGATTATCCAGATATGAATTAGACATAATGATTACTGTATGTAGACTCCGTTATCCCTAGTTAATTTTGTCTGGTAAAACATTAACACCAGATTTAACATGATAAGTTTCTTTTAACTTCGGAACACTCAATACTTAAACCGGCGATCTTGCAAAGAAATGTTTACACATAAGTAATCATTTATCAATAACTCTTTAATATAAGCTACAGGTTACTGATATCCGATTTTGCTTATATTCACAAATCGCTAAATCTGTATATGGAGGTGGAAAAGTCATCGTGTATGGTAGCGATTAACGACTCGATTACTTAATTCTTTTGTCTACAAACGCAAAGTCGGTTTATATTAATCTTATGGACAGATTTATACCGACTTTTTTTACTTACACTGGTTAATAAGATTTAGAAGCACTGCGTGCCTGTACTACAATTGGTAGAAACACATCATTTGGAAATAAAACGAAAACGTCTTAAATACAACCATGGACTCTCTTAATTAGATTTTATAGTCCCTGATATAACGTTACAAAAACCATACTATGTATTTATTCATCAAGTAGATTCAAAGGAATTACCATTATCGATTGCTGTTTTCAACAAAGCTGAATATTTTTTTCCATTTTAAAAATTATTTTTAAAATTTGATTGTCACATAGAGGCTATACTGAAACCCTACAGTATGTGATTCACTGCCTGTTGGTTTAGAACTAATCAAAACAATGAGAATGTGACGATGCATCTTAATTTTGAAACTCAGAAGCCATACAAATAACCCAACAGCCCAATCGTTTCAAAGGATGATGTATATGTTATGATAATAATGATTAAAGATAGACTACGTCAAGATCGGTAAATTCCGTAAGATTTCGTCAGAAGCGTTTACAATAGTCCCATTCGGGAAAGGCGGGGCGTATATCCGAAAACTTCCATATATGGAATATGTAGATCCGGTGACGGTGTGGTTTCACATTTGAATATCAGTTTACCTCACTGTTTAACACCCCGTCTTTCAGGTTTGTGAAATTACCTCCATATAACGCGAATTGAAGAATAAGTCCAACATATTTCAAGAGTCGTACGACAGTAATTTTCAAAAACAGGAGATTTACCTGTCTAAGAATATGGAAAGTGATTACTTTATATTTACTAAATAAATGGAATTGGAGTCTGTTGCTATAGCGAGGAATAATCTATTCACGCTAGGCCGACCTCCCCCTGGCAGTTTACTGGCTTGTGTATATGATGCTGCTGGAACGAACCAATCAGATGGCTCTAGTTTGTCTATGAAATAAATATAGCTCCATGCACATGATAAGACCGGTAAAAGCATATCACCTTGTCGAAGACGTAACTAATGTGAGTGGAAGGACCTGTTGTTTCACTGTTATTACTTTTGTCTCGGACTGACATATCAACATGTGGCTTTCTATACAGAGGTAAGTACACGATGCTAGTTTTATTCGTTTACAAGTCTGAGATGAAATGTTGACAACATCCGGTATTTTATTGACAGACCATGTGTTGACATTCAAATCAATAGAGACACATATCACATAGAATTAATTTTAAAAAACAATGAAGCAGTCTTTCAAAATTCAAACTTGGTACGTTATGAACTCGTTTGAGTATATCAATTCTTTTGAATTCGACTTATTGGATTAGTTACATTTTCTCTCACATGTGTTACTGTTAACATACTATTGTATAACTACGAAATTACAAGTACCGTTTAACTGAACCCATACCCTGTTTAAGTGACTTATAGTTTCAAATTCGTAATTTATCGGACAGTTTCACAATCGTCAAGCTGTTTTAATGAGGTTGTAAATTCTATCCATTGTTAAGACAGGTTTTATTGTTGAAAATGATCCATTTCTTGGTATTATCGTCAAATGTTAATGACATAGGAAACGAGTGAAGTAGCCCCTTGTATGGTTTACTAAAACACACACTGGGAGTAGACCACATACTCCCATTTAGGAGGATTCCTCTTCTTAGACTGTATGTGTTGCCTACTATCTCCTTTATACAGTCCTGTAGTCCTCTTTATGACCTATTTCCTTCTGGTCATAACCAACTACTTTCCTTCCTGTTCAGATAACTTCATTTTGAACAGGACAATTTGGTAAAATTATTTCTTCCATAATCACACTCGTATCTTCTTCTGAGTGGTATAGACTTTCATGTTCACCACAACTATCTACTTCCTTTGTTTATTTCAAAGGTTGTGGAGGAATCTGATTTGAGGATATGATGTTCTTCATTAAAGGGTAGAATGTGTTAACAAAACATGACTTATGATGTTATGATTGGAGTATGTTCAACATAACATTCTCAGTTCCATCAGTTGTATCTTTCACTGGAAGAGCAATGAGTGCAGGAAGTAATAGTATGTAAATGATTGGTAGGTGCATCGCCTCATTAGTGATACATCAATCATTCGATCAATGAGACAGCACTGAGCTCATGGAAGTAGGGCAATTTTTCAATGGTATGACATTTACAAAACATGTAATACAGTTGTAATATTTTGTGAGGGAGGGCTAACATAAGAAAGACGAATTTCAACTTTAATGGCAAAGAACACTTTCTAGTTTTCTGTGTGATATGGTATGATCTTTTATGGTATGGTATGGTGTAGTGTGATGTGCCAGGTGTGCTGTTATGCAGTGTTAATGATATGGTATGGTATGGTATGGTATGGTATGGTATGGTAGAGACTATATGGTATATAGTGGGTCCGTTTTAAATTATTTTCAATATTTATGTTACCTGCAGAACAAGGTTTGGACTATCGTTGTAACTTCCCTCCCAACCCTAACATCACTCAGGCTTGGAATATATCATCAATATGTATTATTTTATGAAGAAGTATAGAAAAGTGTTTCTGAAAAGTCAAAGGTAAGTTATAACTTGCGGGGTTATTTTATGGTTATAAAATGTTCATAACAACAAATAAGTTGTCTTTTCTCTCAAATCAGCTGATACTGTCAGTACATTCTGTATCCTTCAAGGTAAATACTCCATACAGAGCCCCATGTCATGACACTCAGAGCAGTTAAACTTTGTATCAAGCTGTTTCTTGAACATGTGAATAGACAGGTCTTTCAGGCCTTCAGCTTTAGAGCATTGGCAGTCAGTCTTCGGCATCTGTATGAAGGGTCATCAGTGTTTGAATAGTTCACCAAGTGGACAGGTTTGTTGTACGTTCATGTGGGATAGTTTGCTTCAGTTACTCCAAGGATGGCTGACGGGTATGTTGTCCGTATCTTACTTTACATCACCCATTTAAGGTGAAGGTGTGGGTCAGAGTTAAAGGTTTTCTGTTTGACTATTTCCCTTAGTAGGATACAACCTTGCCTATTTTAGATGTTATTTAGTGATTGTTTTGAATGGTACAACCTGGAAATACACTCATCTTTATTGCTATTTGTGGTGTGAACTTAGGTTTACATAGATAATATATATATATGTAGGTTTATGTAATAAACGTAAGTGAAATACTGTTGAAGGCGGTGTTAAACCCAAAATCACCTCACCACACCTATGATAAACATATCATTGTGCTTGTTACTTTGAACTGCATTAAGAACATGAATTGACTACAATTTGTTTTTGGATCTTGGAACTAATCGTGTTTATGTATGTAAACAACTACACTGTTTGTAAATCATGTGATCATTTAGCCTGGGACTTTGAACTTCTTAACCAAATGACACATTTGGCCATATATATCAAATAGTAGATCAAATAATGAACCATGTATGATATGGGTCAATGTATGATGAAGTTCATGTACCGTGTTGTCAATAGAGAGATATTCCCAATCTTGTGATCAAGACAATAGACTTGACCCAGTTAATTTTCTTTGGGTCACGGGATGGTAAGTTTATTGAAAGGTAGGTGGCGATGAACCTATCCCTCTTGCTTCATTGTTGTGGCGCCCATGTCATATTCTGATCCCCATCGTAATACACCCATCCTTTTTCAAACCGATTCATCATTGTACATACTCCATTCAGTAGTGATAGATTGTATATCTTGTATGTCTGCTCTCCCATGAAGATCGTGGTCGCACATCTGGTAGTTTATCGATCCTTACATCTCTTCTGGTAAGTTGGGGGAAAACATTTTAGTCAGAATAGTTTTGTTTTGATCATGAAATAGACACCCGTTGTTAATTTGCCTTATTTAGTTTAATATTCAGCTAATACAACCCTCATAGGTTACAGTGCAGTATATGGATGCTTGCTTGTGTTCACTTTCCCCGGTGAGACCTTTATCCTGTTCAAAATGTATCGTCTGCCCAATTGTGTCGTCTGCGAAACCCTTGTCGTCTGCTCTAGGATTTTCCCAATATGGCCGATGCATATCCAGCAGCGCCACCTATCTCCACGATTACAACTAAAAAACATGTTCAAACACGTCTGCAGCTATCAGGCAAATATGTCGTCTGCTACCAACACCTCCAATTTTCCGAACAGACGACTCATGCATATCACGGACCGCCACCTACACTCGCAACCTACATTTCAAACACTTGTTAACAATGCTTTGTGTTGTACGCCAGCATATATGTTAATATATCATGGTTGAATGAACCATTTTGTCACATGGGCTCGACTGGTCCCTTAAGAAAAGAATAGTTAAATTCCCCGGGGGTATAGTGAATAAGCGTTTTCAATAGAAAGTCTCACAAAATCCTAGCTGCAAGACGTGTTAGGATTTTCTCCGCAAGGTAACCATTGATCTGATAGTAGCATATTTATGTATTTCTCCTGTGTTATATGTATATTGCTTAGTTTTAAGTCTCTCAGTATAAATCGTAGTTTACAAAAATCCACACATGATTAAATTTATGAAGATCAATCAAAGACGAACCACTTTAACTGCATACCGATGTTGACTGATAGCCTTAGTTATTGGAATTGTCAAATCTGGCTATGTATTCCTAGCGAGATAAGTGGGTTAAGATTTACAACAGAGTACACATAGTGGAGCTATAAACTAGAATGGGGAGGTACAGCATGGGTCATGAGGTTGTTAGTATCCTGATAAAGTCGTTTATAGCAACTGCGAGGGGAACTGCTTTTCCCGATTTACTTGTTCGACAGCATTCATGACATAACCATGGAAGGTAAGGTCATATAAGTTGAAATCTCGTCTCACTAATTAGTTTTAGTTGCCCTTTAGTTATATCGAGCTATATCTGTGGATTCTCTACATTATGCACGATCATGGAGTGAAATCTGTGTAGAATCTGTGTGAAATCTATGTGATTTTGTGAAACAAAGTCACCGACATACTAAGGAAGAGGAAGTCAGCAATATAAGAGGACAACCAATGATGGGAACCAACTTGTATGGGATACTCATTCATCTCTGTTAATGCTTGAACTATTTTCTGGATGGACATAGAGGGTGGTTTGCATGATGCATGCAAAACGTGTCTATATCAGAATTGAATATGAATTAATGGTTACCGCCACTTGCAGTCTTACTTGTTTTGCAGGATAATGAGTCATATTTCTTAATGTTACGCTCGAAGGAGGTCTATCGCGAACTCTCTCCCAATGACTGGTCTGCATTTTACATATGTTTAGTATCACTTGGTGTGTGCTATAGGAACAATGTGTGTTCATTATTTCAGAAGAGACGTATTATCATTTTCTGAATATCTTCCTTACAAACATGCATTAATGCAGTCGTTTCAATTTAGTTTCTTATAATATTTCGTACTATTTATTACTGCAACATTTATGTGCATGCAGTTGTGTTCAAGCTTACACCTGCGTGTTGACCAAACGATGCTGAAAAAAATAGATAACTCTCACTGATTTACACACAGTTATGGAATTAACAGTTTCACCAAATGTCTGAAATACTTTCCGAGCGGCATTTAACAGTACTCACCGTCTCACTACTACACATGTTCAAGAGCACCGAACTTGTAGCATTGTTCACTACCTCGAGTTCATCTACTACTCACATAACGATGTTAACGCCTTCCACCCTCTGTTACAGAACACGGCGCGACCTTCTCCCCCCGGTGCTCCCCAGTGTATCCTCCAGACCGGTCCTGCCGGAGTTTAGCAGCAGCACAATGACGCAGCCCCCCAGCACCACGTCGGTACCGACTACCACTACCACAGAGGACGTTGATAGCGAGAAACAGAAACAGTTCGAACAGGAAGAGATGGAGAGAAGAGGTGAGTTATCAAAATTATGGAACTGTCGTTCATTATATTTAGCATCGGGAATAGGAGGAGATAACGATATAACCACTGTCAACTTGTATTTACATGGGCGAGATAAAGAGATGCGAGGACGAGGTAAAACTACGTTCAAATGGGATTTGTCCGGGTAAACTAAGGTGTGTGATTGACATGCTATAAATATACACGTAGATAATAGCCTAAAAGAAAGATCAGTAGATGGAAAAAGTTATGGAATCGACAGGAGGATAGGGGGTCTATAACGTTATAGCGAGTGTTGCGGCCTTTAGCATAGTCTATGGTTTGTTTGAGCATGAACAATCCTATCCTGTTGGTTTGAGTGTTGTCAGTGAGGTCAAACTTCAAAGTAAGGGCGTGGTTGTCATTGCTTTGTATGAACATGTAGTGCATTTGATGGCAATATCCTACGATAAGATAAAATTAAGCAGTCATTTGTACGTAGCATCATATCTGAAACATACCCGTCTCAGTGATAGCTTAAATACCCTGTAAAACATAGACATATATAATATTATAGCATGTAGATACATGTGACATGTTTGGGCTTCCGAAGTGGCACAACATGTAGATAATTTATAATTATGATACTGCACTGGCCGATATGAATATTTACCCACTGACATTTCAATGGCATTAGATATTGGATGTAGCCAATTATAGTGAAGCACTAAAACATAATAGCCCTGAAAAGTTTCAAAACAGTTTCTGAATGCTTGTGATTGTAACATAGTGAAGAACGTAGTGAACAAAGTCAAATGGAAAGGTATGTCCAAGTAAATCCAGTTGTATACGCTATGTACTTTAAACCGTTTTCCCATATATTAAGTTAGTTGACTTTTACCAACTGTTATGTACTCTACAGATAGTTTGTTTGAAACTGAAATTTTATGTTATCATCATAGATGACTTATTTATGAAATGAAAAATCTGTGAATATAACTAAAATTCATGTCTCTTTCAGAACGATTTGAGAAGGAGATGTTAGCCCAACAGTCCCAGACTCTGATAGAGCGCCAGCAGGAGCAGATAAAAAAGTTACAGGGACCGGAACCAGCGACAAACAAGTTCCAGGAAAAACGGAAGAAGAATATAATATTTGATGAAGAGCGCTTCGAGGAGACGTTCCTGAAGTGTCTGATCTGCCGAGAGAACTTCGACTTGGACGAGAAGATGCCAAAGATGCTTCCTTGCCACCACACGTTCTGCATGGACTGCCTCTGTCAGATGTGGAGGGTGGAGGGCGAGTTCAGACAGACCCTCACCTCCGCCTTCAGGGGGATGCCCTTGGCCGTCAAGATCCAGTGTCCGACATGTAGAGACGGCCTCATCACCTCCGAGTCTGAAGTCCGACGTCTTCCCAATGATCACACCATCATGGAGCTACTGTCCTTCATGAAGGACACCAAACGATCTGATGTACAGTACTGCCCAAAGCATCAGATGCAGCACCTCAACTTCTTCTGTGAGCCGTGTGTGACCCCAGTCTGCTGCGACTGCACCGTCATCGACCACAAGGAGTCCAAAGGTCACATCGTCGTCAACGTGAACGAGGCCATTGACAAATACACTCCAATTATAGAGGCCACCCTGGAGGACATCAAGACGGAGACGACGCATCTTGGAGATAAGAAAACTGCTCTCATCACCGGGGCCGAGAAGCTGGACTCTACGCAGAAAGAGGTGAACGACAAGATAAAGGAAGTTTTTGACCGGATGAGGGAGACCATTGAGGAGCGAGAACGTGAGTTGTACGAGATGACAGAGCGAGAGGTGGCGAGAAAGCGCGAGAAGATCGAGGAGAACCTGAAGGTTGTGGTGGACAGGGAGGGGGTTCTGTTCTCCGAGATGAAGAAACTCAACTCCGCCAAGGATGACAAGGACATCAGCATCATGTTCTCTGGGCACAAGAACTCCAGGGACATTCTGGGGCAGAAGGCAAGCGTTGTTACAGACTGTGCAGACAATTTTGCTATTCAATTCCACTGTGATGATCGCAAAGACAGATATATACGACAGGAAATCACAAATCTTGCTGATATAGTGTTTCAAGATTAGTAGACAATTCTTGAAATTGACTCTCACGGTGCTGTTAGTTGTGCAAATGATGTTTTAATATTCAGTGAGTCCTGGGTTCGCGTTGAGAGTGTCTTTTTTCGATCCCATTAGGTCACTAGTGCTTCTTTCATTTCGCCTACAACTGAAGAAGTCTTTCACAAGGAACCTGGTCACACCCTCACACACACTTTCTGGATAGCAGAGGTACTGAGTCTTGATGATTGCTATCACTGTCTCCGTGGTTTACATTGTAGCAATATATGTTGAACTTATTTCGATATTGGTAACAACAAACTTATGGATCATATAGTCTTTGTAATGACCAATTACAATATGCAATTACAAATGTTGTATAGTCACTTATTATTATGGATGATGTCGGTACGATTACAGAAAGACTTTGTCATAGAGTCGTATTATGAGTCCAAAATAGTCTGTATACACCATGTATATAAGCAATACACAAATGTCATCACTTCGCAATACAGTTAGTAATTTGAATACACTGTAAGGGTGAAATTTAAAAAGGATTCTGGTTAGTACATGTAGTAATATATTTTATGAAATTGAATTCTAGTTGTATCAAATATGGTAATTTAAATATATTAAGTGAAGATAAAATGGTTTATATCAATATGTATTAATTAGTTAAAATTATTTTCTCACGATTCTTAAATAATAATCAACATACTGATTTGAAATGGCATTATAAGACTCTAAAGATATCTATTTGTAACATATCGAGTTTTATAAATCTCTGAATGTGTTATCTGAAAACCTTAACAAAAAAGATCTGATGTTGCTAATGCTCTGGCTTGCAAGGCAACCGTATCTGGGAGGAAAACATTCTCACGTACCACCTGGTTGTTTATTGTTCCTCGTAAAGAAATGTCACTTTTATGTTCTGTATATGTGTGTCGCTACTTCTGTGATCTCAATGCCTTTATGATCTGATGTACATTCCTTTCTGTATATTTTGTATATTTTCTTGATCTTCATTACCGTTGAATAAATTATTCAACTTGATTCCTATGAGTGTTTCATCATTAGTCGTTACTTATTATACCGTATTTCCTCATTTACAACCCTGGAGTTCCCTTTCGTTGTTCGCCCACTTACCCCACGGGCTTATTTGGGTACCCTTATTAGAGGACCGGGTTGTATTCAAAGGAATATGGTAGGCCTAAAATTAATATTCGAGACCCGGGTTGTATTCGAAATCCGGGTTGTATTCGAGGAAATATGGTATCTAGTAAACTATTTAACCGTCTGAATACATGAAATACGCTGTACAAGTTACAACCAGAAAAGCAATTTTGAATAAATGAAAACAATTATTTGACATCAAGTATTGACCTCTGAAAAAAAACATTCACCAATTTCATTTATAGACGATGTATATATAGATATTCTGATAAGGTTTTTAAAAACTTCTAATAAAACCTTATCAACGGAAACAAATCTTATTTGAACAGCAAAGCGTCGACTGGCTGCATTCAAACACGGACCTGCTTACAAACAGGTTTGAGTGACATTCAACATCCGGTACAGCTGCTGTCTTGACTCTGATGATGAACGTCAAGATGGTACATAATGGAGGGCTGTCAATTTCAGGAAACATTTGAAGGGCTGAAAATATCTTAAAAGGATATTGTTATTTGCATATACTGACTCTGTTTATACTTTGTACGTTGTACCTTTATTCAATTAGAACAAGTTGGTGATTAATGATGAGTGTTTTTTTAAAACTTAGTAGAAATAGAAAGACAAATATCTATAAGAAAAAGGGAGAAAAAACAACGATGTAAAGATTTGATATCAGATTATTTCACGTCAAAATGCATAAAACATCACACACAACCATTACACATACGCATTACACCAAATGTACACGGGTAACACATTTGATAACCTTCACGTCGCATCTCAAAACTAGGAAGAAAATAAACATAAACACGGATAAGTACATTTCGGCAGATAAACTGTTGCCAATTTAAATGAGCGAAATTTTTCCTGCACAGGAGTTACGCCTAGGGGTAAGGTCACATGATGCGACAGCCGACTCGGCTTTATAAACAAGTAGCCACTCCGTGTTCTTGTCGCTATTTAGAGGTCGACACGACCTTTTGACTCTACAAAAATGAGAATGACATAAGGTATTAAAATAGTAGAGACTACACTCAAAAGGATATTTTTATGCAGAGATTAATTTCCATCAAACGTATTAAATGTGAAATACTTAGATGTATATTGTAAACTTGACATACATATTAATTAGTTAAATGTTGAAAATGATAATAAACGTATTAAATATGAAAATATGTAGATGTGTAGACATGACGGGCGTTAATGAGTTCAATGTTGAAAATGATGATAAAAGTATTAAATTTGAAAATACGTCGATGTTTAAATATGATATACGTTTATGAGTTCAATGGTGAACATGATTAAAATAGAGAGAGAGAAAGTAAACGATAAAATTGGAATCTCTTTCAATCATGCTACTTAATAGTGAAAGCGTATTTTATTAATCATACATGCATCTAGTGTGTCATGGATAAACGTATTGAACGCGAACACATCTAAAATGACACATATTAAAGAAGGACAATGGTTAGTGTACCTTACGCGTCAGGTTGGGTGAGATTTGTGATATAAATACAAGATGTTACACGCAGCAGTTGTATACAGGTTTGAGACGGGAACAGATGCAGTGTGAGTCACGAGGATGTATAGAGACCGATCAATCTTCGAGACGGGCACCGGCTCACGTCTTTGGGAGAAATTGACATATCTTATCAAAGACGTATCTTCTGTCGACAAAACATAGCATTTCTGCTTAAAATGAACTGTTCAGAATCACCAGAGTTTACCATTTACAGAACGGAGAATCTCTACAAAGGGATGTTATTGAACCATCTCTGTATCACACTCACAAATTAGCGGTAAACCTGTGTTATATAAACTGTAGAATCAACGGTTGCTCAATACTTTAAACAGAAATAACCCGCTGAAAATGGGCTTTTATGACCATGCTTTGTCAACGTTTAAAACAGGGGAAACCTGCTAACAGTTGATATTATAGAATATTTTTTAAACCCGAAAAAACACTGCTTACAAACAGTTAACAGTTAAAACTTTAACATCATTTTCAAGACAGTTATAACCTTATTTGAACGGATAATTGAAATCGACTGTCTGTTACAACAGACAATGATATTAGGCAGTACAAAAAATACCAAACTGTACTGTATGAAAACAAGTATGTATACAGAGACTCGGCATCTCGTTTGTTTCGTACACATCAGCTGTTAAGGTTTTAAAAAGGAAAGTTGGTTAAAGTCAAAATATGCTTCTTTGTTTGCAAATTTAACTATGGAATGTTTCTACAAACAATAATTCTCGCAAAGTAACGGTAACGACGGTATGCCTTTTTGTGTAATGTGTACAGAAAGCGCATACATTTTGCATAAGTGTCCACTTAAACAATGTCCAGTCACAAAAGGTATTTATTCCTTAACGCAGTAGATAATTAAACAGTTAATGATATACTATTAGGAATTATATTTAACAAATATAACATACACAATTAAGGCAATTGGAACATAGTTTACACCTAACTACTACTTTCATCGGCAGAATTTCTGTCAAATCTATATCTAATTGTTTGAGTTACATCGCAATATGTACACCAAAAGAATGACGATACATTGTCGAACTGTTGGCAGATATAAGAAGATGTTTGTCAGAGTTATGTCCCTTTCACATACCATGTCTATACAGCAGGAGAAAATGTTAAGTTGAACACTGTCTGAACTGTCAAGCCAAACAGTCATTCGATCTTTATTTCTGAATCTACCAACTCAGTACAATATATACATTGCATATGTATCTAAAATTCGTTGTATCAGTTCATTTAAAAAATACAAATCATCAGTAGATAAAAAAGGGTCAAATAATGTTTGAAATTCACCTTGAATACATTCACGTTCGTTGTAAATAGCACATTTAACTGACATAATCAACACAAATAGAATTTAGACTTGTTTAAGAAGGCACAAGAGCATGATTCACTGGACCGGGATGAATGCATTTATACATCTAACAATAATTTTGTAATTATCGGTGATTCAATGTGTTAATATTTCGCCCATAAGTTACCTTTTTAATTTCCACATTGCAATATGAACGTGACCAATTTGATTTATATATATATGAAAAAAAATAAACGCACATCTCAACAAACAATTTTAGAAGATCATTTGCCCACGTGTCGCTGACTTTAAGCGGTGGAAATATTAACGTTGATCATAAAATGAAAATTACAATCTGATCCACATTTATGTAAGTTTTATTTTGAATATATGTATTCATGTTTACTGTACATTCATTTACTATATAGTATACAATATAAAAGTGATTATTCTTTACTTGCCTACTACGCCGTAAAAGTGTAAAGTACCGTGAGAGTGTTCATTAAAATGTAATAACACGTATTTGACATATCAAAGTTTTAGAATTATTACGTAGGATGACAAGCATATGAAATTCACACGAGAATTGTGCTATCACTCCTCAACATTGACATCTAAGTATATATATCTATAAGTATATATACTCCTACTTTTGAACGTTGCTATCAGCTAAACGTACATACAATGTATATAGTTACGTGTATCATGTGACAAAAGAGGAGGGCATGCTGGTAAAATATCCTTTCATGATAAATGACTACATTAACCTGTAATTAAAGGAAGTCTACAGGGGTGTATACTTTGCCCTGTTTCTTTATGTACAACAGGCTACAATGGCAGGGGCTTGACAAGTAATTACTTACTAGCAAACTACAACTTAACTACATAACCAACACTGTTGGCATTGCCATTTCGCCAGTAGGGATCTCCTCACACTCGTAGTTGAATGTATATCTCCAGTAGCAATCATTTCTTATACAAGTTAACAGTCATTACACTGATGAAAATGTACATATCAATGTAGGGTCCTTGAATTCCAATATTCAAGAAAGTATATTGTCATATACGCGTTGTTATATCAAGTTTTACAAATAAATTACACAATGAGAACAAGTTAAATACATCAAAGTATATCTGCCTTTTTCTATTCTTATAAAAATCTTTACAACTTTAAACTAAAAATAGTATGTCATAAACCTTAGAGCACACATTTCTTAAATGAAAGATACAACAAAAACAATTTGAATAGGTTTACTTAATATCCAAAATAAAGTAATTTACAAGGCCATATATTCCATATAAATATAAAAGTGAAATTCTCGACTGTTCATGTTTTCACAAATATATCCATAACTATATGTATGCTGTTATTTATGTGTAAGAAATAATTCATACGTTGTAGCCACACTTTAAAGGACCAATACCAGACTAGATGATCTACCATTTTTTTGTTAATAAAATATTTAAAGGGTATGTTACATATATAATGTTAACAATATATAAATTGAAGATAAAAGAATATAAATACATCACCACAAAGAGTCGAACAATCAGATACATCCATCAACTATATTTGATAAGCAATTATTTGTTATTAGACATCTCATTAAATTAATATAACCGGTTTGTAACAGAGCATAAAGCAGTCAGTTATGTCATTTTTCGGATATTGAATCTACCTAAAAATATACATATGCACTAGATGTAAAATAAGTATATTTCATGTTTTGATACGACGTCATGCGTCTCGTTTAGGGACGTCATTGTGAAATGAAACAATTTATGTTATAAAGTAACATATTGATGCACACTTGTCAATAATATGGCCATCATCACAGACAGACAGACACGTTTTATTTGAGTATCGCAGGTCAGTTACGTACATTGTAAACATCTTTGAATAAAGAAAACTGACGTTCAGTCATACATTTGCTTTTGAGACATTAAAAAATAATACACTAAATATATCGTAAATGTACATGTTAAAACAGAAATCAATGTTGTTCTTTCAAAGCGGTACGATCGTATAATAAGTAAAATATAAGTAACATGTAAGTAACATATAAGTAACAGGGAAACACTGTGAATTTCTGTGTTCAACCATAGGGAGGGCCTCGATTTGTGTTCATCTTTCAATTAACCAAACCATTCATTTGAACTCTATGCAGGTTCATTTCATTTATCCTTCATCTGCCGATAACGTCAGTCTTGTTTCACAATCATGTGTTATGTCTTCGGATCATAAGTTCATCTGATAAAGCGAAATTGATTTGACCTGAGAAGCAATGTCGCCATTCATCTAATTGGCACTCTGAGATATTGGATGTTCTCATACTACACTGATATCAGACCTGGTTCATCAATGACATCAGCATCATATCGTATTACAGTCAGGAAACTTTGATATTTCAGTTGGGTTATTTATTTTGTATAAATTAGCATCACGTTGGTTTGAAAATTGAAGTAATTACCAGTGAACTTTCAGTGTAACAATGTGTCTCGCTACTTTACTGAGTAACTCATCTGGTAGGAATTTGTTTCAAATGTCAGTCTATTTTAATAGCAAATTGAATAAGTGGATCACAACTATTTTCATAAAAGTATTGTCCGTTGAGTTCGGTGATCCAAATAATGCAGTATATCATACACAGTATCAACTTAGCGTGATGACAGACCATTATGCTCCGATTCATATTCACATTGGCTTGAGTCAGACCATACCCCCGCACCTATATGTATAGATCTTCCCAATAATCACATTTCAACTCATAAGACAACCCAGACAGAGATGAAAGACCCACGTATTGAAAGTATTGTAGTGTGGGTGATATGGTTGATAGACTAAATGGGTCAGAGCAGGCGACCCGGCAGTTGACAGTTCGCTGCACATGCGCAGATATTCCCCGGTTCAAGCCGAAAACACAAACACGCCGATAATCCTAGTTGGGTGAAATCTAACAGGTCGTGTTGAGGACGTTCGAGCTGTATCTGTCACTAACGGTAAGTCACAACTATCGTCTGCTTGTGGAAGCTATCGTCTGGTCTTTCAGGATAACATGACAGAACATGTGAATTCGTATATGTTGATATGAGCTAAAGCATCGTCTTCTAAAATAGCTGATCTTTATATGTATATATACTATTACAACCGGTTTCATTCAAATATTACAACTAACACATGTAGGAAAGTTATTTAAGAAAAGCTATGTTATGATGGGATAATCACGATGATCTACCCAATCAGATTTATGATCATCAAAATTACCTAGATTTGCTGATTATTGATTAGATGTTGTGATTATATAGCAAATGCATTGGTCCAATCAGACCAGCCATAGACTAGAACCTGGCCTGGGGACATGTAGGTATGATATATCTATAGCAGCGTTAATGTCAGGTCAGGAGACGGAAAGGGTCAAGCACGGACTGGTCAGTTAGTAATCCAGTCACGGACAGACATCGTGTCGTCATCTCATTGTTTACCGTGGGTCAGTTCGACCTCACCCATCAAACAGAGCAGTAGATATATCGTTACCTATGAGTACATCGTGAAAACCTCACTCCGTGTTCTATTTGTCAATGGAATTAAGGAGCTTTTACTGAGCTTGACAACACTCTAAGCGCACACAAGGGGACTTAATTGTGCTCCTACATGTTCTTTCAGAAGTGTTGGTTAAAGAATGTATGGTATTAGATTTATGTTCCTAGACAATAAAAAGAAAAATTGTTCGTATAATAGTCTAAATTGCTATAAATGTGTATTTAGATGCATAAAAGTAAGTTACAATAACATGCTATTATAAACGATTCTTTTTTTAAACTATTATTTACTGACGTCAACAAAGATATGGATTTTTGGTATGAATTTGCAATTTATTTCATACATCTTGTTGCTTCTAATTGGGAAAACATAACCATGAAACACTGTGTATTAATGGTAAAGTTGTACACATATCAAACGTTATCGTCTAGTTATGACATATTTAATAATGTTTATGGGATATGAGGTATATAAATTTGAAATTCAATTAAATTATGCTTCATATTTCACTGGCTTTTGAATCAATATCAAGAGAGCGTTTATTTCTTGCCTTGAATGGTGACCCAGACAAAGAAATACGACTCAAGAATGTGGCGTGCACAGCTTGAACATGATCGATATCACAGAGGGTCACGGTGTTCCTCCTTCGTCTTGTACCATCATGTATACATGTGGTTTATCGGTAACTCTCTCAAGTAAAATATAGACATAGAAATTGTCCACAAACCTGTTAATCATGAAACTCTTCCCCCTTTTAGATTGCGAAACAGACAGTTATCTAACAGGTTGCAATTGCTTACAGCATCTATTCAAGTGTATTTATGTTTTACTCTTCGATAAATGAATAGTTAATGCTTTACAAATCAGAAAAAGTATACAATAATACGCGAAATAACGTAGATGATTCATGTGTAGAACTGTTTAACAGGCATCTAGTTTGGTAAAAAGAAATCATGGTGTTCGGTAAACCAACAATGATCTCCTTGTCGAAGTAGATTTCGTGTGATTATGGGTATCATATTCTTCTGATTTCTGGGGGACTGGGGGCAGCGTACACCCCTTCCCAACACCCTCATCCCCAACACCCTCACCCCCACCCCCTACCGGTGGTTCCAGTGGAAGGACGACTTGACTACACTACACAATTTACAGTATACCATTTGTGGAATACACTGCCACACCTCAAGAGAAAATGAAACCAGCCTGTTCCATCCTCCTAACAAAAACATCAGTCAGTATGACAAGAGAAACTCGTGACCACACATGTATCTTCTCTCTCGCCATCAAAGCAGGCGTGTAATGTGACGTCTTGACAATAGAAAGTATGTTGAGCCCGTACGTAAGATTCTTTAGTAACCGTTTCACAAACATCTCAACATACAAAGTACACGTTCCTTGTTACTGAGTAGAATAGGCTAGGTTTTATGTATATCCTGATGAGTCTGGGAGTCCTGATGTATGCTAGATTGAAGATAACCTATACAGCTCAGAGCTATAGTCTGAAACACAATGATGCATGTGTCAACAATATCAGCCGTTGCTCTGATGCCCAGGGGAAATATGCACTCTACGTTATCTGTTGGGTGATATTAAAGGGATGTATTTAAGAGAAATTTTATTGCTTTCGTGGTTTTGCTATTTGTATTCATCAATCAATCCTTTTGGGTTTTTTTTCGTTTTCAAAGTCGATAAGTCTGCATCTAGATATTATTGTCAGTTTTGAAAAAAATTACAATGTAAATAATTTACATTTAGAAACTCTTTAGAAGTGTTTGTAAGATAAATGAGAACAAGCTTTACATATCATCACTCTTTTGATTGATTTTCATTAAATACTGACTTTGTTATCAATAATATACTATCTTGTAGCATTGGGGATTTGTATTGATTAAACGTATTCATTTACGTATCCTATCAGGGTTATGATTCATATTTAACTAAGGGGCATTTTAGAAGTTGGAGTGGCGATTGCTTGACAACGACATTAGATCATATGGGTCACCTATAAATGAGTTGTATATCCATAACTAGTGTTTTCATTCTTAACATTATTAGTCATTAATTTAAGTCTTTAATGTAAGTTTTATTTCCATATATTAGTATACAAGATCTACAATATTCTTCGTGTAATTCATTCTACCATCAGAAACGCGTGATTGAAGAAGAACATATGGTCTACATAAAACCAAATTCACACAAGGGTTACATATTTACACCATTGTAACTATCATGAACAAGGTCGTGCTGTCGACATATGATTCAGTTCTTCCTTTGAAGCGCGCTAGCTCAAAATATTGCACTCTTTTCAAGATATGAATAATATATGTTCTATGGAATGTATTGACAGGTCCTGCTCGTACTAGTTCTCTGTCTCAATAGACAACCACCTAAAGTCGGTCTCGGATACATACTCAACTGATTCATGTCTGCAACTTGATGAACAGTGCTAGATAAATACAGCCGAATGTGGTTTGGTCGTGTCATATATACCACCAGGATTTTGCTGAGTAGGCATATTTGTTAATGTATTAATGTTTGTTATTACCTGACAGTAATACAGTAGATACGTTACGTGCAGTATGGTCGTGTTTTACTCACCATCGTCGTTTTGCTTGGGAAGAATATTTATTACATTACTGAATTATGTTATTATAGAATGATAACTTACAGATTGATAATAGTAACTACACTATAACAGATTCAAAATGATTCATTGGATAATCACAGCATGGTAATAACAGTAGTGACCGTATTGAATAACTGAATAGACATTATGTTAATGGTGTTATCTAATGTTAAATAATGTGACATATGTGTCGTTAAATTATTAACTGAATGGTAATGTTACGCTATTTACCATCACTTTTTAAATACGCCTTCTGGAGAAGTATATTTCAGAAAATAGGACGTAAATTAGAATTTTCAGATCTAGTTGATTTTATTGAAAAGTATGTACTCTATTCAAACGAACCATCCGAAACAGGGTTTTGTGATGTCAGTGCTATATTGCTGTTATATATATGTAATATATCATAGTAGTGTTAATATTTTCGACAAATGAGAATGAAGAAGAAGTTATGTCAAGTTTCAGGCCACAGGCCCATAGAACATACATATGATACAACATTATATAAAACAATAAATATCACATCACTTATTGTTGAATGACTCTCGCAGTTTAAGATCACGAAAAATATATTGTATATTGTGTATGAGTATGTTTACATTTAGAAGACAATATATATTTTTATAGCTAATTGACGGTGTTTCAGATTGCTTTATGACACAGTCAATCACTGTATGGTGTATATACGTTGTTATACATTGTGTTTACGGTCTTTGACACACAATAAAAGTCTGAGTCCCACAGAGGTCACTCCACTCAGGTCTTCGAATGGAATAACTGTGTGGAGTAACCTCTGTGGTAAGAGAATGGAAAGACACAAGTTATAGATATTCGTTTTAAAAAGGATTGACAATATTTCAGATGACTTTACAAACCTGTATCCTCGTCGTATGGTGTATACGTTGGTATTTATATGTTTATATGTTGGACACATTATTAAGATAAACACAAGTATAAGTTATGGGTATATACTGCCTAGATTTTAGAACAATAGCAGTCTATGGCTAACGCTTAATAAACCATTTAAAACAGAGAGAAAAAAAGAAAAAAAAAGAAAAAAGTTATGGGTATTCATTTTGAAAGGTACCCGAGGTAACATAAGTAAACAATGATTGATTAGTTTACATGATATTCATGTATAGGATTATAAACAGCCTACACTCAAGCCTTATATCAACACAGCTGAAGCGATACTAATCTATACCAAGCTATGTCCAGCCAAGTGCTCACTAACTGGGAAGTGTGAAGATCCGCCTTTATAATGTTCTTCCATATTGATCTGAATTATTATCTCATATCAAACATTATTCCTGGATGAATCGATTAAGTCACTGAATTCGAACAAATCAGATAGTCAATATTTACCTTCATCACTCATGTACGATGTTGGTCAAACCGATTTTCAACGCCATGAACATCTAATTTATGTTGTTTTATAGCTACGAGGAACTTAAAATATTAGAACTTTGAATTGGATTAGTGAAATTCGTCATTTCAAACTTTCCATTTTGAACAATATCACTTTATATATTACATTTCTAATGTTTACAACACAGTCAAACATAAAAGAAACACGGTTTCCAAATGTAGAGTTGATTCTTTAGATCTGCCATATAGATGAAGTACACGCCTTATATATCAAATACAGTAAAAGAGACCCTCGACCTTGTAAAGTTATAACTTAGAGAAGCTATATATCTCATTCCTCATACCCCTGGTTGAACACAGTATTGACTTATCGCATATTGACTCTTGAATGACTTCAAGTTCTCTCATTGTCGGTGTTTGTATATAGCATGTGTTCTTATCCAACTTTTATCCACTGTACTTTCTGATATACACTTGCCTATGTAAAAAGAGTGCTAAGAAACATCCTACACCAACGAGTGTATGCAGACTACTGAACAGTCAACAATCTTGTCACGGAGGACTTAACATTATTTTGAAAATCTTTTAAAAACTGAGACACCATTTCCCCATGAACCATGAAACTGACAATATTCACACTGATCTTATTGGGACTCTTATTGTTCGGAAATTGAACTTAACAAGAATCCTTATATGAAATTTAAAATTCAAGCATATACTAACTATTAATATTAATCAAATGACACATGATCCACGACTTCACATCATTGAATATCATGTTTTGGTTTAAAAAATATGTTTTCAAATCTACAAATGCTATTTAATAATACTAGTTTTGAAAGAAATAAGATAAACGTTTTCTCATAAAACTGCTGACTAAATTAAAAAGTCTAATTTAATGCTGAGAAAAGTAAACAAGGAAACTCTTCATTCACCTGTCCACTAAGTTTTTATGAACCATGTATCATTCAACCTCCTTGTCAGTTTATTAACACTCTAGTCTCGTTCCCATTACCCATCCCTACTAAAGCTCGTTCATGAGACACTTAAGCAGAGGTGGTCGTTAGAGAGAACACCAAACGATTGACATTTTTTTCAAATGAAACATAAACCATTGAAAGAACACCAAGTACCCTTCATTGCATCTTCCCACGGTGTAGACGATATCCGATGCCAAGTATGCTAGTTGTCACTTACCATGTTTTACCTGTACCTCGACACTCTATTTTCTTGAACTACCAACATCAATATTTCTCGATGCTCACTGAAACATACTGAAATCTGACAAATAACGCAGTTATTATGTAAATGATTTTAATCTGATTTAGAAAGATCCCGATTTCAAGACATATTGATCGTTTCTGCAATGTAATATCAGTAGAAAGCTGAATGCACATATCTATTGATCCATATAGCCACTCGTTCATCAAAATAATGTTGGGGTTTTGTTTCACTTTTATTATCCCACCGGTATGTAATACCGTGGGATAAAGTCATCACCCCGGCCGTCCGTCCGTCCGTCCGTAATCATTTCGTTTCCGGAGCAGAACTCGAAAACCTTTCATGATATCTTCCTGAAACTTTCGATGTGTATTACCCACCAACTGAAGTGGTACCTTTTGATATTTTCAGATTTCTGAAAATTTTATTTTTGGTCGTTTCCATAGAAACATGTTGAAGTTGGACTTTGTTCAGAGACAGGTTCGTTTCCGGTGCACAGCTCCTAAACCGTTCATCATATATTCCTGAAACTTTGCATGTGTATTACCAACTAACTGAAGTGGTGCCTTTTGATATTTTTAGATTTCTGAAATTTTTTTTTTTCGTTTCCATAGAAACTTGTTGAATTTGGACTTTGTTCAGAGACAGGTTCGTTTCCGGAGCACAGCTCCAAAACCGTTCATCATATCTTCCTGAAACTTTGTTTTGTTTTCACGTAATCCTGAAGTAAGTGATTGTGTTCCAAACCATGTGACGCAAACCATGAATATAAACTTTCACCAATATACATAACTAGCAACATATGTCAGAATAATCGTAAGACGATACAATATACTGTAAAGTACATTTACCTTATGTTGAAAATGTTACAAATATATAAGCAAAGGAGATCGTCATTGTCACTGACTGACATGGCACTTCAACCTCTCTCTGTATATAATATGTATACTATTGACTTTCTCTCACTCTCACATGAGATGACCTGTAACCGAAAAGGTATAGTACTGCTACTGACTGCCATGGCACTTCAACCTCTCTCTGTATATAATATGTATACTATTGACTTTCTCTCACTCTCACATGAGATGACCTGTGACCGAAAAGGTATAGTACTGCTATTCACCGCAAGTATGTAACATCGAGACCGGGTGTTTAAACAAACATTACACAGTGGGCGCACTCCAACTATTTGTTGTTTGAATATGGGATTGTCGGGGTTCCCCACACCCTGTGTATGAATGACAGGTGCGCGTAGGAGTGATCTCCCCTCCCTGTGATGTAACCCCCTCTATAGTTCTACCTCGATATTATTAGTCACACATTACGATTGTCAGGTATGTGTACATGATTGATACGGCTGTCAGAGGCTGGTAAATGACTTGATGTGGTTACCGTCTCTAATCTAGGATTAGTGTTATACTTCACTGGGTATATTAAATACTGGACTCTTACCTTTCAACTACAGGTAAATACTATCAGTTTCTTTTCTCAAGATTAACTAAATTTATTTGGTCATTCATTACTTCAATAGTATCTTATATCTTAAAGTTTGTTGTTATTGCGCATTCATGATGTTTATGAAAAAACACTTTTAGGAGATATGATTTATTGTTTTCATATTTAAGATCATATCACACCATACCATACATTTAGGTACATACCATTCCGTACCAGGCTACTACTATACTACTCACACATTAACTTACACGTTAAATGTAATCAAACATGTTCCATTTATATTAATAAGGATTTAGATTATGTTACTTTTAAATTCAACTGTAATTTACTTGTCGGATTTGATTATAGAGGAAAAAGTGTCGGGTTTTCACAACTTAAAAATGTAGGCCGTGTATGTTTGAAAATAAGTTATGTTGGTAGTGATAGTAATTACACAATAAATTAACAGAACACATTTTTTCTCTGTCAACATTGCCATATTTGAAGGGTTGTTTTTCAAGATAAGAGTTTCATTAAGTCTTGCATATATTCTATTAAACAAGTTCATTTGAGAGTGTATGCTATGTTTTAAGTTAGATCATGGTATTCTATGGTATATCATGTCCCTCCTTCGTGTCATGTCATATCAAGTTATGGTATAATGTTACAACAATACATATTTTGCATGGTAATTTTGTCATACATGAAACTAATGGACACTCAAGGCTTGTACCTGTGATTTACCTATGTGTCTACCTGAAGCGTTGTGTTCTCACCTGAGTCAGGTGTGACAGGTTACTAACACAGCCATCAAGTCACACGTGGGCAGTATGTGTTGGACACTTGCCAACCTGGGTCATAGATCAAATCGTTTACCTGGGAATGTAAATTGCTTACTTCCCTTGTACTAATTGTGTTGAAAGGTCCACATTACTTGGTTAATAATTGGACAATGCATTATATACCATGGGCATAATAATTTAAAATCTATAAATTGTAACTACTTTTTACATAAACAAACAACCAAGATATATGGATAGTCAACTTCTTTATTGCAATGAATAGCATTCATTATATATTTGGTATTTCTTCATCTCTACAATTTCTAAGATGCCTCTCAAAGACTTTTTGCTTTTCACTTCATGGAGTGTACGTGAAGCACTTATAAGTAGTTCATTTATAAAATTTGAATTGGTAAGACATAGAAACCTGTAATATGTATTTACATTTGATAAGAATTTGTATCAACGTTTTCATAATGTTTTTATTATTATTTACCCTTGAAAAGAAAAAAATATCGCAAAGCATGACCTAAAATGAATTCCTTACAATTATAACATCAATTCCTACATTCATTGTTCTGTTAGAAGTTACTAAAATGGTATAATTTTAAGACGACAATTGAACCATAACTGACCTTGACAACCTGTACGTGTAATGACTTAATTATTACCTATCACAAACGCCTATATTCATACATTACACCAGCAAGAACACCAGATGCTGCAGGGTGACTCAGCTGCACTCATCAACCCGCACTTCTCTCACCAACACGCCCTCTCGTCATTACTAATTCAGTCAGTGTAAACTAAACAAAGACTTCGTAACGCTCCGTGTATTTCTCCTACCTTGCACAATTTCAGGTCGGGTCGTCTAGAGTAGACCTACCTATGTGAGGAATTTTAACTCATGCATACTGCTAAGGCTTTCAGATATTTCTAGGCATTTTGCTTTTTATGATCTTCTTTTGAATATTGTGGTTAAATGATTATGCATGGTTCATTCATTCTGTTCAAAATTCAACCACAATTCGACAACCTTCAAAAGTAATTACAATTTAATATAGATTGAACTGAGTTGCTAGTTTCTTTTGAGTTGTAAATCAGCTCATGTTGTTAATTGAATAGTTACTTCGTTCTTGGGGGTCTTTTAGAAATAGTGCAGTGAAACCACACGTTTTTTATGGATAATAAGCTTTACACATAAAAGATAATTATGATGAGTTTACTATGTATATTTGTTATGTAAATCAGTGCATGCACCTTTTCATTTCACTCTAAATATAATAGGTCAATGATTGTAGTTACTTTCCAATAAGCTTTTCATAAATAACCCTCAGGTATGTGTATAAATATACTCCCTGCACGAAAAAGGACAAATCTTATCTGCTCTTTAATGAAACGCCTGCAGATAATGCGAACGAGATTGGTAATGACACGACTGGCTGGGTTTTCATGAGAAAACACCAGGATATTGCTTAAAGGTGTCGTTTATAAACCCATGATGTGGAGGTTAAGTTAATCAACGCTCACCCAACACTTAACTGTGGTTTATAATTAAAGTTGACTCCATGATGTAACCTTATTGCAAGCATGAGTCACGCTTACCAGGACCTCCTTTCACACAGCACTAAGATAAGATAATATAAAGTCACTAAGGTAACCTTGGTGCAATGTTCACGAATGGGAGTTAAGATTAACCTTAGTTAAGGTTTCTTTGTGAAAGGAGACCAGGTCGTCATTACTGCAGATCTGATTTTACAGGTGATTGCTGCTAAACTTTGGAAATATGTCGATTGGTTATAAGAATACACATGATATTGTTGCCAAATACGAGTTTATGGTAACCATTCACACTCTTCTCATCTGTACGGATGGACGTAATCGAATACAACATTACTTTTATGTTTCAATCACGTTGTGTTTTTGTGTTACGTTAAAATGACATCTTTTGCAACTTACTATTGGAGTGAAGACTAACCGAGTGTGTAAGGTGACTTGGTCCCGACTTATATAAATAACACAACCCCCAAAATAATAGTCAACAGCAGATTAAACAAGATGTGTTTGTTAAACACGGATGCCCCCGGATATACCAAAGATATGGCCAAGGTTAAAGTTTTCTGAAGATGTCCACTGCGGCAAGGTCAAGGTCACAAGGTCAAATGTGATGGTCTCATCATGTATGCACATGCCAAGTATGAAAGGCCTAGCTCTGAGCAATCCAAAGTTATGGCCAAGGTTAAAGTTTGTGTGGACAAACACACATACAGACGGACAGGTGAAAAACAATATACCCCGGAATCTCCGATAAGGGGGCATACAAATACATGAAACAGCCAAAATGGCGAAACATGATTACTCAACATGTTAGCGAAAAACGCCTTGTGTGGCCTTTATTGGAATTAATTAACTTGCTATTGTTTGAGAGATTTGATGGTTGAGGACAACATTAGGGCGCACACAATATAAGGTGCAGTTTTAGGTCAGGAAAAGAATAAGGGCAGTATGGTATGGCTGCATGGGTGGCTTAATTATTAGTCAACGAGTTTTAGGTCTTCATCACAATATTGAAATCATTGTTTCTTTTATTATTTTGTTATTCATATATAATGCCTCATTGATATCAGATTTACATAATTCATTGTTTAAACGTTAAATGCACCACACAGATCTGCATAGCAAGAACAAGCTTAAAGCTCTAATCCATGCATTATGCATGCAACCGTGCAGCTTTAAAGAAGCTGATTATAAAATAGTAATTCACCGAAACAGTCCTTAAAGGTGTGGATGTTATAGTTTCAGTTAATCAATAGTTCTTTATTTGTAACAACATGTCACTCGAAATTGATATTTCAGAACATCTGCGAGTCTTCAATCTTTAGACAACGTTGTGAGTCACGAAATCAGGTTTAGTGATGACTCGTTTTATGAACTGATCGTATATCTTTTAAAGAACGATCAAGGGATATCATTCATTCATCATTATTGCCTTGATATTTGAAAAATAAGGAAAGTAAACTAACTTCCCCTTAAAATATATACTCTTGATTATAAACTGGACAAAATAAATTAGGGATATTCGACTTTTTATTATCAGTATTTTATCAGTATGTCAATTAATGAAAATATCATTGTTCATATTTTCAAAATGTTCATGTACCCCTCACAATTTTTTCCCACTATAATACAAGGCTTTTGCATAAGACTTTTTGTATATGGTCACTGACCATACACTCGGGTCTAGAAACGTTTCGTCTCATTCAAAGTTAACAGCGTGTCATTGATAGAATATAAATACAGGGCTATCTCCACTTATAGTCTTAAACTGTCAATGCTCGCGTGACGTCAGAGGATGATTAAGTTGATTTGGCAAACCTTCGGGTCCCACTTACATTATGCAGACATGAACTGCCGGTCTATGGTGAAGGATATATTTCAAATGGTGAGTTTTGTTTATATCAAGAAACTGGGTATATGCGTGTATCAGTGTCACTTTTCGTTATACAGGAACAATCATTGACCCAGATAGCTGGTAGTGTGAACATGAAGCCTTCAGATGTAAAGAGTAATGTTGGCTAACCTCTTATATAGCAAAAGTAACAGGCATTCTGCTATATTTACATTGGTATAGAAGGAAGTTGGTTGTCTTTGGGTTGGATATACTGGTCCTCGTAGACTGTGAGTAGACCTTTGCTTGACATTTGTGCTACTTTATGTTTATAAAACATATTTCAATTTCTTTATGGTGAATACCATATTGGTTACTTGCTATTACCCCACGAAAAAGAAGTTAACATCTATAATACTGTCTTTATTATGTTCTAAATTCTACATTATAAAGTGATTACAAATTAACAATGTCCTTTAAACGGGTGTACTATAATATAATCACACATTAACTTATTGTCCTTTCTGGCATATCAACTGCTTATAAAACAACTAATTAGTTAGATCCAATGATGTTGGTTATTCATTTCATACTACCTGTTCAAATTGATATGCTTCTTTGCTGAACACACCTTGCTAATACATTAAGAAACATCTTCAATCTGAAACTGAATTGTTTACAATAACCGTAATGTTTTATTGTTCAGAATAAGATTCTTAAAATTCTTTAAATGTTAAAAAGTTAATAATAATATTTTGGTTGAGATGGACAAGAGATACCCAGCAGTCGTGGAAGAGGTTTCACAGTCTAGTTGTTTTGAAAACGTACACTCAGTTTGAACTTCCTTTTGCCTATTCAGAAGAACCTCTGATGGGTATCCAGCATAATCCGAAGGGAGAAAGGTGCTCACCCTGTCGACTGCCTGTCCGCCATTAGCTAGTTGC
Organism: Gibbula magus; assembly: GCA_936450465.1. Lineage (NCBI taxonomy): Eukaryota > Metazoa > Mollusca > Gastropoda > Trochida > Trochidae > Gibbula > Gibbula magus. The sequence continues at coordinate 72,978,287 of OW388289.1, read as the reverse complement.
CATGGTAGCAGGTCAATTGCGCCACTTGCGGAGAGAAGTTTTTACTGCCCTGAATTATTCAAACAGTTTTGGACCTTCAGAAAAGTGTTTAATAGGAGATTCGAGGAGCTATTGTATAGCGTTCTAGCTGTGATCGCTAGCTATATATGTGTGTGTGATTATGAGCATGGAGGTAGAAGCACATTGATTAGAACTCGCTTCATAACAACAATTATGTGAATGATCCTCTTCTATCAAATACTGTTTTTGAAATCCGTCATATTGAATACTGAAGGGGCGTTTATATTATTCAAAATCAAAGCCTCCCTATGTTTAGTAAACCAACGAAGTTGAAATGAAAACTTTTAAATGTTCGTAAAAAACTACCTAACCAATCTCTCACGCTTATACCTATCCCTTTTCAGTAAGCTTACATAATGTTTAACCTCAATCCCATGCCCTCGTTCATGTTTAAAGTCCAATCCTTATTTATAAATTTTACATCCCGCCTGGGGTAGTTTGTATGTATGGCGGTATAGCGAGATACCCCGGTATAAGACAACAGGGACACGTGTTACCACCTCGTCATTGAGCGGGACTGTGTCGTCTATTGAGCCTTAGTTCCGATAATACTAAGAGGCATTTGTGTAATCAACTCCACTGTTGCTGAATAACAGTAGCTAAGTACAGACCTAGCTTCACTAGGCATAGGTCGTGTTTATCCACTCTCAGAAGGGATGATATAAATGATGGATAAGGTAGGTCTTCGGATGAATATTTCATTCTTCTCTTTTCACCATATTGACAAAGAATACGATTGGCTGACACCTGTGATCAGCTGGTATGTAATGTAATATAGCACTTTAACCTCCAATCCTCTCTACAGTAGACAATATATCGGGTTCCAAAGTGGTCGAGTCGAAATGACATAGAAGTAAAGGTCAGACGAGGGCAGTATTGTTTTGGCGGCAAGCTGGTAATGGTGGACGATCAGAATGACACTGTGGGTACGTAGCTCTCGGATACAGGATGGATAGTGTGATATGGATCAATAACACTAGCAGAAGTTTTGTTTGTTGTCTAGATCGCAGATATGCTGCTGTATATCCGTGTTTAGGTATAGCATGGCTGGTTGTTGTCCTGTCTATATTTTGTCTATTCACAACAAACCAGATATTTCAATGGCGTGTTTGTATGAGTAATGTGCAGGAGGAAAGGATAGAATTGAATTCAGACTTGTGACATAAACGTGTAGTTTATGACGATGATTGGTGCATGTATATCTTTGGTGCCATATGTTTTTATTCTGATAACATATCATCAAGTGCTTTGAAAATAGGAAGGTGTTGTATGAGTATGTGTGTGTATTTACACTGCTGATATGCGTACAAAACACTCCTACACCAAGGGCGTATATACGTTTAATCTACATGTAACCTTCTTAGATTATTGATTATATAAGACAATGACCAGTTTCTAATAAGAATTAATTTGTCCATAACACGAGTCGAGATAACCTACTTGTTCTCCGTATGTTATAAATAGAAACAGGAAATTGATTCTTTGTGAAAGCAGAGTTGTTTTGTCTCTTATGCTAGAAAATGGCGGGGGATTATCACGCACCTGTGCATGTCACCTGCACTTTACGACTTGAGATATGCTGTTGCTGCTACACAAACAGTTCAAATATTAACATTACGTATATACATTGAAGAGTGTTAGGCCAATTCCTCACGAATCAATATCAATAAAACTTCAGTAATTTTATGAAAAATAATAAACTTTTTATAATAAATTGGCATTTAAATTTACAACATTTCACTTTACGGCTGGCTATATGTCCAGGTTGGTGCATACACAGGTTGAATGATTCAGGTTTAGATGTATTTCCTTCTAGTAAATGTTTGATGAATCTCCATTTATATTATTGATTTACCTCGCCAAGCTTCATTAACCTCCAAACCGTAACAGTCGGTGTGCAACAGGTGTCATAGTAACTTTCATATGACTTTCATATCAATATGCTAAACATTCATATTTATATGTTTCCAAACATCGTCTAGATGTTCACACACATACACGAACTTATCAATATGCTACGGTACACTCAACTTCCCAATGCAAGGCATAACTCTTGCCAGTCTCCATTACTGGCTGATTAAGGCCTTGCAGTATTTCCTTAAGAAATCTGTGTTTAGAAATCCAGGCCCGCTATGCATTTCCAGTGCAGCGATTCACTGCCTCGACACAAGAAAGCTAGGGGATAAACCGCAAGGGTTAAATCAGCCAGTAATGCAGACTGGCAAGAGGTATGCCTTGCGTTTGGAAGTTGCGGTACACTGTGAACTGAGCTATTCAGCTTTCATTGACTATGTACTCAACTCTGAACAGTTCTGTCTGGTGTGTGACCGACCCAGTGTTTTGCCATGTTCACCAAATGTACGCTTATTGACGGGTTCGTGACCCTTCAAGTCAGTCACCCGTGACGATCAATTGAACAAAAGTTATCAACGTGGTCAACCATTTACTTATCTACATGGGTTGAACAATGTTATACCAGTACATGGAAAGACTAAATTATTTTGGAAAAAGATAGTGCTTGATATCATTAGTGACCAAACTGACTGTCTCATTAGACTCACCTTTGTACATTATTCGTGAATGAATACTATAAACGTCTATACCTTTAAATTAAAACGGTTTCTGGCTTTATTTTACTGTGCCTGGTGCATAGTAGCCTATATAACTGCAGGTACCGCCTCTTGTGTTTGAACGTTTGTATTGTCAAATAAAACAATGGTATGCATAAATATATGAACCATCCTTCGAACATTTAAATATGTTGTCTGTCATGCTTCGGGTTCATTATTCATTTGATCGTTATTCACTAAATGGGTTGTGAAGATGCTTTGACAGATTATATAATGGTCTTAAGAAACGTTTGTAATGATTTAAATTCGGTATTCGTTGAATTAATTGAAAGAGCATGTTTTGGTTGTAACTTCGATATTAAGACTATTGCAATAAATCATTTAATGTTTATTGTATATTGTATGTATTATTATATTAGTATATTGGTTTACTTTGTCGTACTTTTATGTAAAACATAATGTGTTGATATTGCAAATGTATGTCCTTTGGGTCTCTGGTCTTCGACTTGAATAACAGACTTACATTAGAGCCAGTTAATAAATACTTGCAGGATAGGATTTCTGTACTCTTCAGTGCCATTCATGTGTGAATATGTGTGAAACAAGGAACCATATATATGCAGTCGACGACCAACCCCGGCCCTATATCTTTCTCAGTTATAAGGGCTTGATCGTCGATCGCATATGAATTCTGGTCCTTTATTTTCAGCAATACATGTCCCCGTGGACATTATTATTATACATATGAATTATCATCGTGATCATCATCACTGTGGTTATCATTGACTCACAATGCTAGAGTAGGGACTGCTTGTAGGATATATAGAAAGCTGCAGATATCATGCATGTATTGAGCCACCCACCAACGGAGGGACCGCGCCCTGTAGCTACATGCTAACATACCTTGGTGGTGAGCAAGCCGTGTTTGCAGATCGAGTGCGGGACAACGTGACATAATATATATCAGATCACATGCTCTCAGGCAGTCTTTTATGTAGCCCTTGAATTCTCGTGTATTGTGCTTATTGAAGGGTAAACACATGTAAACTATATACCAGATTGTAATTTTATACACCAACTCTGCATTGGGGTATTTTACTCTTATATATGCATCATGGCTGAAAGGAGGCCGAGGGTAAGGGTAAGTTTTAGGGGTTAAGTTCTTGTCAGAGAAAAATTTCATCTTTGAAAGTTTGATTATTTATATTATATCATTGAGCTTCTCTGAGTCATGTCAATCGTTTGGTTCAAAAGTCTTTATAGATATATGTCCATAGTGAATGTTGTTTTAATGACGATGCTTACGGAATGCGGCGATCTGATAAGGACAACTCCTTACTGAGTTTACATCCATAGACATTCAACATAGACGTTCAAACTCCGCGCAGTTGTTAAACATTCTTTGAAATGATAAGTCATTGATGAGGTTTTTCAATGCTGTTACGGACATAGATATATAACGACATTTTGGTGTAAAAATTAGAAGCATATCTTTAAAGTTCCTTCCCCACTGACTGTCTGAAGTCGAGGGTCTATTCACCATGTTAAATGTGCACATGTACCCATTTCATTTACTCTGTCCTACTTAACATTCCTTCAACTTGTTGAGTTTCATTTGACATTTGTACATCCCGATGACGAATTTATATATATGTGTGTAGGCTAGTGCATGTTCCTGGGCTTTGAACTATATTATGAGGGCCCTGGAACTAGTATTCATGATCAGAAGATGGTTCACCATTTCAGCGCTTGTGTCATATATAAATAGTTGAGCATTTGTGCAAGAAGAAAGTTGATCAATTATTCAGAGTTTAATAAATCCATATCCTACATTAATACATAATGGTCTTAAATTGATAATTTTAATAGAAGTTGATCGTGGGATAGAATAAATGGCTATAACACATTAGTAGACGCTAGGTTCCTCAAGATAGTATGTTAGTATTAGTTCTTACCATTATAGATTCCATAACAATTGTTGTCAATATACAAGAAATTATCAAACCGTGTGGTCAAATATATGAAAAAGAAAATGGACTCGAAATACCTATTTTATATACAATGTTAACGAGTAACTACATGTTAATTGACGTCATAAAATGCATGTTCTTTAATTACATCAGTTGTTTGAGTTTGTTTAGGAATGTATGAATTATAACAATAAATTAGACGTGAAAAAAGAGAAACGGCACTGACTTAAACCAGGGACCTTATATACCTTGTATATAATGTCCCTGCTTAAACTGACCATTAATTAAGCGAAGGGTTAGCATGGTAAAACACTGAAAACAGAGCTAATGTCATTTGTCTTGTATGGTCAACTTGTGTATATGGTATGAATACTGGGCAGGAAGAAACCCTTACTGATATCTAGAACGTATGTAGCAAGGGCGTATATAGTATAGGTCCTTGTAGCAATTTAGATTCCAACATGTCCAACAGGGAGAACAGTGGCCTGTGTGAGCGCGGTGCGTGGGTGGCACCCTCTCTGTGTATTTACTGAAGCACTGTTTATTGCAAGTTACAACACTTGAAGGCTTAAGTCGATCCCACCCGTCAGTTTAAATCTCCCATTTCACTCAAGTCTAATGCACAATTTAAGTGTTGAGACGACTGGCCTGTTTTCTTATCTACCCGGATTACAGCATTGCTGATCGAACCATCGTTGCTACCCCTTGCATTAATGTACACGGGGAATGTGCATGTTATTACGTCTGTGGAGTGGTAACGAACACTACTGTAGTTTAATCAATGGTTAATATTGCTATGCCCCGGTACAGCGTACCCCGTTATGACATTGCAGCATCGAAACTGCGTCTTGTCCGATCCTTAAAGGGGGTTATTAGAGTTTTTTAGTTTCCAAATCAACATCGACACACGGACTTTAATTTGGAGTTTTATATACCAAAGACAACACACCGCATAGTTAGCTGTCGTTGTTATTTAGATAGCTCATTTTCCGGAACCCGTTTGTTTATATTGATATTGTGTTTCCAGGGAAACGGTGCATGTTACAGCGCTGATGATGGCCAAAGCCAACGGTGCTGAGGAGGACGCCAAGGTGGAAAAGGAAATCTCTAAATCTATAGAAGGTCAGTGAAGGTCAACACCTATACAACACAGAGCATCAGGGTGAATGAGAGAAAGGAACTGCTTTACCAGAAGACCCATGTACACCTGTGTACTTTGGTCACTGTTATAGAAATAGATATGTATAGTTATAAGTTATAGAGATCCTTGACCACATGATAAAACTTTGCGAGTCTCTATCAAGAGTGATGTATTACAAACTGATTGTATATTTCAATCTATATAGATTGGTGACGAGAAAAGCTGTCATGATACCAGAAGAAATAAATTAAATTCAGATTATTGAGAGACTTTTAGAAGTTGGTTCGATATAAGAACAAATGTCACTGATAAGGTCTTCTTTCCTTCTTCCCTTCTTTCTTAATCCATAACGTTTGCGTTATACAGAAGAAATACATTAAAGATGTATTTTTATATCAAAAACACTTGTTTCATTCCACGAACATTAGCGTCAATAATGCAATAGCCTGAAAGAAATACAATCACCTGGGGACAATAAAGATGCTAACACCATGCCAATGTCAATAGAAATCTTCAGCATCGATCACATAGATTATCAATATGGAGGCCACGATCAACTGATGAATGTTTTATAGTGCTGACCTCCTTTGACATAAACTCGCATTGTTTCTCGGATTTGCTGTTCTGAACGATATATTAAAACACAACTCACCTCTCTTCGCCAGAGCGAGTCTGAATTGATATGTATCCATAGAAACTAGTTATTATCCACGATTCGCCGAGTTTCATATAATGCTGCTTTTTGTAACGGGGGTTGTTCCGTGATAGAGATATTGGTGTGTGTTCTTTGATGTTTTCATTGAGTTTGTGCATAGATGGATTTGACATCGATTGATGAGCAGAGCAATGTGTCAATGCAAATGATTTATTTTAAGTTGAGTGAAAATATTGATATTGTTTGGATTTAAACAATGTATAAAATAAATACATTGAGGTATCAATCATAAACGAAAACATAAATTCATAGTTCTCTTTATGCATTTATCTTTAAGGCTTATCGAACTATCTTTACTAACCATATGAACATGTATGTTCTGAGGAGTTTTTGTTGAGAGTATTAATTAGTTTTTAAAACTTGATATAAGGTTCTTATGATATTAACGAAAGCTCTGTCCTTTTTTTCAGGTGTGACATTGAGGAAGAATGTTAACTATGACTCCAAAAACTCTTTGAATAAAAGGTCTTTAGTTTTGGACGAAGAGAGTTTCGAAAAGACCTTCCTCGTCTGCGGCGTTTGTAGAGATTCTTATCGAAATCCTTTGAAACCTCCCAAACTTCTCCCGTGCCACCATTCCTTCTGCTTATTGTGTATAAAGGCTCTGTACAAGACCGAGATAGATTACCGACTAAGTCTTGCGCCTCACATGCGGGGGTCCCCATCCACAGTCAGCATCCACTGTCCATCCTGTAGAGGCAGCTTCATCACAACTGAGGACAACTTGAAAACTCTTCCCACTGACCACAGAATCGTTCAGCTCTTAGACTTTGTAAAGCAGACTGATCGCTACACAGTCAGCTTTTGTTCCAAGCATAGTCTGCAGCCACTGAATTTCTTCTGTGAGCCGTGTATACGACCTGTTTGTCGCGACTGCACGGTAAAGGAACATAAAGAGACAGAAGGGCATGTGGTAGTGAACCTGAACGAAGCGCTAGAGAAGTACACGCCAGTTCTGGACACAGCAATTACAGAGATGGAGAGTGAGCTGACCATTCTGAGCAAAAAGCAGGAGGTGCTGGATACAGCCACCAAACGGCTCGAGGAGACAAGGGCGGATCTCCTCAAGAATATACACGATGTTTTCGGACGGCTGAAGGAACAGCTGGCAGACCGGGAACGCGAGTTGGAAAGCATCGCAGAGAACGAAGTGAACAAGGAGAAGAAGAAGCTGGACGAGAAGGTGGAGGTGGTGTCGGGACGCATCAAGGCCCTGGAGGAGAACTGCTCCACTCTGAAGCAGGCCAAGCAGGAGACGAGTATAGAGGACATGTTCACCTGCCATCAGAACGTACGCGACTACAAGAGCCAGCCTCCTATCCGCATCAGGGAGGTGGACGACGGCGTCATGACGACCTTCAACTTCAACTCCAGAGATGAGACTCTCATTGTATCAAGGATTACCAATTTCGGGGACATCAGTGCCAAAACAGAGTCGACCTTCAAAGCATCCACAAAGGCAAATCAACTTCCCCTATATTCAAGTCGGAGCTCTTACCGATGAAGTCTTCTTCTATGATATTTCGAAAACAATTTTCGTCTTTCATCTTTTGACAGCAGATTCAGAAGTCTTTCTTCAATGGCCTTTGAACAATTTTGAACTTTTCCTGTTACAGATTGTGATTTCAATGGAATGGACATATTGTAGGTACGGCGTAAACACTTTAGAACTATGGAAATAACGCAAAGAAAACATATCTTTACTTCCTCTGAATCTCGCATTTCATGAAACGGAGAAGGTAGTCATATGTGGTATGACCGTACGCAAGGCTGTACTGTGGAAAGGGTCTTGACTTCGTGATCTCCATATTGGAGCACAGACTGAGAATGGGAGTGAAGCATTTTTTGCAACAGATCTGAAGAGAAACTGTGGCCTTTGTAATTGTTATCAGCTATTCAGTCTTTGTAGCCTCATACCTTGTCACTTTACTATATCTAACTCTGAGTATATGTACTGTAGCATATGCATTATCTGAAATCTTGGAAAGCGGATTAATGTGAACGATTTACTATTTGCGTCAATAATTAATTTGCAGATTCCTGATGGTGCTTTGTGTTTTTCTTTTTCTTTTTTTTGGTTTCATCGCTTAATTCGCTGTTTTTTTGATGTTTTTACATAAAAAAATTTACACAATGTTTATAGAATTCGATTTTCGAAGTTCTAAACTTCCACTCTTAGTGTTCTGTGATTACTATACTCATCATTGCATGCAGTAACGGATAGTGGCCTGTTCCTTTCACGTTATATTACTGACATGTGGTTCTATCGTTAATGTTGTCTTCATCCGAATCACACAACTCTTGATCTCAAACTACCCTACCGAAAGTACGTCAAGGAAAATCTTAATGACTTGATCTTCAATCAAAAGCTGTAATTGTCACGAGGAATCCTTTAACGCGATGTTATGTACATTCTTAATATCGCATCTTTGTTCTACAGTTTTTTCAACTGACCTTGTGATTTTGTTATAAAATGCTTGTTAATTCTTTCCACGTTCTTTTTAAATGGGCTTCTTGGATACGTTGTGATACCATCATGCAATAATTGTATACATGTAAATATGTCAATAATGGAGAATAAAACACCCTTTAGTCTAGTCTAGCAACTGATCAGCCCTCAGAAACACGTGCTTTATACAAATTCTCAATTTCAACATAGCATGTGGCTTTGTCGGTGTCTGTCGCTGCATGCTGAATAACGATATTAACAGAGTAACTTCCCTTTGTCGGAGGGAGACCAATTCACTAAACCATTTACAATTGTATGCTAAGATTTAATACATTAACTGTTTGTGAAAGTATGAGTGTGGTTAGATGCTGAAATTAATATATGATAATACGAATGATATTTGAAATAAAAATGTAAAGTAGTTTTGTTTATTGTAAAAAGGTCCAATTGTACCTTTCACTACCCATTTCATTAAATAAATTCGTCGTATGATTTTTCAGTTGTTATCAATTATAGTTATCCCCTGCCATAACGAAGTTGGCATGGGTATCTATAGACATGACATGCGTCATTTTGTCCGCCATGACCAAAACAGTGACTCTGTAAGGAAGTCATTTTGTGCGAAGCATATTTCTCAAATTATACATGCTAGCTTCACCAAACTTGCTATACATGTTAGCCATGATCTCTAGTTGTGCCTTTTGAGGGCAATACCGATTTCTGAATGTTATGTTTTACGGTTTCCATGAAAACATTACCAAAACAGTGACTCTGTAAGGAAGTCATTTTGTGCGGAGCATATTTCCCAAACTAAACATGCTAGCTTCACCAAATGTCCTACACATGTAAGCCATGATCTCTAGTTGTGCCTTTTGATGGTTAGACGGATTTCTGAATTTTACTTTTGGCGGTTTCCATGGAAACATGACCAAAACAGTGACTCTGTGAGGAAGTCATTTTGTGCGGAACTGATTACCCAAACTATACATTCTAGATATGCCCACCAAACTTCATACACACGTCAACACTTTGAGGGTTAGACTTATTTTCTGAATTTTATTTTTTTGCGGTTTCCATTGAAACATAGCGTATCAGTTATCTCTGGAACTGTACATTCCATATTCATTCAACTTTACACACAGGTTAGTCATTCCCATAATGTGCCTTTCCTATTTTCGGTTATGTCAAGCTATATTTGGAAGCGGGGGTATGTGAACTTTGCTCGCTTCTACACGTGTTAAGAAAGAGTAAACCTCAATATCGTTCAAACTTATTCACACGTGGCGGGATATATAACTCTCCACCAATTCAACGAATAACAAGCAGACAATCTAATTGAACACATATCTGTCCAAAATGGGAATTCCATATAAAGAGTCAGTCTGTCACCAATCAGTACAATCGAGGACGATATAGTATATGTTCTTGCTACAATGGTCTGGGTGACGTCATCCGCCCTGATTACAAACCGGATTTCATCATTCCTAGTTGATACAGGATTATATCTACAAGATTCTGTATTTTAATCGAAGTTTGAGGACCTGAGACAAGCTAGCTACATTTAAAGTAACAAATCCAGGTCAATGCAAGTTGCACAAACTAAGGCCAACATTACATGGACTGTTTGATATTTTGAATTGTACGTAACCACGCCAACATGTGATTAATTTTCCAGAGGTCAAATTTCAGAATAAACTTCTACTAAATACGAAGGAAAAACCAGGTGTGATAACTAGTCAATTTCTTCATTGCAATACTGCAGATGAGCAGGTATAACGGGAACGACATAAACACAGTTGAACAATGAATTGATCTTAGAATTATATGGTGAAAATATGTATATTTATTAACACAAACAAAATTATTACATCCATGTCAGCTTAGTGTACGCATATGGTAAACAGAGAAATGTGACAATGTAAACACAGAGAGAGTTTGTAAATAATAAGAAGACATGGTCATTATCATCTCATATTGCTTCTCAATAAACCTGGCATCTTTCGCCTGAATGTCCTAAATCTAGTACACTGGAGTAAGTTATCTGAACTCACCTTGGAAAAAAAGCTCCCAAGCCTCACACAAAATTTGGTTATCCTATCTTAAATAGTTTCTGAGAAAAGCTGTCCCCCTTTATCTCGGAAAAAAGGACGGACGGAGCTAAAAACATGATTAAGAAAGCAATGGGAAATTAAATCGTAATTGTTCCCAATCTGATTAAAATCGACCTTGTTCCGAGGAATAAAATTTGCAAAATAATGCATCAACCGGGATATGAACAGGTTCTGTAAATTCCTCGCCACAAGGTCTGAGAACACCCCGTATAAGCGCGTGTTCCGTACCAAACTAGCACAGACGAAGCCCAGTCAAAAAGCTGACCAATGACATCATTGAAAGCATTCGGAACAGACGAAATGATAGCTGTTTGGAGTTATCTGCCTCTAGCTTCTCGCACCGAAAGCTTTTGATGAAGGTCTTGTGCCTGTGGTTGGTTAACCAAATTGCGTCAGAACATGCAAGCCTACGAGCGATGCAACCATCATCACAAATGCTTGAAACTAAACGAAAGAATTGTCCATGAAATGAAATAATTTACAAATATGTGTCAAAAACGACCTATACCAATCTATTGGCAAATACAATCTACAATGCCAAAAGATAAGGTGTTGGAGTGACAATTTGATGATTCAGTGGATGCACTATCACAGTGATAGAAGTAAAATGAAATCTCATTGTGCATTCAAATGAAACCAGTACTTATAACACGTCTGTTTACTTTGCAAAAGGCATTAAACAAATTACGAACATGATTTGTTTACTTTGAGCAGATAAACTAACTTTTTAAAAACGTTTTTCCCTAGAATAATTAATGAGTTTCAAAGGATAAAGAATGCAATAAGTTAGATTGGGTTCGGTTGATACCATATTCGGTAGGGTTGATTCTAGTCAATTTATCTTATCCGGAAGGAACTAAATAGTCAATTCGACATGGAATAGTTTCTTTTGGACGCCAGTGTATAATCAATTTGCGTAAAACGTTAGGGAAATATTGCATAGATGAAATGGCTGTGCAGTTTTACCATAAAGCGATACGTCAATCAAAAGGTGAAAAAACTATGATTTGCAGTAGGAAGGATTTTATGTTTACTTTTTTCGAGAGAATTGTTGTCAGTATGGCCAGCACAATGTAGGTAAGTAAGGACCGATGATACGAGTGTTTTAAATCAAACTGACAGTGTCACCATGTTCAATTTACGCAGTCACATTCACTTGATATTTTTAATGGTATTCATCCCCACCCAGTTTATATTTCAATGTGCTCAGAATGTTACCTTTATTAATCATTTTAACATATTACGTTTACATAAAGTCAAGACGTCATCTTAATTTAGGTTCTGCAGGGTTTCATGACACATTGTCCAACAGGGAGGAAAGATATAGATATATGGCTGTGCTTTCAATATAATTCACAGTCAGTATCTTTATTTTGGTCTCTCTATGAAATTGTAAACTTCAGTTTCCTTGAACGTATTTATTACAGGACAAAATCTACACCCTACAGTATCTTCAATGATGCCTGACCTAAAATTTATTACAAATGTTATTTTTAAAAATCAATTGAACATTGATTCTGGCGCTTAGATTGGAGTATAACTAATTTTATACAGAAAGTCACTATCACTTTACATTTATTAAAACAACGATCACTGATCTGTATTGATGACGATCACTGCGAAGTGTACAGTGGGATCTTTTAACAATAACTTTTCACAGAGAAAGCACATAACTACAAAATCTATACAATGTTGTTTCTGAAGGCTAAAATTATAGTTTGTGTTATAATTATATTGATATGATGTGTGGTATTTGCATTGTATTTAAATAAGATTTTCTCCTGACGGCCCTGATCAAGAAACCATCTACTTCCCAGCGCAACGATATACCCATCAAGCCTTGCAGTATTTCCCACGGTTGTTGGTGCTCTGATTGCTGCATCTGAAATGCAAAGTGGGCTCTGATTTCCTAGACGGAAATGCGACAAGGCATACATCAGCCAGTTATGGAGACTGGTAATAATTATGCCTTGACACAGTTGACAAACCACATGACCACAAACATTTGCATCAGCAAAAAGGTTAAATTAAAAACATACGTGGAGAGACCACTGTGGAGAGATATAAATGGGGCCTAAAGTAGATTCAGCTTCACCAGTTTTTGTAATCAGTCTTATTAAAATCAGAACGTAATTAGTTGCACTACGTTATACAGTATATGTGTAACGTAGTGGAACTTAATTACTATCTGATTTTAATGAGATTGTTTTTGTCGTTGACTGTGCATTACCCATATGTTGATTTACAGCTCCATTGTGTAGTTTTACCAATACAATACAATATTTAACTCACCAGGCCTCCGTCTGGAAGGTCAAATGGACTTATGACCGTCGGGCATCGTCCATAAACTTGTCTTCTCTTGTCAGGTCACCATATAGAATTAAAGCATTGTCACATATTTTTGAGACTCTGACTGCATGTTGTTATCTCAATACTACTCCGTTTGCTTACACAGGATTTTCTTTATTGGATATTGTCCATGGTTAAGGTGGTTTCGTTTTACTTTTGCAATCTCACATGCATTCATTTCATATATTGTATTTGAAACGTACATCAGTCCGTAACTTTGTGACTCTTTAGCTCACCAGGCCAGATGGGCTTACGGCATGGGCTGTCTTCCGTCGACTTTCGGTTGTCGTCCATAAACTTATCACATTAGCCACTTATATGAACCGTTCGGTGCACCCCAAAGTTAAAACTTTGTGGGGAGGTACCTTGCACCTAGGGGGTCAAAGTTTGGTTGACCACCCTCAACCTTTCTTGACTTCTCACTAGAAACTAGTAAAGCTTTGATAATATATCTTCGTTGGAGTGAGACTAAGGGCTCGATGCAATTTGAAGTGATACAGCTCTTTTATAACTAAACTATCTCCGTTTGAATGGTCAATGTAATTATATTGGAAATGTAAACAGCTTTCAAACGAGCACACTTCACAAGACAAGAATTGTGTATTCATTTTTTATTTTGGCAGATTCAATGTTTATTGAGTGCAGATACAGAGTGTGAAATGTATTCAGAAGAGTAGTGTGATGGTGTGAAATGGAGAGAAAACATTTAACTTGTATTGGTGTCCACCAAGGTTGATTGCCAAGTCTGTTGTTATTTATAATAAACTGCCTAATGTATTGCATAACAAAGATACATTAATACATTGAAATTCTTAAACTATTTGTGTTCTTCGCATTTTATAGCATTTCAAAATGGTCATTGATAAGTTGTCAGGTACATCTTATCTCAAATATCATATTATTACACAGAATAGGTTCACACGGATTCCAGACATAAAAGTGAGAATATTGTCCAATCTTTGAATATTGATGTTTGAAGTTGTTCTTTGATATGTAAATAGAAGAGCATAACTATCAGTTTTGTCATCAAGGGAGTACAGCAAATGTATACCTGTATTTCTAATAGATTTAGTAACCACATAGAAAAACAAACCATGAGGTCATTTGATTGTTTTAATCAGAAGTTCCGTTAACATTCAATAATGGGCCCACCGATGATGCTGATGACACAAGCAGCATGGATCTTCAACTTATATACAATATATACACATAACAAATATAATATATACACATGTACAGGCTATAAACTCTGTAATTTTGCAACTAAAACAACATTTCTGGCATCACTGTAACAGACAGGTATTGATGAGATACAAACTACTTACTTGAAGACAGATGATATCATCCATTTACAATATTGAGGGTTTCTTTTATTAGTTATTCTTGTGTGAATGAATTTTTCTAATTCTGACAATGACACAAAGTTACATTGTTACCATAAGATATAAATGGCTCAGTTATTCCATATCTAAACAATATGTTAACAAGGCCATCCTTGAAAGTCATAAGATCAACTTTATCATCAAACATCTAATACATTCACATCATTCATTATTTGCAAAAGTGGAATGAAATTGTTCATAAGTTCAATAAATGTTCACACATTGGACTTGAAATAAGATGTCAAGCACACCTCAAGTTGAGTTCATAAGTAATCATAAAATTATCACATCATTAAACCTTTACATGCAACTTTTAACAATCAGCATTTTACATATTGTTTATAATCCTCTCAGATCATGATACATTTCTCTCCATTGCGAAGTAATTTTCACACAACATGTAAACTACAGATAATAATTGCAAATAGTTCTTCTTATAAAACTTGTAATGACTGAAATATAGACAATAAATGGCACATTGCCAGTGCTTGATGATCAGTTGTAATGACTAAAGACAATTTCTTCTGGAAATCAATATTTATATTATACTTACACATTACAACATAATTTTCAAGAGGAAACAAACTAATCTTGAAATGTTATCAGTGTATTAAGCCAGCTTATTATAAAATAATCAGTCGACTAGTCATCTTATAAATTCCTTACTAAAAGTGACTGTCATTTTGGCAAGGCACACATTTATGCATGAAGGGCAAATGTTACAGGAATAATTCAGCCACACCAATTCCTTGATTGATGTTTTATTGCCTAACCCTCAACATTGAACTTCAAACTCTTTATTGTCGAACATCTTGAGCCTAACCCTCAACAATTGTTGAACAGCTTGAGCCTAACCCTCAACAATTGTTGAACAGATTGAGCCTAACCCTCAACATTAACCTTCTTTATTGTTGAAAACCTTGCTTCTTCACAAATTGAAAACCTTGCTCTGCTGACTTTGCCAGAAAGCGAAAGTAGATAAAAAGGTGGTAGACTCAATGAGATATGAATATATTGCAGAAGCTGAAATTACACATCCAATTTACAAGTATACTAGTTATTTGACGTAAACACTACCAAACCAAATCCTTCTTTATCTGACATAAAATTACATCTGACTGACACACATGACAGCTGGAGCACATTGTACAGATTTCAATCAAAATCCTGACTGTTCACGTTCATATCGTCACCATACTGAGCCAGTTAGCATTGAAATGATAATTTCTGCCAACTGTCAGAAGTTCTCAATTAAATGTTTGAGATTGTGACTGCAACAATGTTCTGTCTGTCTCTTTATTAAAGTAGCACCTGTACATTTACCTACCCACGATGAGACGCAATACTTTGATTTGGGTATGTAATATACTGTACATATCACAGAGTTGGTCTTCTATAAGCATCAATAATCATGGACAATGTTCATACAATATCGTGTGCAGTTTTAGCAGAAAGGACAATTTTCACACAAACTTGAATTAATGAAGAAAAACTTAATTTCCTATATCCTGAACAAAATAAAATAGGAATATTTGATCACAATACCAAATACAAACACATTGGCAACTTCCATTATTCAAATAGTATTGGATTCCACATGTGGCCCATATATATTAACATTTAACAGTATTGGCATTTGATTACTTGAATATTAGCATGCAGTTACCTTCAAACTCTCTATTGTAATTTATGCAGGATAAAAGGAATGATAAACTTTGATTGTTTTTGATGAAATACCAAAGCATGTCAAACTAGCAGGAAAACTAGCCAGCACAAATATTTAATTGTGTTAATTTAATTTGCAAAATTTAAAACAAACTACAAACATTGAGAGATTGGCTATGCAGCTCATCAGGCTTTGTATGACTTACATGTGAAATAATACGTTTACACTAAAAATGCAATGAATCATCACCAAACATGAAATTCTAGTGCTTCACGTTCCAGAAGAATCATTGATCCCCAAGGTGCGAGGTACTCCCTCACAGAACTTTAACTTTGGAGCTGCAGCAGTTTTGGAGGAAGGGTCGAAAATGTGAAAAGTTCACGGACGATGACAGACAGATGACGACAAGCAAATCGGACTTAATAAGGCCTGATGAGCAAAACGTTAACAACTGTTGCATCTTTCAAATATTGCAGATGATATTGCAGCAGAATAATGCAACAACCACTGGATACATTAGATAAAGAAAATTCATTGTAAAGCAAACAAAATTGTATTTATATAACACCATGCTGTCTGAAAAAATATGACAATATATTCTGAATGTTACATTAAGAGACATGATGACCTGATAAGAAAAACAACATTGTTATTTTGTTGCAGATATTGTTACATATTTTACACTAACATAAGCAAAAACCCATACAAACAAATAACGAACTTAAACAGCATGGTTTTGAGGGAAAATAGAATAATCAGCTTTGATAAAGAATCAATCATGAATCGATTAATCCAACACCAAATATTTCAATATGCCAGGTATACCACACAAAAAAACATCTAAAGACATCATAATTAGGGTCATCTAAAATAAATAAATTACAACAATTAGATAATATATAACATCTAAAAATGTGCATAGATGAACTCAAGCTGTATTCAGCTACAAAATCATGAAGTATTTATTCAAAAGTTACCACAATTAGTTAGTATTCTTAATAAGATTTAATCTCTTCAATAAAGTTAAAACTTGCAGCAATGTATCATAAGTTTGTCATTGCCAAGGTAATTACTCTCCTTGTCCCTGTCTCAACCAATGAATACATAGCAGGCTTTGAGATTTGACCATGCAGTTACTTATCATTGGGTAGTTCAGCATTATGTGGGCCTTGATTGAAAGGTCAACTGTTTCTGATGTTTTCAGAGAAAATGAGACGGCCAACACACTGTATACCCGACAAAATATGTTTGTTATATTAGATATACAGTCAAGCCGCGATAATCCGGCCACCGATAATCCGAATTTCGCAGTTTCCGAACGGTAGGAAGATGTAACCAAACTAATCTCTTTAGTAGTCCTCAGTACTCAGTAGTCCGAACATTTCACTATCCGAACGTTTTTGATGAAAAACGGACGCATTCGGATTATCGAGGCCTGATTATGTGAGCCTTGATTGAAAGGTCAACAGTTTCTGATGTTTTCAGAGAAAATGAGACGGCCAACACACTGTATACCCGACAAAATACGTTTGTTATATTAGATACATGTCTAATGATAAAAAAAGATGTACATTATCATTAATATTTCATTAACATGTCAAGTAATAAATACATTGGTATTTATGATTAAAAAATTTCAAGATCTATATCCCTTATAACTTTTGTCCATTATATAATGCTGATTGGATGTGTGTGTTGTTTGGTTTTCTATTTATGCAACTGAAAATTAACAAACAAGGTTTGGAAATCACAAAGATAAATATCTATATATTAAAAGAAGACTAGGTCTCTGAAGCCATTTAGAAATTGAATACCGGTACGTAAGAAAACAAGATTTTCTGGATAACAACTTCTTTATTGTGAACATACAGACCATTTCGGAATTTTTGCTTACTCATTCATCATTCCATCTATTAAAGGAGTAAGCACAAATGCTGAAACGGTGTAAGTTCACAATAAAGAAGTGTGTTATTCAGAAAATCTTGTTTTCTTAAACGAGGACAACACTATTTTGTGGCAGTGGACAAGATACAAAAACAACTGTGATTGGTCGAAAGCTGACTTCCTGTCTCTCAATTCATTGGTCAGTCAACACAAAATAGTTTCTGAATTTCAAAGGTTTGGTGATATCTTTCACCTTAAAATGTTTAAACTAATCAACTTAGTTCCAATGCAGTTTCACTGACTAGCCTTATATATTGCATCTTTCATCTTTCATAAATAATTTTACTCCCTGAAGAGTAGAAGTTGGAATCAAGTACTCAATATACAAACCAAAGTTTTAAGAGACTACTATGACGACTTTCTAACTGTAACTTTTACAGCAACACAGTACGTCTTTTACACAACCAGCTAGATGATTTGGATTATCTCCCCTGACACCTATGTGAGCAAGAATTTGCACCAACAACAAAACATTGTGACACTTTCATCATTAAAGCTTCAAACATAAATTAAAAGTTCCATCTCTGTATTAAACTCCTAAAACCCAATCACTGTCAGTGGTTTGCCTGCCTCAGACCTTTCTTAGAAGCTTGATGAATGTTACCATCCAATTTATCTGAAAAATTCAAGAATTGATATTAGGGACCTGTATTCAGAAAACAACTATTGCACTAATTTGTAAGACCAACAAGATGAACAAATGAGAAAGTTGATAAAATCATTAATATATTACTAATTTATTAAAGTTTCTTGTACTTCACACCTATTTTACCAGGAAAGTCAAGATCACATGTTTCTGTTTTGCTGATTTTCCAAGTTACTGTTGATCTTCTGAAGGCACAATAAAAGGTTTGAAAAGTTTAGAATTGCCCAAACTATGACACTGTGAAAGATATAAAAGGTGAAATACTCACATATTTTATGCTTTCCCTTGACGGGGAACTTGACGATGAGCTCCTGTGGGTTCTCACAGATGAACACATACGGGGAAGCAGACTCGCCATTCGGATACTAAACACAGAAACGTTGTTCAATATGTAATCATAAGCACAGAGAAGAACATGTCCAACTTTCTTAGAATTCATTTGCTTACATTTTTTTAAAGAGGAGATAAATGTAAGACAAACTGTAGTATTGAATGACTGAGACAAAATGTGAGAAAGTCTCAAGCTTTAATATTCCTGCTTTGCCCTTACAGTGAAACGTCCAAGTTTGGACTGCAATATGTGAATTGCAAACCTTAGAATTTAGTTTTCTTTATCAGATAAAGTTTGTTTCTTTTAAGAAGACTAATACTCCAACAACATCAGATACCTTTTGCATCTGAACCTTTACAAGCAAAGGGATCAAAAGAACAACAAATGGGAAAAGCAGAACCATTGGCTCTGTAGCCCATCACATTTTTTACTGTTTCATATTGTAGTTTAAAATAAACAGTTCTCTACATAACTCCCAATCCCTTGCCATAATTTGAAAACCAAAACCACCAAAATGTCAAGCATCAGTGTGTGCATGAGAAACCCAAGGGATCAAGGCCTAGAAAAGAGCAGGTATCTGTTGTCTTTAGTTCTCCAGATAAAGCACTATCCCTTGCCAACTTGAAAACAAAAATTACCAAAACCGAAAATCAAGAAAACCAAGGGATTAAAAGTATAGCAAAAATTGACTTAGAAAAATTCGAACTAACCTGTATAGGTTTCAGATTCTTTGAAGAGGATCCTCCTTGGGGTACTTATTGCATAAAATCCTTGATTTTTGATATATGACAGGTTGTAACTATATTTTCCACTTAAAATTAGTTAAAAAACTAAAAAAACGTACTTTGGGTCACCCCTTTCGAGCCCCACCCCTTACGGTTGTCATGCAACCAGGGGCGGATAACTCTAATCTCACCACTTTTCCATCCAGTCATGCAGGCTGAATGAAGGGGAGGTGGGTGGCCCTACCCCAAGGAGGATCCTCTTCAAAGAATCTGAAACCTATACAGGTTAGTTCGATTCTTTTTCAGAAGGGATCCTCCTTGGGGTACTTATTGCATAAGACAGACTCCCAAAGATTGAATCTAAGGCAGTGGCATTCAGACTGCACCCAAAGGCGCACAGAATATGCGAATATACAAAGTTAACTCACCCAAAGTACCTTGCGAATCCACCATGGAGGAGACCAACATTGACCTGGGGATTACCTGGCGCACTCGCAGTCGCCTTACTGGTCAAAATACCCCGCCCCCCCCCCCCCCCTTTTTTTTGAAAAGAGAGAACGAGGGCAAAAAAGGTACCATATAAACTCCCCGCGGGGGACCTCAGCCAGGGAGGTCACCTTGGGAAAAAAGGACTTGGGCCCTTAGTATCAACGTGATATTAGTGGCATTAGTAACATTTAAAAACAGAACGCACAACCCTCCTCTGCTCATTCAGCTAGGGGGTTGACGACTCTGCCCACCGGAGAGAACTGTCTGACCAAACCGAGCACGCTCCGCCGAGAGCCTGTCGAGTTGGTAGTGACGAATGAACGTGCTAGGCTGGCTCCAGATAGCAGCGGAGCAGATCTCTTCGATGGGCAGGGCCGCTGCGTACGCCTTAGACGTCGCAACTGCCCTAACCGAATGAGCCTTGAGGTTACCCGGGGGCTCACGGCCCTTATGAACATATGCAAGACAGATTGTCGAGACAATCCATCTTGATATGGTCTGCGTAGAAGCGGGCAAGCCCTGCTTACCTCCCCCATAACAACAAAAGAGTTGCTCATCTCTACGGATGGAGGCCGTTCTTTTGAGATAGGCTCTCAGCGTCCTGCGCACGTCCAGAATGTGTGCGTGCGAGGCCTGAGACCCTGATGCAGCCGGTTGTCTCAGAGCCGGTAATTCTATTGGGGCCGAGACATGGAATGAGTGGGCCACTTTTGGCCGGTAGGAGTCTGGCAGTCTAATGCTGACTCTGTCCCTGTGGAAGACTGTAAGCTCGGGATTGGAGGACATAGCATGTATGTCTCCTACCCGTCTGCCAGACGCCACCGCCACTAGAAAAACTGCCTTCCAAGTAAGCAGTTGCAGTGATACTGATGATAAATCCCTAAATTGCGGACCCGAGAGCCAATCCAGGACTATCGAAAGGTCCCAAACCGGGCTGGACCGCCTCACAGGAGGTCGGATCCTGTCCACGCCTGCTAAAAAGCGCTGAACCATAGGATGTACCCCCAAAAGGGCGCCGTCCACTGGCACATGAAAGGCTGAAATAGCCGTGGAGTAACCCCTGACAGTAGATGCGGCCAAGCCAGCATCTAATCTAGACTGCAGGAACTCCAAGACAAACACTAGATCTGCAGAAAAGGGATCGAGAACGTCCCTATCTGCACACCAGCGCGAATAGCAGGCCCATCTATCCTCATATTGAATGTTCGTTGAATCCCTCCTCGAAGCCAGTATTGTGTCTGCAACTCGTGCAGGAATACCGCTGTTTTGGAGGCGATTCCGGACAGAGGCCAGGCCACCCACTGCACCCTGGGGTTGGGGTGGGGGGCTCCGTCCTGGGACAGAAGTCCCGGCCGACACGGTAACAGAGCAGGTGGCATAGCCAGAGACCTGAGTACCTGTGGAAACCAAGTTTGCGCTGCCCACAGAGGTGTGATTAGCACCAGCAGACGCGGAGGATGAGTGGCTAGACGGGCTAGGACCTTGGAGATCAGAGGCACTGGTGGGAAGGCCCACAGAACTCTGTCTGTCCAGTCCAGTTCGAATGCATCCTGGGATAGAGCCCGAGTGTCGGGTATCCTGGAGCAAAACTGGGGTATCTGAAAGTTCGTCCCTGACGCAAACAGATCCACCTGGAATGACCCGTATAACTGGGAGATAATCTCGAATATCTCCCGATCCAGTAGCCACTCGTGGGGGGCAAGGATCCGGCGAGACAGCGCGTCTGCTCGGACATTGTCCACCCCTGGCAAGTATACTGGCAGGACCTGGGTGTCGACTTCGTCGCACCAGAGGAAGAACTGCCATGTCTCCTCCAGGAGGGACGGGGAAACCGTCCCACCCTGTTTGAGAATGTAAGTCATGGCGGTCCTGTTGTCCATTTGGAGCCGGACCACCTGACCCTTCACCTGATCCCTCAGATGTTGCAGAACCAATCTGGCCGCCCTGAGTTCCAACACATTGATGTGTAATTGAGACTCGGCTTGTGACCACAGGCCTGAGACCGTAAGAGATCCCAGAACCCCGCCCCATCCCGTAAGGGAGGCGTCAGTCTGGATCGTCAGGGTCGGCACCGGAGGCTGCAGGGGGTAACCCCGAGTCAGGTGATCGACATTGGTCCACCATAACAGGTGTGGCAAGACCCACTCCGGAGTGACGAGCTGCTTCTCGTAAGACTCCGAGTGGGACCAAAGACCTGCCAAGGCTTGTTGGACGGGCCTCATGCGGAGCCGAGACCTCCAAACCACGTCTACGGTCGCTGCCATGACTCCTAAGAGCTGGAGCCAGACTCGAGCCGTGTGGCATGGAGCACTGAGAAACGAGTTCACAGCCCCCAGTATCTTCGGGACCCGGTCCGGGGCCAGGGATACGATCCCCGGCTCCGTCCGAAACCTGGAGCCCAGGAAGACTAGGTCCCGTGACGGGGCCAGCTCCGACTTTTTGAGGTTCACGATCCAACCCAGCGAAACTAACGTGTGTAGTATGGCCTGGGTGGATTCGTGGTTCTGAAGCTGGGACAGCGCTCTGATGAGCCAGTCGTCCAGGTAGGGATGACAACACCTGCCCTGAGACCTGGCGACCTGAGCCGCTACCAGCATAAGCTTGGTGAATACCCTCGGAGCCGTTGAGATTCCGAAGGGTAACACCCTGAATTGGTAACACTTCCCGTCGAATGCAAACCTCAGAAATTGTCTGAATTCTGGGTGCATCGGAACATGAAGGTAAGCGTCTTTGAGGTCGATGGAGGATAGCCATTCCCCGACCTGCACTGACGAGATCACAGACCTTAGAGTCTCCATCTTGAACGATGGGACCTCTATCAGTTTGTTCATGATCTTTAAATTCAAGATGGGTCTGAACCCTTCGCCCTTCTTGGTCACCAGGAAGTATGTGGAATAGTATCCGCTCTCTTCCTGGCCCACAGGCACTAGCTCTATCGCAGCCTTGCTCAGCAACGCTTTGATTTCTAAGCGGAGGATGTCCGCCTTCTCCGGCGCGGAGGGCACGTTCGTGTGCCGCACCCCGGTAAATGAAGGCGGACCGCGCTTCCACTGAGGCATATGGCCGTCCCTGAGTGTGGACAGGACCCAGGTGTTCGACGTGGCTTTCGCCCAAGCGTCTATGAACCTTGTCAATCGGCCGCCTACAGGGATCTGCCCCAACAAGCAAAAGATGTCCGTCTCCGGCGGCACTCCGGCCCCCGGATTTTTGGACACCCCTAGCGGTACGGGAGGAGCTAGGAACCCTGGTTTGGTTTCCCGCGCCCCCGAAACCCCTGCTTGCCCGAAGGCTGCTGGAATTTCCCGCCTCGCTTTTTGGGACCCTTGCCCCTGCTCCCAGCCTGATGCAGACTAGCTGACATCCAGGCTGCCTTCCCCGTCGGCGCGGAGGAACGAGCAGGAGGAGGGTTGGACATGCGTGCGCGCTTGATGTCTGGATCCTGCACGGTAAGAACCCTAGAGGTCTCCCGGCAGGTCGTGACGACATCCGCAGTGTCCTTCAGTACCTGCTGAGCCCCTGGGAAAAGCACTGGGCCAATCCGAAAGGGTAGGTTCAGCAGGGACTGCTGTGTTGAAGGCATCCAAGTGGACACCGACAACCACAGCCGGCGCATTCCCACAACTGCGCTCATCATTTGGTTAGCGGCACTCCTGATAGAGTCCCGCGCCAAATGACCACCAACCGCGGTTAGCTGCCCGAGGAGCTCCGAGGAGGAATCTCCAGGGATCTCCACCTTCTGCGTTAACTGGACCTGCATGGAGGCCAGATACGCCTGGTGGATTGCAAGCTGAAGCTGTTGTCCCGCATTTCGGTACTGGTCCTCGAAGGACCGATACGAGGACTTCAGATCAGCTGCACCAGCAGTGAAGGGAGGCAGCCGCCGACCTTGTCGCCCAACCGAAGGTGAAACCTTCGGTCGCTGCAAGGAAACCGCGGTATATACACAGTCTCCCACCACCGGAATGTCGAAAAGACCTTCCTCCCCCAGCTGATATCTCCTGGATAAGAAGCCTAGATCGGCAAGTGAATGAGTATCAGCTAGGAGCGGAGCGATCAGATCATCGACCAGTGATGGGAGAATGCGGAGCCCCACTACGGGAGCCTTGCTTCGAGCGAAGGCCTCCCCCGACAAGCGGTAGTCCGATTCCTCTGGCTCGGGGACCGGGGCAGCAACACCAGGAATAGCCTCGGCAATTAAGCCGCGAAGATCCCTGATGGCAATGGCAGCCGATAAAGGGCCCGAATTCTCCCGAACCTCATCCACGTCCATGGACTCGATCCCGGATCTCCCCGAGAGGCGTGAAGCCAACTCGGAGTCGTCTAGGAAAGAGTCACGGGCGTGGACAAGAGAGCGAGAGAAGACGTCAGCTACCACTGGCTGTCCCGAGCCCCCAGCCCGAGGATCGACCTCGAGTGGGCCCCCCGAGACCTGGGTCTCGAGGGAGCTCGTGGGTCCCGCGTGCGGCCCGGACTGCATCGTCACTGGGACGACGGTCTCGGAGCACGGGGCAGGTGTCCGAGGACGCTGCACCTGGAGCACAGGCGGCGCCTCGTAACCTGGGTTAGAAGCCTTACCCTGGGAACCTACTCCAACGAGCGGCACCAGGTTCGGCAGGGCCAGCGATCCCCCAGACGAGACCTGCCCGAAGCCAGGTGTCTGAGGGGGCTGGTGTGTTTGTGTAATGGTAACCTGGGGCTCCATACTCCGCAGCTCGCGAGCCGGAAGCTGAGCGCCCCGAGGAGACCCCGTGCCTCGGACGAGTCCGACACCGAGATCTCCCCTGGTACCATGAGCTGCATCAGGTTCATGACTCGAGGTCCGGAACTCCGTACGGAGCCCCGAGACCGCCGAGTCAATCATGACCTTCATTTGCTGTGTGATGATGTGCGTGAATTGCGTCATATCAACAGGGTTAAAATTAGTGGTTTGTAGGTTAGGTTGTTGAGGGGAGGGAGGGTGGGTGAAATCCCCGGCTGAGGACCCCCGCTGGTCCTCGACCGAGTCGGGCTCGGATGACGAATCATCGAGACCCGACCTGGCCGAGGACACCGTCGCGGAGGCCGAAGCCTTAACCTTCTTACCACTTAATTTCTTAACTGGTGATTTTTTCACCTTCTTAGCCTTAGACGGGGGGTCAAGCTTGGTGATGTCCCTCCCGCTCTCCAAGGCCTCGGAGAAGAACTTTAGGTCGACATCCCTCCTAGATCTGGCCTTGGGGGTGAAGGCCTGACATATCCCACAGTCTAGTGGGTGGTGGAAATCAGAGGCCAAACACTTGAGGCACTCGTCATGAGCGTCGGTGATCGACACCGGCCCCTTACATTGGGCACAAGGCTTGAAAGGCTAGAATCAAAATAGCCAAATCAAGACGTGCACATGCAACATGTGTATATATATAAATATTTTTAAAATATATATATACTAAATACATGGGGGAATAGGAATGTAAATGTTTTTGTAAACATGCATGTAAAAACATGAGCAGAGGCGAATGGCAAAATGCGAAGTAAAAATGTAAACAAGCATGGCCACACCCCTAACATCACTGAAACAAATAGAACATGAAATATGACTAATTTGCTTGCAGGCCAGTGGGCGATTCGAAATACTCACCGAAAACGAATCTAGAACCCAAATATGATAAAATAAACATGTGGAAAGCCCAGATCTAACCAAATTCCACGATCAAAACAAATCGATCGAGAAAAAATGGCCGCCATCTTGGGTCGACTTTCCCGCCCTACGCGAGAAAGCAAGTTACAAATACACGAAATCTAGTACAAAAACCGAAAAGCCATTCGACCCTACTGTAGAAAAGGTAGAAGTTACCACACATACAGCTTTGTTTTGGGCCATTTTCTTTGCGATTGTACGTAACTCAGAAAAACTTCTTGAAAACTTCGTGCGACTTGTCAGATCAATGACAGGAAGAAAAGTGGTGAGATTAGAGTTATCCGCCCCTGGTTGCATGACAACCGTAAGGGGTGGGGCTCGAAAGGGGTGACCCAAAGTACGTTTTTTTAGTTTTTTAACTAATTTTAAGTGGAAAATATAGTTACAACCTGTCATATATCAAAAATCAAGGATTTTATGCAATAAGTACCCCAAGGAGGATCCCTTCTGAAAAAGAATCTAGAGTGTGTACCTGTTGCCTATAGTCCTCCTGGGAGAGACAATCTGTGACTTCTACACACCCCAAGAGACACCCCACCGGGTAGTTGCTGGGGAACTCCAGGTTAGGGTCTGAAAGATTCTCAAATGCTTGAATACTGTTATAGATCAATGTCAACACTTACCACTATATAATGAGGCTTATCAATACTATCAACTTATCACCTATCAACATAACGAGGTAAGAACAACCCCTATATTCAGTATCTAAGGTATTAATATGTACGAACATACTCCAATATGGATCCGTTTTTGTCGAGTTTGCAATTTTTTTTTCTACAGTAGAATCAAACATTTCATGTGATTGAATACTTTGCATCAAATTTATCATGGGATAAACAAAACGTCTATATCAAAACAACTCCATCTAGGGAGTAAATAATTGAAATATTGATTTAATTCATAAGTAGTAACATACGGTAATACAGAACCAATTCATGAGTCAACATAGTGAACACATACCGTCGTATAAATACTGGTAGGTTTGTTCCACCTCGTGCACTTCCTGTGTTGTCGGAGCCTTAGCGGTGGCAGCGATCCATAACCTCCCTCTGTGAGCGGTGTACCACGTCCTCCCCTCGTGTCTGTCAGCAGAGAAGAAAGTCAGATGTCAAGTTTGCAATGAAAACATGACAGAGCATACCCTCCTGAAGGCAACAACCCCTTATCTCTGTATCAACAATATTGATGAAAAAACTTTTAGCTAAAATAAATACACTTGTATAATGTAAACTCAATTTTATGATTGCTATATTTATTTGTTGATTTCTATCAAAAACATTCAGTCACTTTTTATTTTCAAACAATAGTTTATTGCAACAAAATATCCTGTACAAAGAGAGAGTATAGGTCAAGATTAAACCTTCAATAGCTAGACATATATAGAATACTAAATGATGTCCTGTTTGATAACATGTTTATGAAACGAGTGGATGGTTTGGTATTTGAATGAGCGAAAGCGAGTTAAATACCGATGCCATTCACGAGTTTCATAAACATGTTATCAAACGGGACGGAGTTTAGTATTTTATTTATTACTCAATGATGTAAATAGTGCTGAATTGCAAGAAAATCGTTTTTAGTGACGCTCACTTGCAAATAGATCACCCGTTATTCCAGTCGCGCGGCTAACATTGTGACGACTATGACGTCACGCGCCGATTTTGACGTTACGGCAGCACGCGGTGGTATCACACATGTGTGGAACCAACTCATTGTTAGCTAATGAGTGATCTCACCACGGTTGAATAATAAAATCAGTTTGAAACAAAGATTGACCTACACAACAAATACCTCCTTTCCATTGCCAAATATGTAAAGGGGAAGATCTAACACCGATCTATCGGCAGCATCCGCTATCTTGGTTTCTTGGCATTACGTGAAAGGAAAACACCCTTTATTTAACCCAAAGTTAATTTCTAAAAATAATTAAACATATACTATGATAGAATATTTCCGTAATAACAAATAACATATAACAAAACTAATAAATAATGTGTTGTTAGGCCGTAGCGAAGTTTTCCCCACTGGCAGCGGGGATGAAAGGCTTCAGTTCTCATCGTTTTATTTTTCAACAAATGTGCGCTTGTCTTTATCAAGTGAAAAGTAAAGTCATCAAAATATTAACTTCATTAATATCTTTTAGTTTGACTGTGTTTTAATTATGTGTTAATAGCATATATGTGTAAATGCGAATATGCTATCGAATTTTGTTTCCACAAAAAAGACCCCGATAGAACCCTCCTTTTTAACATAGACAGAAGACTTGTACCATACCAATGTGGTGGTCCAAAGTTACCTCCCTTCTGCATTTACCTTACACCCTTATTAATATTACATGATGAATGTAGACAGACCATACGAACACATGTGTGCCATACACCTACATTTTGATTCCCTTGACGAGGAGGGTAGCCCAGGGTTGGTGCATACTCATACACATGCCCTCGTCCACCATCTCCATCAACTCTCGGTCCTGGATCCGACTCGACTTCACCAATGGGTCAATGTCAGCTGATGAACTCTGACCTATCACCTTTCGACTAAATGATGGTTGGTTTGAGACAAACTGTAGAGAAATAAACATCCCATGATGTCAAAGAGGGGAAAATATACCATAGTTCAATGCTTAATGAAAATCATTACTTATCTTCTCAAAGGAATCATTATAATGCTTTTCAACAAGGATGTGTGCATTGTACACTATCATTACAATATCAGACACGTTTAGGAATGATTTTTATGCTTTGAATCAAGAAATGATTTAAATTTTAAAACACAAGCCCAAATTTAGGTATATTATATCACATGAGATTTTAATATATATGATTACAAAAATTAATTCAAACATATAACACCTACTTTTGGAGCAGGCTGTACTATGGAAGGGTTGATAATATTTCCTGATTCTTTCAGATTCTGCGGAGAATTCTTCGACCGAGCACCATAATGAACTTTCTGTACGACCTCATCACTAGCATCGTACATATATTTACCAGCCTCGGAATCTGCATCAACCACTTTCCGACCAGCAAAGTCAAGTGTTATTTTCCTGTCCTTCCTCGACCCAAATCTTTGATTTCTTAACTCCTCTTCTCGCTTTTTTAAAGCTTCTCTGTCTTTTTTATTTAACCACTTCGAATCTGAGGCAAAATAGTCACTTTCATCGTCTATCACTTTGGTTCTTCTCACACTGAGGACAGAGAAATACTTGTTAATATAGAATTTACAGCATGATGATGGATTATGTCCTGAAATGTTTAGCTTGATGCCTTCTATTTTCATGTTCAGTATTATTATCGATGAATAACACTTGGTCATGACCATACCCCATCGCATTGGTTCTCATTAAAACTATTTTTTTTTAAATGATCGCTTCTCATGTTCAACAACTCTATCAACTTGATCAAGGTATTTATGTTCTAAAGCATCAAATCAAATTTGGATATTTTCTCACTAACATGGAACAAGGGCAATAACTCCAGGAAAAATAATCAAACGCTTTTCATTTTCAAAATTCATCGAGGTGTCAATACCATCAACCACAAACCAGCACACACCAAATTTGGTTATCCTATCTTATCTTAAATGGCTTCTGAGAAAAGCTGTCCCGGAAGGACGAAGGGATGTATGGAGCTCCACCAAAATCACCTTCCATGGATGTTCCAGTATACAACATTACACAGTTGTTGCATAATTAAAACACATTATATATGAAAAGTTTGATTACTGGTATAATGTGATCATGGTTCAATCTTTTAATTTGAAGAAGGTACACAGATTTATTTGACAGGGGAAAAAATCAAACATTTGTTGACAAGAACCTAGTACATGTAAATGCATCACTTATTATTAAGTCAGATTTTATCCAAGAGTAAGACTAATTTAGAATTGAAACCGACCTGGTTCTATCATAGTCGAGCAGTTTCTCCTTGTGTTTAAGAGCCTTGTCGAGCCCGTCAGAGAGTTTAGCGGCGGAGGACGGGAGGGGCGTCTGGTTCTCCACCTGCTCCAGGTAGGGCACGATAGTCGCATCCTTCATCAGCTGCTGTCTCAGCTTCTCACTCTTCTTGGAGCCGCGGTTCAAGATCTCCTGTTCCTCTCGTGTACACACCTGACATTGCAATGGCATTGGTTTGATCAATCTCATCCAAATTAGAACGTAACTTTCGTACTTCATTCGTCGTTCTGAGTACTACCTCGCAGAAGTCATGTCAGGAGACCTGCACTTTGACCTTCAATAAATTCAGCCAATAAGAGGCCTTCTCAGGTATGGCATTAAATCTTGTGTTTCGTATGTCAACTCAAGTGAAAATCAAGTTATGCTCTTCAATGGAATAGGATCTTTGTGAGGGCCGGATGTCACATCCCAAGGATGGATGGAAAAGCTTGTGCAATGTGTGCAGTGTCCAAAGTAAATTTCAACTCTCTTTCGATCATGTCAGGCTTATTGATAGGTAGGATTGATGATGAATTCATTGAGCGAGGTAAGTATTAAAGTATCAGATTGTTCATGTTCAATATGAAAGTGTGAAAACACATGCACAAAAGGGAACATTTTTCTGATAGAAAGTTATGGTCAAAAACTATTCCAATAGTCACAAGTATTCATTTTAAGCTACAAGTGAATGAGAATAGGGTGGTGTTCAAGACCAACTAACAAGAACATTGATGAGAGTCATTTACTTCGATATTTCAAGCTTACCATTCATACCACTTGAGTGACAAATATTACTTTTGAGAGTGCAAAATACTTAACTTAACCCTTACGTTGCGTATATATATTTTACCATTTTTAGCCCCTGTGGCGGAATTTACAGGCTCGCAGCTCGCAGCAGTAGTTTGGGCTTTGGCACTAACTAGCTCTGCTGGCGGAATTTCCAGGCGGCGATTCCGGTATCGTTTTTACAAAATATACCGCATCTACATGGCGAATAAGGACTATATACGGGCGTTCAATACAAATTCAAGTAGCGAAACCCGTACACAACTTTGAATGAATTTTCTATGTTTTTTCGTTTTTATTCTATTACTTTCAAAAGATTGTCTTTTATTCGGGCCTCGTAACATCATAAATACGAAACGAAAAAAATTCCATTTATATACGGAATTGAAGACAAGATGTCTAGCTTCACAATGATATAAAAATTATTAGAATGCGACCTTTGGTTATAATTCTATAGCTATGTAAAGTTTGTCTTTATTCCCACCTATAAAATCGTCAATACTTACAACATGTATGCGGCATTGCAAACGGTCGTTCATCGCACTTTTCCAAGAAATCATAATCTCGAACCAGTTGACAAATAAGCACATGTCAACCCAAATATGGTTATGTTGTTTGACTTTTCAAATAAACGCTAACCTCGAACCATAACTGATGAAAATATGTTGATTAGTTTGTGTGCCGTTTGGTTTCACATGCCTCTCAGAAAGGTAAAATTGTATCTTTATTTCTGTGAATAAATCCGCGCATTTTATATAGAATAAAAGATTATTCTTTTCGGTTTATTGTGATATAAAAATTATGAAAATGCATTCAGTATTTTAGCCTTGATAAATGTTTTAGAAGTTGTGAAAATCGCCGATTGTTTCAAAATTTATGAAGTGTAAACATGACCTTTTTCACGGCGCTTGCTGTGTCTTTATTATTTTTTTGAGATTTTCTAATTTTATATGGGAATGTAGTCCATTGTTTCCCCTTTATTTTGCCGTATTTTTTTTTGAAAACAAACAATTCGCTCACATGATATGAAGTGCGGGAGTAAGGCGAGTTAGCGATTTTTTCCCCCGTCTCGCGAGATGCGAGACAGATAGCAGTCTCGGGCGAGGCAAACCCGAGGCAATACAAACACGTGGGTGAAAATAGCCTCAAGCGAATTAATGCTTCGGGGGCTAAGCCCGACATAATTGGCCTTTTGTAAAGCTAATTATCGATGCGTTACGGGTCAACAATGCACACGCAAATTGGTGTGAATTTTGCTTGATATTCCGACCACACACTGAACAAAGCTTTATTCTCATGTCGGGTCGCGATGCGTAAATACAGCCATTCTCATGGGTCGGGTCGCGGACACAATCGACTCGTGACCCGGTATGGGTGATAGAGTATACTTAGACAGTGAATTATTCTAAGTCTTGTATCCGGGATCCGTATACAGACACCTAGGAATCGCTTATAGCCCGCCCGGATAATTCCGTCGCCCGCATGTTAAGGGTTAAACATATGAGATATTGATCATGAATCATAATCAAGTAAGCGAAAGATGAAAGATAGAGAATGATTCTGGAGAATCCTACCAGAGTACCACAGAAAACGCATGGCCCGGACCCCTCCTGCTTACAAACCACCCGACCACACCCAGTGCAGTTGTTCACCAGTGTGTGCTTGGCGGCCTGACACTCACATGTGTGTCTACCTGAAACATAGCAATCAGACAGACATAGGACAATAGTTCACAAATTCTTGAATAAGTGACTAAAGGGAATGCGTTAGCTATAGTTTTTAATTGCCACGGTTATTTTTCAACATGTATCCAGAATAAATCAAAGCAATATTTCATCAGAGATATATGAACTTTACATATCTTAGTCTCTCATTTAAAAAAGATAATACTTTCAAAACAAGGCTTGATTTTCTACACCCTGCCACATCAATATTTCAGCGGGGAGCAAGATCAAATGAACTTAAGTCTCAATATAAGAAAGATGTTATTGAATTTTTGGGTTTCCAATGTCTATTGGTATCAGTGAAGAAGTAGTTCAAAGGTTTTAGGGAAATGTACCTCCAAAAAAAGCTTTTCGAGTGCAGCAGTTATAAGAAGTGAAAAATCTCAAAAGTGAACAGATGCCGGAAGGACATCTGACCTTATAGACCCGAGCCAAAAAGTAATTCAATAATTGTCAAAGGAAAATTTGATCGTATTTGTTTTACCCTTGACAGTCAGATGACTGATAAGAATATTAGTTTTCTAAGGAGACCAGATTTTCATTCTTGACATAAATGTGTATCAAAGTCTACTTCAGAATAATCTAATCTAAGACGGGGATATAAATACAAGCTTCTCACCAGGTAACTTGAGAACAGTTCTCTCCTGTCCCTCCTGACTGTACAATGGGACAAACTTAGATTTCTTCTTTACACTCTCTGCAGCAGCATGGGAGTTATCTACTGGAACTGAAACACTCTCCTGAAAAGAACATCAAAATATTGTCTGATAGAACTTACTTGCCAGGAACAGATCTAATAAATGAACCAACAACTTGAATGCATTGATATTTTTCTTTTATTAACTTAAGAATTTGTTTTTAAGTAATACTAATAGAACATAATTGTCTTTTTCTGAGTTTTTTCCCCAAAGATTTTAATTGGTAGGTCACATAGTTGTCATTTCATGCTTTGGATGAATATTTATAAACAAATTTATTACTTACCGGGACATTGTGCCATTCTCCATTCACAGAATCATTTGTAGCGTTGTTGTTTCTATTTTCCTGTTTTTGTTTTTTCTTCTTGTTTTTGCCAGAGACAAACTCATCATTGTCTTTTGGTTTTCTGTATACCTGATAAAAATATTTTATATTTAGTATTGGTAAAATATTCAGCTTCATCAAAGACTTGGTAGATAAAACTTATATTTGATATTCTTATTTGCTCATCTCTATTTGAAAGTGTGAAAAAAAGATATAACAAAAACTATTAGTTTCATTTGTATGACTTATATGTTAATGTTGATATGAAATGAATATACAGACACATTGGGATTGAGTAGAGATATAGGGATTATTTGAGTCTTATTTGATATGAGTATAAAGTTTATACAGTTTAAGGTCTCAGTAATAATTTAATGGCGATGTATATTGTTTAAACTCAAAGTTGTAATGTATTGATAATAGATAAAGTTTAAATTCCCAAGTCAAAATGTATTAGTAGTATACAGTTTAAGCTGTCAGTCGTAATGTATTGGTAATAGATAAAAGATAATGTATAAACTCCCATGTCAAAATTTATTGGTAGTATATAGTAACATATAGTTTAAGCTCTCAGTCATAATGTATTGGTAGTACATGATGTTTAAACTCCATGTCATAACTCTTTGTCTTTAACTACAAGTCGTGATTGTTTGAGCAATGTTTACCAGGACATCATCAGGCAAGCCTGGAACACGAGGAGGTGGACGCCATCTGTGAAGCAGCTCCTTGACAAACTTCCTCACTTTTTGGTCACTTCCATCAAGCAACTCTAGCATGTAATCTTCCAAATCCTTGGCTGTGTCAATTGCAAGTATATACCTATAACATCAAATGTGTCTATGGTTATGAACTATTAATTCATTGAAGATACATGACTAGTATGACACTGTAACTGTTTTACAAAAAACACATATGCAATTTTAAACATAGAAGACATCAATACTAAAGCAAATATAATCTGATTAATGACTTACTTGTGAATTTTGTAAACTCACAACAATAATTGTATTTGTTAAAATATTATACAATGTTTTCAATAAACATATTTGATGCAGCTATGTGTCACAATAGACCTTTTCAGTTTCACATATATGCAAAATCAGGCTCAACATCATTTAAAAAGGAGGGTTCTATCGGGTATTTTTTGTGAAAAATTTTTCGAGAGGATATTCCTGTTTACACATACCGTATTTGCTATTAAGAGATGATTAAAAAACATTCCAATTGATATTAAGATATTAATGAGTGTTATTTTTTTAAAGACTTGTTTGACATGATAAAGACAAGGACAGACGTTTCAGAATATGTGAAAGTAGCTTTCCATGAAACTGAAAATAAAAGTAAAACTTGAATCGATCTTATACTAGTGAATTGTGTTGACTACACTTTCAACATGAAAATATGCATTTTGCGTGGGTCATAAATTACACTGAGCGTTATTTCCTATCAAAATTAAAATGTACAGGTAGAATACCAACTGCCTTGTCAATCACTCAATGTCACAATGTGAATGTATTGCACAACCATTGACCATACTGTGGTACATTAATTAATGTCGCATGGTTTACAAACCAACAGTCACTCTGTAAGAAACGTGTGTTTGAATGTTTAAATGTGTATCCGAGAAAGAAGTAATTTTACCGTGCGCTATCTTCATTTGCATCGATGCCAAGCTTGGCAAGTTCTCCACACATCCAGTCTTCTGTGGAGGCAGCCATCTTGAATTGCGCATAAGGGAGGTAATTCAATTGAAACGACATACCGCTAAAACATTCTGAAATATTTTGTTAGGTATGCCACTCGAAGATTAGCATTGGACTTTAAAAAAAACAAACAGAGAAATACTTTACGTAACTATCACTCTTCAAATAACAAATTATGTTGAGTGAAATAAAGAAAAAATAATTTTGTTTACTTAAGACAAGTATAGGAACTTTCTAATTAGTTCAAACAAGAGCTATTTATACACTATTTTTTAATACTATATTCTTACTTTTTGTATATATATATATTGAAAAAGTAGTCTCATAATTCCATATGGAATGGCCAAACTTTTTAACTGTCCTTTCATGTATTTATTATATTTTGTATCATGTTGAGGCGAGACTTAAATAAAAAACAATTTTGTCTGTCAAGAGTCATCAGGAGAGATATTTCTCAAAAAAGGCACATCTACATGACATGGGGATGTTGTATACCAAATTTGGTGAAGATTGGCCCATTAGTTTTCGAGTACTGCGCCGCGGTAAACGATGTGATCACTGACATATGGACAGACAGACGGACAGTTGACGGACGGACACACAGACGATGTCCCTGGTTAAATCAATCTGTCTTTGATTCAATAAATTTCAAACAGTGCCTCATAATCAATTATGGGTAAAACATGACCCGCGAGCATTGTTAATGAGAAGGGACGTTTTCCCGCGGGCATGTCCGAGGGAAAATACGTCCTTACTTTTTGATAATGCCCACGGGTCATGTTTTATCTATCTTATTAACCGATTACTAACTACAATATATAATGTGAGGCCGTACGTTTAAGATGACGTATGAAGCCCACCTGTTTCAGCTCAACCGTTGTGGTTCAGTGGCATAATTATGATCGATAGGTTTGGTGTGGAGCGAAAGTATCACTCCAGGATTTCAGGTTGAAGACGGCGTTTTTTCGCAAATCATTTGTAGATTGGTATTTGGAGTTGTTTTTTCTCTCAAAAGAGTTAGTTATTACACACACTTACATTCACCATAAAATAAACATTTCAGCGTTGGAATTTAGATTTGTGTAGAGGGATATTCCAACTTGATATCCCTATGGGCGGGGAGATTACTCATCCGCACCAAAGGTATATAATTTGAACTATATCCCGGCTCTGAGGACAGTCGATTATTACGACAAATAGCGTCCCAAAGAACGCGCGACGTCTCTAGAGGTAATAACAAGGGTCAAATGTACTAATGTTGATGGGAAGACGTACAGCGGCAAATCTCAACTAAATCACCTCCTACGGTGACATAAAAATCTCTCAATTCTTGACTCAAGTTCGTGGAGAGATTCAAACTCACATTATTATGCAGTCCAGAAGCGGAACAACCATCTGGAAAGCCGTGCACATTGTTGTTGTTATATACACAAAGAACAAAGTTAAACACCCCCTGATATTTGTGATGATATATTTTCGAGAATATTTTAAATAGTTAAACAAGGTTCATTTATGAGAAGAGTAGTGTTTGTGCGATACCAGTGACAGTCGCGCCTACACGTTCGGAGCATGCACGTGCAACATGATACGCTCGAGGATCACAAAAAGCAGTATGGCCCAACTGCATTTGGTGGTATGTAACGTTGCTTTCATTAGCCATTCAAGCATATCTATTGAACATGGCACGAAGACGATTGTCAATGGATCTCAGAAATCAAATTATTGGTATGCACTCTGCAGGAATGTCCACTAAGGCGATAGGACGAAATCTGGGCTACCATTAAACTGTTGTTGGTCGTTTTGACCGGAAGCATGCGCAGACAGGAAGTGCAATGGACC
This sequence comes from Gibbula magus, assembly GCA_936450465.1. NCBI lineage: Eukaryota > Metazoa > Mollusca > Gastropoda > Trochida > Trochidae > Gibbula > Gibbula magus. Next base: position 72,941,053 of record OW388289.1, on the reverse strand, counting down.
GTCCAAGGTCCAACTGTTGTGTATGGAGGTTGCTCTGTTATGGTATGGGGATGCCTGTCTCATGACTGCAAGCTGGATTTGGTCATCATCAGGGGCAACTTAACGGGAGCTCAATACATCCGGGACTTTCCTCATTTCGATAACGATGCACTTGCTACACGACCACAGTACATGGACGACAACGCCCGGCCTCACCGATCACGTGCCGTTGTCGATTACGTGCGAGCCAACGCAGTGACAACTTTACCCTGGCCAACAGTAAGCACAGATCTGAACCCACTGGAGCATGTGTGGGATATTCTAGGGCGGCGACTCAAGGCCCGGAACCCTACATAATTTACATGAGTTGGAGGCAGTTCTGCACGCTGAGTGGATCTTATTGACACAAGAACAGATCCGACGTCTGACTGGAGGCATGAGACGTAGGGTACAGTGTGTCATCCGGGTACGTGGCGGTCCTACCAGGACTGATCATTGTTATTGAACATGTACACTAGGGTCTACAAAGAACATGTAGAAGTGACAATACCAATGCGAATGTGTTTTGTTTCACTTGCAGCTCCATACTTTTGTGGACATTGTTTCATGGTAAAAACAGTACATGTGTAAACATGGCGTCATCGCTATTAAATAATGATAACAACTACATATAGTTGCGTTTCTGTCTTGCCAGATGGCTGTTCTATCTCAGACTAATTTAGGGTCATAGCAGAGCTTGCTTGTTTCTGACATTCAGCTATATGAAAATATCGGGGGGTGCTTAACTTTTTTCTTTGTGTATATACAGGTGAACAGAATTATTAGATAGCCACTATAATTGAATAACAAAGTGTGAAGTTATGCTTTGTTCTTACGTAAAAAGAAACCCATTAAAAAAATTGCACGAATTGTTCCAGACAGCGACTTGTATAAGAGAATAAGAGAACGTAGAAATGGCCGTTGATGAACGTTGATTAAATGCATGCCTGTAACAGAGAAGAACACAATATGTCCCCACAAAACTATGTGCACGTGGTCTAGCTGAGATTTCACTTTTCACATATGGCAATGTTTTAGTCCATTTTCAAATTCTATCGAAATGTGGGCACTTTTAAGAACCTTAAGTGCATGCACAAGTTCTATATTTGCCTAGTTAAATCATACGTGCCAACGACATTAGTAACATGATGTATACCCATGCATCGCCGAATACATACTTATTTGCTACTTGTCCATAGAGCTGATCGACTATAAAGATTCGATGCACAGAGAGTCATAGCAGCACTGTAAGGTGTCAGCCTGTTTTAAGTATTTATTGATAATGTACATGTATTTTAAAACCTCTTCAATGCATGCATTGAGTATGGTGTAGCACGAACAGAACTCAAAATTTAGAGCGATAAGGGAACATTTGGGCTATGTGTTATTGTTCCAGTGCCAGTGCTTAATCCATGGTGATGACGTCACTCTATTGTGTTAACAGTGGATTATTTTAAGAATCTACTGGTCATTGACTAATCCAGTCAGGAGGGGTGTCAGGTTTTAACATTTTCGTAATGGCTCACAAAGTAATTTGTTCAAGAATGATGTATTTTGTCTTAGTATATCTGATTAGAATCTTAAAATATCTGATTATTTTTGTAATGTCTGACCCGGGAATCGAACATGTAACCCTTCGTCTGTTACGCAGCGCCCTAACCTATTAGACTACCAGGCCTGCTGGTAATCATTTGATTGTTTGACAGTAAGATCCATGCATTCTAAACAAGACTGGTAAAGTGTGAAACGCATGGGGATCGTGCTGAAACACATGAAATGCAGGAGTTCCGCTGTCAATCAAATCGCTTTGCGTGGAAGATTTGCGCCATGCACGTGCGTGGAAGAATCCATTTCATAAGGGTCGAAGCTACGTGTACTATATCCGATGAATGGGCACCGAAATTGGCAAAATAATATTTTTTTAGGTTACATAATTGAAATGTATTGTCTATAATGCTAGATAATCACATGTTTCGTGACGTCATACATGGATTAAGATGGAGAATGCATTCGGAGCCGTGGATTCGTTAAAAATAATCAACGAGCCCCGAATGCATTCTCCATTATGTAATGACATGATATCATGGATGAAGACACGTTGTCAATAAACGTTGTCTCTTTGATGTTGACAATGACAATAAGAACCAATGTAAAAACCAAACAAAATGTTTATTCAAAATACAAAAAAAATTATACAATCCATTTATATATGATTATAAATAAGGTTTAAAAATTCTCAAATATACATGCTTGTTGAAAACAATTCCTCTGTACAAATACCAGTATATACAAAAGTTGTTTTTGTGACAAGAAAGAAACTACACGCATGGATGCACCGAATGCTTATAAAACTTAGCTTATGTATATTTTTCTCAGAATTATATATGAAATTAGAACTCTAACAATATGCCAACATACAGTGATCTTGAAGTTGAGCAACCTCATTAAAATCAGAACTAACACAGCGGGTACGAGTTTTCAATGAGATTGGAAGTTGAGCAACTTCTAAGTGGAAATGGCAAATCCACTTTCATTTGACAATGTTCATCTCCCATTGAAATAACAATATGTGTAGTTATATAACCAATAGGTGTCTATAAAACAGAACATCAACAATGGTATTAAACAATGATGTACAATTGGATATATATCACATGATCTCTTGGCGTATAATTACAAAAAGGGGTTTAAACTTATGATTTGGAATAACATTTCTGATCATTAGTAAATCATAATCTTGATCCTTTAATATTATCGACAACCAAGTGAAGAACACATTTCTCTGAATTGTTCAGAAAAATAACATAAATAAATCACTCAACATCAATGAACGGACATTTTGGAAACTACTTGAACAATTTATCATGTAAAAAGTCTTTGAAAATGAATATTATTGAAAATATTATGAATTCGGTTAAATGTGTTATTGCAAACATTTGTTTTGTTTTGTTGAATCTTCATTTAAATTTTGCAAGTGTATATATTGTGAGTTCACACAACGAGATGAATTGGTAAGGCCCTAATGAAACAGTTTCTTCTCAACTCTTGCTGTTTCTGTCTATGAGAAGTACGTGAGAACACTCTCCTGGTTTCCACGCAGCAGCCATGTTGGAGGCAGACCTTTCGTCAGCATCTCCAACCACGCCATGTACAGTCCAGCCGGACATGACGTTATGCGCAGGATCGGAAGTAGCCTGGATTCAAACACCAAAAACTACAATTTTAGAGAGCAAAATCCTTGAAGGGAATTTAGAAATGGAATATATAAGTAGAGAAAGATATTTAAAGATTTTATGTGGAACTAGGCCGCTTGTTCGGAATAAGCTCACTTCCGATACGTCATGTTTCTTATCACGAAGTTGTCAGTCAGAATGTTGCTTTTCTTACGTGGACTTTATTAAACTACAAACACATTTCCTTATATTATATGGCACATAAGCGGTGTATTCTCAAATGTGTATAATATGTATGTAACCTTTTACAATGGCTAGTTTTACATGTCAATTTTGAAACAGATACATGTTTGTCGTATTGAAATAGATACCACTTGGTTTATGATATATGAACACTTACATCACAATGAGTGCAGCTCCACACGAGTGTTCCAGCAGAAGTTCCCTCAGGCGCAGTTTACTGTAGGTCTGTCAACATACATCAATGCTTTTACTGTCTATGCATATTTTGTTTGAATATTTTGAACGCATGTTCTATAAAATGAACAAACATACAAAAACGTAACGGTTTTCTTACTAAAGACTTAAAACTGAGAAAGTATGAAAAGAAATCGAATATGTAATTAGAGCAAATAAAAAATTCTTTCAATCTAATGCATGGCCTATGAAGGTTGTCCATGTACCATGTCCATGTTTCTAGCTAATAATTGTTGAAGAATGATTTTGAATGATAAATAAAATCTCACCCTCGTGTCTTCTGATATCAAATATATCAACACTCGTTGATTAAACAAGCCTCGGATATTTGTAACTTTAATCAACTCGTGTTGATATATTTGATATCAGAAGACCCGAGGGTGAGAATCTCTATTTCCAAAATCGTGACATAGCCTATAAAGGTTCGTTGTCCATGTGCAATTGATATTTTAATTGCTATCATTTATATGAAATATCATACATATCAGCCTTGGACTCCTCATATATTATTTTGAAACGCATTTGATTCAATGAGGTCAATCCTCTAGCTTAACGTATCGGCTAAAAATAAGTGAATAAGTGTAAGTAAATAGTTCAATCGTTAAAATTTACTTCTACCAGTTTGTTTCTTATTCCTTCAACACTTTCCTTAACGACCTTCATGACCGGACTGAACCTTCATTTCCTTGTAGACTATTAATGAACGTTGAACTAGTTATCTCATATATTCACTACAGTTTGTTTGATTTGTCAAATAGCATTGGATATGGGATGGTAAACACCTCATTGTTGAGCTTGTCTCACCTTCTGTTTCTGAGCTCTGAGGTCGGCGTTAGATATCATCCAGGGACACTCCTCCTGTGAGTCTCCCGTATGCAGTCTCCAGCTGTTGATCATCGCCTCGAACTCCTTGTATCTGGTGGGTGGACAGCAGAGCTACGCATGTTACTTACTGTATACTTACTGTATACCACTATTCTTACTATTTCACTGCTATTTCTTACTTAAAAGCAATTGTAGAAACAACGGAGCAAATATGTTCTTCCGTACCGAGTCAAGTATACATATACACAGCAAGACAAACATGTGTTCTCTCATACAGTTATTCTTAGATGTAATGGAAATATTAATACTAATATTAATAATATATTTAATTTCTTACTTCAGTTATAGAAACAACACGTCATATGTGTTCTTCCATATTGGTTATTCTTAATTATATAATGAAACTATCAATTTTTTTATTTATTACATCATGCAATTTAAGAACAAATTCAATGCAAGTTCTTATATCAGAATATCCAAGTTGTATGTGAATTCTTACGTTGAGCGTCTCGGTTTCCGTTTCAAATCAGGAACAACGATGATCTCGGAGTACTCAATCCGGAACTTCTTCAGTAAGTTCTTCATGCTGTAATAAATGATATGATGCATGCATTGATTTAAAGCCTTAACTTGCATGGCGTCATTTTGTATTTGGACAAATTTAGTATTTTTTAGTATTTAGTTGATTGAACACGTAACACTCGACCATTCCACGCTTCTAATAGTTTCGTTAATTTAAATGTACTGCTTATTCGAATATTTTACACATATCTCCAGATTAAGATTTTCAACTTTACCAGTCTTGTTGCAACTGACCTTTCTCCCCTTCAAGAAAGAACCGTAATAGTATTTTATTCATTTCCAGTTATACAGCCATTTATTATTTGAAGGTTAACAAATGAGGCTTTCTCTATCATAAACCTTTGTATACATTTGTCCATACTTATTTGAATACAAAATGATACGTGTATGTGTAGCCCCTACCTTTGTTTATCTTCTTCCTCCCTGTCCCTTTTGGTACCTGCGCAGAACACTCTGAGTTTACACCCCTTCCACTGCTTCCGGGTCGACAGTATGAAGGGCAACAGCAACGCCAAGCCTTGTGGGTAAATATAAGCCATATAAGAAATTGAATGTAAGAACAACACATGATCTCAAATAAGACGACCCCAACTTATAATGACCCCTATCTAGCTGTCTAGATATTATTTATATGATATATATTGGCACAGGTAAATGGCAACTGCAAGCAGACACTACTGGGTATCTGAAAGGTCACACAACTTTTCAAAGCTTCTTCCATATGCTATCGTCATAATCTTCAAGAAGCAAATGTATAGTTCAGATTCATGAGATAAGCACACTGACGGAGGAATAACAGTGATTCGTAGAATTCATCATCATGACTTAATTGTCTTGGACTGTATTTCTTGTTCAAAAGTACACACTATATCTTACCTCCATCATCGAAGAGCCACCAGACATCTATCGTCCCTTTCTGTTTCCTCCGGAACCTGTTTCCCAGCAGTTCATCATCTACGGAGATGCCTTTGGTGAGTTTCCTGATATTCCGTCTGTTCTGCAAGGTCTCCGCGTCCTCCTCAATAGACTGGGTTTCCGATTCATACGCCCTATTATCCTCCCCGACTTGGAACGACAGCGTCTTCATGGGAATCGGCTCCCCGGTTCCTGGGATGTTACCGTTTGGCCCCTTGACGTTGTTGTTGTCGTTGCTCTGGTCGTTCCCGGCATTGTAAGCGTTCATCTTCTCCGTGTGTTCCGCCTTGGTGTCTCCGTGGTCGTCGGTCTCCTCGTCGTTCTCGTCGTCGCTTTTGATGAAGTCGTCATCATTGTCTAAATTTTAAATTATATATATAGTCGATATCAAATTGATAATATTCGCACAAGTAATGAAATCAATGAATGACAAGGATAAATAAATGAGAAAATCAAGATTCTTAGAGTCAACTCCTTAATTGTGAACATGTCGTGAAGTCGATGCAATTTTGACAATATATACACATATATAAAACAACGTAAGACGTAAATGGTATCAACAAGACAGTACCTCTTATTTAAAGGACTTCTATGCTTGTGATTTGAGAAAACGGTTATGTCAAAGACCCTTATGCAAATACCGAATGCTATATTTAAATATACTATTACAAAAGTGATGACGGCTTTTAAATTAAACATTGTTGATCGTAATCTATTGCTCACCATCTCCCCCCTCATACTGTGTGTAAGCCTCGTCGATGTTATCTCCATCATCAGACTCCGCCAGCAGATCGTCTGACACCTTGTGAACATCGAACCCTTCAGACACCCTCAGTATACCCACTCCGTACCGCAGGTCGAATGCGTCACTGGAAATGATGTGTGAGACTTTGGCTTTAAAAACAGTGAGTTTATTAATATGACATAAACAACAACCATTATGTGTTATATAACAAATATGTTGACCTTATAAAAGGCAAATTTCAGAAATAACTCTAAATCCCATTGGTATAAAATAGCTACGTATTTTATGAAAAATGTATAAATTGTTCGTGAACGAGTAAAGGATAGGAAAGCACTTTTTTATTTTTTTTTTACTATACCTTAAACACATTAAATGATACGAATTGTACTCGTTACTATATTATACAAGAAATCTGTGTTATAGGTCGCTGATCATATAAGTTTATATCATATTTGATCATATTTACTGTAGCATGCCGACGTAGTTGAAGACGATTCTCGGGTCATCCACTTCCCAGTCGTTCTTGAAGCCAAGGATCAGAATACTGGGCCGGAGTTTCCCCACACCGGATGTCTACAAGTTGAGAGGCACAATGACGATATATGACATACAACTAACATTTCATTGAATATTTTCATTGTTCAATTATGTACTTTAATCTTTAGACAAGGACGGAACGACAGGGATTAACCAAAACCCTAATTACAAATCAAAGTTGTTATTTAATACATGGCCTCGACACTGTCCAAGTAACGTTAAACTCACTCACTCTTTTATACTACTGTCTCACTTTTCCGGGATCGGCGTTGTGGCACAATAGTTATTTGTGTTTCACTAATGTAAATACTGTCCACTGGTGAGATAATGAATTATATTTCATTACATTCAGTTAACAAATGGTTGGTCTTCTCACAGCAATATTACCTGCAGTAAGGTTTGGACGCCTATTCTGAGATTAGGAGCTGCAATGTTAGCGTAGAAGGCCTTGATGTTTCTGTTGCGGTACCACGTGTAGGCTGCGTCTGAACGGATCTGGCTGGCGTGCATCGTCAGATCTCCCTGCAGAGAAATACAGCATTCATTTAAATCTAACTCAAAGAGTGTAGGTTCTATGGCTTGCAATCAAAATAAGCTACCATCCCCTCAAATGACATAAATAAAAAAAAAAATAAATAAAAAAAAAAAAAATAATGGTCACCGTGGTAAGAATTGGACCATTGTTGTAAACTTGTGAACTTGGATAAGGTTCACATCACCAAACGCGGTACTATACATTCGGGGCATCTTACATAAAGAATCACATTTAGATGTAAATCCATTGTGACCAACACGACGCTACAGAGCTGACGCTATTAAATATTGTGGTTAAAGTAGTTGTCATCCAAAATATTATTTTTAATATATTCAATTTTAAATGCCCATCCAACTAGACGTGGCCATACAGAAATGATAGTTATAGCTCTTGCACGAAATTCTTTCAATGTAAGGCACCTTTTAGCAATTGGTAAAGTGTGCAAAAAAATAAACCGTACCAGCAGAACGTGGCCGGAGATAAGGAGACTCTGCTTCTGTGTGATGGTGGACACGAAGTCCATGAGGGCGGGCCGGTTCCTCGGGTACCCGCTCAGAACCAGGATGTTCGGGCTGAAGAGGGAAGTGGATTGATAATCAATTTAACAGTGTTGACATATACGTTGCAATAAATAGATGTTACAATAAATAGATGTTACAATAAATAGATGCTACAATTAATAGATGTTACAATAACTAGAGGTTACAATAACTGAGGTTGCAGTATAAATAAGCCTACTGGTAGTTCTTGACATGTTCCTCTGTGTCCGCTAGCTTCAGTGAGGACGACAGTGCGGTCTTGTACACGTGAGCTTGTGTGGAAGAACCCCAGTTCACGTCTGTATAAACAAAGTCAGGATTCAGAAATTCATACTCGGTTTTATTTAATCTCATTTCATGCCTTTAGCATTCGATGAAACAAACCTGGTATTTGACAAACTCCATTAAGTATCCTCTATGTAAAATGAAACATAACCCATAGAGACAGTTCAACCGATCTATCACAGAGCCGATGGTGATATGTTTATCCATTCTCTCCCTGCAGTTGTTACCCAAATCAATTTCCTCCTGAGTAACGTGATTTAAACAATATTTACTCATGATTAATGAATGGATTGGTTAGACTTGAGTTATCATTTCTGCAGGGAGAGTATGATGTTCATCATGAATTTAAGATAAAGTAAGCCGTTCGTTTGGGAATTTTGACTGATACTTACTAAAAAACTAATAGCATATAAGAACATAAATAACAGCACAATATATGTTGAGGATATCATAAGGTAATCAGACTTGAAGGAACACACCTAGTAAGGCAACATAAAAACAGTTAAATGTTTCTCGGGCGCTTTTTTCTTCAAAAGTGACGAGGGCGGTAGGACTTTTTTGTTGAGAAAAGTAATGATGCAAATGAATACAAATTTAACCATGAAAATATATATTGGAAGTAGTGGGCCTATCCAAAAACGAAAGCACATCTGGTGTGCTGTAGACTCATACATTTGGTAGCCATTGATTTTGGTCTTTAGCAAAACTGATGCAGTAAATTATTGATATATGTTCAAATGACAATAAAAAAAACTGTCACGCACACAAATATAAGGGATGCGCCGATGCCAGAGAAACATTTATATTTTATTTAACCTAATTAATAAGCGAGAAGCCCTGACCTGGGGACTTGTGTTTGATGTAGAGGTAGAGGGCCGTGGTGATGACGAACGTGACGAGAGCTGCCCACCAGTTGATGAGGAACATGACAGCCAGACACAGCAGCGCCCCCAACAGGGACACCCATTTGTTGTACAGCTTGTAGGCTGGTCGGAACCCTACACAGAGGTATAACATACAACACACATGTCATGTAGGTACTAAGGATCGTGCTAAATGAGTCTTTAGGGTCATTGTGTCACCTTGATGAAGACGTGTTATTCAGAGTATGGCTCTATTTAAACCAATGTAATAATACGAGCACCTGCATGGTCCCTGGATCGTGGAAAGGTCTAGCTAAGCACATAATCTTGATGTTTAACATCATGCTAATTGGGAATTTGAATTAACTAATTTTGCTATGTAAACCTCATTTCAATCTTTTCTTATGTAAAGTGGTGAGTTTCAGCTGAAATGCTAAATGTGTTAGACAAGCAGTATTTGAACCAAATAAACAATTGTCTTAAGTTGCTTAAATATCTGAGGGGTATATGTTTATGCTTTCCACAAACGATTTTGAATTTTATTTTATTTTTAAGTTTTGATCTATTTCCTGATGCAGGTCCCAAGTATCACGACATAATGTAGCTTTTATGGTGTGTGGATATTGTGTAAATGCTATAAAGGATGTGGACAAAGCACGAAGAATAGTTCTCAACTGTGGACAAGGTTGCCGTGCCCCTGGCGGGAGCAAAGTTAAAAAATGAGAGCAGAGGGTAACCGTAGTAGATATCGCACTGAGGAATGATCCCCAGCGTAAACTACACGTTGAAGTATTTGTTAGGATTAGGAGAATGTAAATACATATAACATTACAAAGAGCGAGTTTTTCAATGTCGTGAACGGATCATCCCCCCATAGAAACTTGTTGAAACCCTCATTTTTTACAAGTGATGTACAGAGATTGCGGGTTCACATTAATTATAGAAGAAGAGGTAGTTACGACATAAATATACTGTTGACCTCAATTACACATCTTCTAATATATTATCTAAGATAATGAAACTGTCATCAGGAAGAAAAGGCAAACGGAACAACAAAAAGGTGTGTGAATGGGTTTATACTGGAAATTGTAATTTGTATATGCTACTTTTCACAACTTTTGTTTTCAATGGACTAGTTAGTATTGATAGTCTAACTAATTCTAACTAATTCTAACTAATTGTGAAGCATACCAGGACTATTGGCAAAGGAAGCATCAAAGCAGGAGAAGTTGATGAGGGCGTACGCCATCAGGAAGAAGTTGGAGATGATCGGCGCGATGACGTCTAACGCTCCTGGAATCAAAATTACCTAAAACATATATCAACTTTGAAAGTTTAATTCAAGAAAATGATGCAGTTAGTTCACTTTAAAATCACGCTAATTAAAGAACCGGTCTTGGAAAACGTACCAACGCATGTCATCGCTACACAGATGACGAAGGTCAAGAAGTAGCCTCGTTTTGGTTCTCCGGTTTCACCGTATCCTTTGGCGAAAAAGTGGATGTATGGGAACAGTCTGTCTTTTCCCAGAGCCTGCAACCAATGAGAACGTTGTATTGATATATTCTTTGTGTGATTCTTTATACTTCTTCTTAATGTGCATTGCTAATTCGTGACCCATAACTGTGGAGACATGAGTTCTGAAGAGTTATGTGCTTTTATTGTATAACAAAACGTTATATTTGTTATATTCTATTATACATCTTTTTGTGGTTTCATGTTTCACAATTTTCAAGTATATCAAATATGTCTATTGATGCATAACAAATTCAAATTGTTCCAACAATATACCGAACATGCAGTCCCGATACTTCAGACAACCAAAATGACACGACCTTGGTTAACATTGTGATACTAATGGTAGTTAACACGATTTTGATGCATCGTTTTCTTATATTGTGTATCTCACCATAGTGTTGTATTCTTTTAAAGGAGTAACATATGTTGATTTTACCTCTTACCTGGTACATCTTTGTATTTTTCAATATGAAGCTATACGATTTCCTACCTGGAACACATATGTAATCTTTTAAAGGATTTCTCGTCTTTCACTTTTATATTCTTTAAAAGTTCATCACCTGAAACACTTTTGGTGCACTGACGAGACTGGCGAGTGCTGATGACAATGTGGCTGAGAAGATGCCGGCGATGATCAAGGGTTTGAACGCAGACGCTATTCCGACAGCCTGTAAATACAACATGTATCATTTACCTTGCCATTAGAACCTCTGCATTTATTGAATCTTAATAGAAATGGCTAATTATGGCATAGTATTAGAAATATTTCACAGAGCACAGGTTATTAAATTTATCAAAGGAATGGTTTGATATTTGAATACATTACGGTGTGATATTGTCACGTTTCTTCTTATTGTTAAGAGAATGAAAATGCGTACCCGTTAACAAAATATAAGAAAACTTATACGACAAATAATGTCTCTTTTAAGAAGATATTTAAAAATGATAAAGCTTTATCACCCTCTCTCACAGTATTTCGAGATGCAGGTGTACAAGCTATTCGTTGCACTTTTTAGAGGGCGTATCACGGGAAATAGATAGATATGGTATATCATGTCACCAGGAAGTGCCTGCAATCACTAATGACATGCCCTCCAAGTGACGCCGAGAACATACTACAGACTTGCTGTCCAGGAAGTTTGAACAGTATCAGGATGTTATTTAATTGTAACTGAGAGGAGCGAAACATTAAGCTGGATTGTGGCTTGAATATAAATTACAAACACTGGCAAGTACATATACACAACATCTGTTTACCGTCTCATAAACTCTGTTGACACGGGACATAAATCCAAGGTGATAGAGGTATGTAACAGTAAGTATAACCACGTGGAGGAAGTGTGGATTAGAATGTTTACTGGGTATGTATACCTTTTGTAATCTAACGAGGAGTAGATCTTGACTTAATCCTTTGATTTCAACCTCGTGTTTTATCCATTGATATATTGCCTGCTTTAATTTGATTTTTATTTCCATTGTGGTGCTCAATATATATATATGTGTCTACTGATAGGTATACCGAGTGTGTAAATGTAAAGCATTTTTCACTATATTTCATAAATGAGTTACTGAAGGTGAATCGAATCTCTATCGCTATCATTATGACCAATTACACGACGTTATACCATATTAATCAAATCAAAGTGTAGATATGTCTCCAATCTTTATTTCAGTACTGAAAAGGCCACAGGCCTGTAGTACATTTACAGTTCATATGAGTAGTAAACGTCGCGTGTCCTGTTTCCGTAGTATACCGCCATATATCATCTATCTTCAGTCTTCTTTGATGACACGTCTTTAGATTTCTCTCTTCAAGATTCTTTTAAAGGTACATCCATTGTGTTGTTGGGGATCACATATTGCAAACGTTATAAACGGTGTTATTTTAACGATGAGGTCCGAATGTTACCGAAAACTATCATTTTGATGATAGTAGACTTAGCATATTGACGATATGAAGGTAAAAGTGGTGATTTCTGATCGAAAACCGGACAATGCACAGCGTGTGGCGCGCGTCAATGAATCAAACGTAATTTTTGAATCTTATTTATAACAGACTAAATGACAAAATTGGGTTGATTATGTTAAATAGGTCATATAAATACTGTGCATGTAAATGGGACGTTCAGTTTCGGTTTCTACACATGCATAATGATGTTACTCGATTTTAATTGGAAACTAGTAATTATGATATATTTGGCGATTGGGGATAAATATGCAAGTTGAGTGAATTTATTTGTATTGTAGATAGCACATGTGATGAGTTCGAACGTTTTAAAGCCAAATACAATTTCATGAAACACAATGGATGCACCTTTAAGTGATCTCCAGGTGTGAGTAAGCGAGTAATACGAATCCAGGATGCAATGCGACAAGCTATATCGATAGAGACCATCTGGTATTCCAATAAATGGTTTAATGTCATTGGGTGCTTGGTGTCTATTATAAGTGATAATTATATGGTACATTAAAAATGTCACAAACATAGGTTGTTTTGTATTTGGACCCTTTTTTGAGACTTCTTTGATTGTCATGAGACTGCTGGGGCGATGAATCATGGCATCTTGTACTGGCGACTTTTACACGTACATTCTAACGATTATGTGTGACAGAAACAAAAGTTGCTTATGTTAAAGGTACATCCATTGTGTTGTTTGGGGTCACATATGCTAAACGTTATAAATTGTGTTATGTTATCGGGAAGTACTGACTGTTGCCGAAAATTGCCATATTGATCTTTGTCGACTGAGTATATTGACGATATGAAGGTAAAAGTAGTGACTTCTTATCGAAAACCGGACAATGTACCGCGTGTGGCGCGCGCCAATGAGTCAAACGTAATTTTGGAATCTTATTTATAACAGACAAACTGATAAATTTGGGTTGATCATGTTTGATAGGCCATATAACTACTGTGCATGTAAATGGGACGTGTAGTTTCGGTTTCTGCACATGCATGATGATGTTTCTATATTTTAATTGTAAACTAGTAATTATGATATATTTGGTGATTCGGGATGAATATGCAAGCCGAATGAATTTATTTGCACTGTAAACAGCACACATGGTGAGTCGGAACGTATTAAAGCCTAATAAAATTTTATGAAACACAATGGATGCACCTCTAATCATTATATCGAAAGTCTTATTGGTTGGAGGCGCAAACCGCCTCCAACCTGATACGCAGTTGGATTTCACGCCATATTACTGTTGGAATATTCAAAATAAACTTTCGACCAATCATGCATGGCCTCTTCATACTTTGGAAAAAGCATATGACCAACGAACACGGCTGTAACAAATTTGTAACCACGTGACCATGTGGGTTATCCGAAATAATTATCCCCTTTTACTGCGAAAAGAGATTTTGTCTAAACATCTAAAATAGAAACGACCGTTGTGTTATTCTGAGTCTGAAAGTAAGTAAACATAAGATTTTTCAATTCAAAGCCATTTTACACCTCCATGAGCAGACATGGACCAATTCAAGTGCATAATTTCGCACTGCAGTTTCGGAAAATCCAAGAAACTTTACAAGCTAATGTTATACGCGCGGAGCAAGCAAATACTAAACGATAATAGTGGTTGTCAATCAACACACCAACCTTCCACTCAGTTGTCAATATTTTCAAATTTCAATGCCAATCAGACTTGCATAATGGTACTCAATGTACTGTTACTGAATTAATGATAGTGAAGCTTGTACATGTATAAGCACATATTGAATAGAACCATATTTATGTCCAAACTGATAGCACCAAGCATGAGGATAGCGGGCCATTATCTTTGTATAAAAAAGGTCCATATGCCTTCCTTCCACAGATAAACAGAATATGCTTCATAATCAATCGAATTGGTACACTTTAAATTTGCAAATGTTTAACAAATGGTTGACTGCTTGTTTCAGGGAAAATAGGCATACATATTCATATTGCTGGAATCTAACAATGACACAACTCTCAACAACGTTTTGATCAAATTCATAATATAGGCCTACTTCAAAATTGGAGAAAAAGCACCCGGGAGTTGTGCTTTAAAATAAATCGGGGAAGTTGAATGTTCACTTTCATTTTCAAATGATAGATTATATATAATATATAATTTTATTTTAATTATGAATAAATAATGTATGTAAATTGAAAAGCATATACACAACTTAAATGATCGAGGTGAAATTCTTTTATTTGCGACTTTTGAATTGAATAACTAATTGTGTGATTAGTAATCAAAGCTTTTATCCCCCAAAATGACCATAATGCAGGCTTCATTTTGCTATATGTACATATGACATACATATCCTTTTTATAATATATTTTAGCCTTAACAAGATGCCTCCAACCATGCCTTTTTAAAGGCTTTTCTTGTATCTGAACGATTGACACTTTAAATACTGTAATATAATCACAGATAACCCGTTAAAGTTCGATTCCCGTACTGGCTCGTGGTATTGTCACATCGGTTGAAGACAATCAATTTGTGGGTGTTGACTGTTGAAACGCCGCGGAATGGAGGTTACAACCTTACGTCTTCATATACCCTCTAAATTAATTGTATAATTGCTTATTAATTGCAATAATGAAACGGAACCAAGCTTACCCCGTTATCGTTGAGAAGCCCGTAGGGACAGGTGGTGTTGACGCACTGGTCGAAGACGTTCACCGGGCCGGTGTTGAGTGAAGTGATGTTGGTGGTGATGTTACCGTTGATGAGGACCACGCCGAGAGCGTCTCTGATCAAACAGCTACCTGAGGACCAGACCATGCCCAGGTAGATGATGGTAGTCAGGAATATAGCCAGGAATGTACCCTTCGGGATAGCTGATGATGGGTCCTGCCAGATTAAAACCATTTGTTTCAAACTTTATGTATGTGAAGATAAAATGATGTAGTACAGAAAATGTAGTTTTTATGAATGCTGAACAATGAATGTTCGTTTGTTTCAGAGTAAATGTTTCCTGTAATATTAGTTTTGTTGACAGTCTTTTATAATGTGTTTTTCATTCAGTTTGATAATCAATTTTCTACAAACACGAGCAACTCAATCGTATTTCGTTATGAAAGGGAAATTAGCCTTCAGAAAAGCATTTACCTTCTGCAGATGTAAAGTAAAGCCTGTAATGATTCATCATTATTACAAGTTCAAGGTTTCAATAGGATGTATGAAAACAAAACCAGTAGAACTGTGAACACACCTTGAGGTCGCCCGATATGTTTGCACCTGCCTGGATACCTGTCGAGGCGGGGAAGAAGATTGAGAACACCTGGAAGAAGCTAACTCCCCGGAATTCTGGCAGAAAATTCTCAAGGAACAGTTCCCCTGTAATGTAAATACATTGTTTTAAGTAGTGAACCTGAACTGTCCAGGAAAGACGACCAATACACAGATGTATACTGTATAGTCTTTGAGTTTTTATAGTGACATGAGATATGTGGTTGAATAGATGTATAGTCTTTGACAAGTGACATGAGATATGTGGGTCCATAGATGTCAACCAGGTGAAGCCCAATCTCATCACGTATGTAGTTCCGTTCGCTTCCCACTGAGGTTACATCCTTCATAATTCCTATCTATATATATTGTTTTCGGTAGAAAATCTGAAAGGAGTAACTTCTGTGGGGAGAGAATGGTGCAGTTTCGGACTTTAACATATAATATTGTAACTGGTTTTTTTTTAATAATGAAGAGTCATATCGGATCATTATATAAACAGATCAAAGAATTAATTTATATATTTCATTCAATAGACCATTTTAATACATATATTTCAAGTAAAAAAACCGTACATTGTTGTAAAATGATAAATAATGTATGATGTTAAAATGTTTGGACAGAGCGTGCCTACTATTTGGGACTAACTGAATTAAACACTGAACAAGTGCTTTATCCACATGGCTTACTAATGATTTTGTCACTCCACTTCATTTACTCTCCTTTGCGAACACATTGCATGACCTGATACACGATGATATTGCATCATGATGTGGAATTCCAAGAGATTGCCTACCTGAATACCCGAGGAAGCCCTTGGCTTGTTTCTCAGGAGTCGCCGGTAGAAACGTTCCAATGAAGAAGTTCACAATGGCCGCCAGAAGTATACACAGCAACACTAACTGGGCCTGTCGAGAACGATGAAGTCCAATCAGGGATAAACATTATGTAAATAGTAATTGAAGAATTTATATTTCACTGTTTCAGCATATTGTATGAAAAGTTTAAAGTCAATCTTACCTTAGCTTCAAAGTCGAGTCCTATGAGCACGATACACAGAATAAGTACTGACGTCGCCACCCCGATGATACGCACTTCATGGAGGGGATCCCCTGTAATCACGGCTCCGTACTCCTGCAAACCAGAGTTCATGCACCAACTAACTTCGAGTTGAGTATGTTGTGTCGAGGAAATTCAAATGGTTTTTAAACACAATCATCCTCTCTTCTTAAAGGCGTTTAGAAGAGATCGTTGATCAATTAAACATAGAATAGTAGGAATACGGATATAACTGGCATCACTGTCTTAGCGAGTTAGACCAAAAGTTAGAACTGACTATATTATAAGAGTAAAACCTTGGTCCTGTCACTTACCCACATAAGGTCTCTGACAGTTTCTGCAAAGCCCACAACATACATGGCAGCTGCTACGGCGTTAGCAATAGAGAATATCACTCCTATAGCACCGCCGAACTCCGGGCCGAGACTCCGGGATATCAAATAATACGCTCCACCTAGAGGGTAAATGGCATCCTTATTTTAAGAACTTCAATTTGCATTTTTAGATGTGAACAAAAACGTTATGAATACAGGTTCTAAATACTATCTTGATTCGAAATGATTCTTTGTAACACTGTGAACATTTAAGCATTTGAAACACACAAAAAGATAAAAAAAAAATTGTTTATAGACATTGGCTCTGCAGCTCATCAGCGTTTATGATTATAATGAAGACTTCCTTGTGAAATAATATTATATAAATGCAATGAATCGTCACCAAACAGGCACTTCGCGGTCATAAGAAGAAGTTGAAAAATAACTTTCTATGACTCACACTCGATGTCACATGCTTTATAAATTTGCTCTCAATTCATGTGACCATTAGGATTGCATTGGACATTTCATTAAAGTCATTAAAGGGGTGCACCAATTTAGAGTTACCCTGTCACGCTCTTATTTTTTGGAGTAGTAAA
The DNA here is from genome assembly GCA_936450465.1 of Gibbula magus. NCBI lineage: Eukaryota > Metazoa > Mollusca > Gastropoda > Trochida > Trochidae > Gibbula > Gibbula magus. Next base: position 72,922,861 of record OW388289.1, on the reverse strand, counting down.
CATATATATAATATCGTTGTCTCCATCCAACAAAGATCATATTCTTGAATATTGATCTTATTAGCGTTATGGGTTCTTGTGGAAAGTTCTTTAAAGATTCATATAAGGGTGTATAATCCTGCAACGCCCATAATTGAGGGGGTCAAGACCAAAACTAGAAACTTTAGTCTCCATGTGACAAAGATTATTCTGAAAGGTTCAGCTCACAGGCTGGAAGGAAATATAGATATAGGTAGATATAGGTATTACACTATATATATAACGTTATATATATAGTGTATTACCTATATCAACCTATATCTATATTTCCTCCCCAGCCTGTGGTTCAGCTTCCTATTCCAATCAGTTTTGGAGAGGTCAAAATTGCCATGGACGGACGCCGGACGAGGGCCGATGTCATAATCCCATCTGATATTTCAGGTCTGGCGAGCTTAAAAGATCCTGTTCTACTATTTTGAACAAATGGTTGAATTCGAAATTTCGACTTACCTCCCTTGACCTCGCCGTTTGTACAAATGGCGGCCATGGACATGGTTGTGACGGAAGTGACGAAGGCTGAGAGCAGGATGATGACACTAGCGAATCCTATCCCTGCTTGACCCGTGATCCAGGTGAGACGCAGGAAGAGCATCACCCCGAAGATGTTCAGCAGGCACCGTATCTGTAATCACCATGGTTACAGTGAACTTGGATAAATCAATTAGTATTTAACGTTTCATCGAATCGACGTTAAACGGCAACGTGAAATGGACGGAAACCAATAGATTTTTGTGAATTAAACATTAATATTGATTTTAAAAATATGTTGAATAAATTTGTTTAAGGAAATGTAATTGCAAGAAAAATATCAACTATCAGATACAGTTAAGTATGACTCAAACCAACACTATAATGTTTCGGACGAAAAAAGTTCTGTTTGATAAGGTAGTCTCAAGCAAAATAATTTAAGAAAATATAAAGCAGTAAAGTATAAAGTATCTTCCATGGGCATACTCAATGTAAAATGATTCAAATGTGGACGTCAAGATTTTAAATGAAGCTTTTTAATAATCTACACAATAGAGAATGAACAAATCCCCAAGGTCTACCAGAAGTATAATTGGCAACAATGAGGAGATTGGAAATTGGAACTAAGTAGTAGAACACGTACCAAGACCCCCTGAATCCAGCCCATCTTTGGACTCGGTTTACTCGGAGATTTCCTTTTGTCGTCATCATTTTCGTCGTCCACATCGTCACTCAGGTCGTCACCCATCTCGGTCACCTGTCAACGATCATCAGAACTAGTTAGTGAAACAACTGACAGTTCAAACAGTACGACTAGTTGAAACAACGTGTAGCGTCAGTAAAAAGGACTGTACGACGTCATTTTGTGGAGATCATATTCGAGGTAATACTCCAATGTTTATATACCACATTATGTCTTTTAAATTTTCCGTGTTAATCTCTTGAAATACAATAATTCAATCAGCATAATATTATGAACATATTGTGAAAATATTTACCATATACCAGCATAATGGATTTAAAATAATCAAATGTGCAAATAATGTGAAATCATTCGTTATGTATATCAACTATGTACCTTTAAATCAATGAAGAGAATACACATGTTTACAATCTTAAATATTGCAACTTTTAACAATATGTCTTGAATGACATGTAAACGAAATATTTCCTTATACATGTTTTACAGACATACAATTTCAAATATCCTCTCTACATAGTATCATTGCTTTAGATTAGTTTGAGGTGTTTGTGTAAACGGTAAAGTTTTTACAGTTATCTGAAGTATGTTTGATTTTTAGATTAATAGAGAGTATAGATATTATTTGATCCGGCTTTGCTTGTTTTTACTCACCAAATATACTATTTGTTTAATACTGTTTGTTATCACTTACTCTTACATTATACATGGATTATATGCTTCTCACATATTTGTACAGAAGTATGATAGTTTTATGTGACATGGCGTGTGAATCTCAAGTGTTTCTCTGTATGATATGACAGCCCAGAGAGAGGAATACCTACAAGGGAAGACAAGTATAAGAGCTATAAAATAAAATCATATTTCACGCATGCCATAAACAGCATGTCATTAACCATGTATATACACTGCGAATTTGCATTTAAGATGCTCTTCATTCCTCACTCTATTGCAATTAATCCTCTCAGGTTTCGGGCGTTTTTGTGAGACAAGTGTTCATAGTATGCAGAAATGTTAATATGATTTAACATAAACAGTAAAGGAATGCAGTTCTATATGTCAAAGAACAAGTTTTAGCTGTCGGTATTTAAACTAAAAAGTTTAAGCTACTAGCTTATTTCATTCTCAATCAATATACTATGCATTTAAAGCAAACTCATCGTTATGAATAGTACATTTTGAAAGGAACAACGAAACCAAGCATGTCTTTTGGAAACCAAATAAAAATATAATTAACCATCTTTCACTATTTTGTATATCTTACTCAAACAATTATTTATTTCCTTATTATTTATTTCATTATCATTAGTGTATTAGTGGTAAAGAGTACCTTTGAAGAAATGACCCATTCAGCAAATTGAAAAATTCTCTTAGCAAATTAATATTTAAAAATCAGTCAGCATTTATCATATTCTGATCATGTAACTTCTACTATAATCAAAAGCCAATTTTATATATTTTAGATCAAACCCTTGTTTTAGTGACAAACAGTACCCTTGAAACATATTCACTAAGCAAACGAAACAATACAATTTGTTCCCGTTTATGACTCTCTGTTCTTAAAACTTCTACTAGAATCAAACGCCAGTTAAGGGACCAATAAAAGCATCTCCTCAGAGAGAATAGAGAATCGAGTAATTAATAAATAGTAACCTATTCAGCAACTGAAACAATACGAGTTTTGACAACACAAAATCAGTTTACTATTTTATGTTCATATATCTTCTACTAGAATCAAACGCCAATTACTACGTTGATAAGAGACCAATAAACCATCTCCTCAGAGATAATAGAGAGTCCGGGCCAGACATTTCAATTGTCCACCTGGGGTCATGTCTGGCTGTGATACTTCCATAAGATAGAAAACTATCGACAGTTTGAGCATTGAACTCTAGTACCACAGATCGAAACATTGAGATCCTGACGTTTTCAACTCAATCAGCATGTTAGTCAATAAGGAGGAATTTCAAACAATGTAAAACGTTGCATCAAATTTAATATCCTTGTTCTGTATCAATATATACGTGTCGTGCACTGTTTGCGCCCCAAGGCTAAGGAACATTTGCATCGGTAATAATTAATATGTTCAGGGTGTTAGTTTAATGTACAAATTATGTCATGAACAATATTGATAATCATCGATGTGCTTGGGGCATTGTTCTGATTCAATCTAAGAGCAATTAAGCTTTGGTAACAAGATAAACTACGTGATAAAGATATGAATGACGAGTTAAATAGTTTTTCACATCACTTTAAAGATGATGATCTTGCAGACGGATTTCTATGGCATTTTATTTGATATACAGTGGGAAGTAGATTCATATACACGGACAAAAAGAAGCAGAACACACTTGGGTTTTTAAACAGTAAAATGTTCTTTGATGTCATTTTAGAAATTTACTTGAGACTTTTTGTGGTTAAGTTTCAAAATACCAAATCAAAAGTATTGTTGACCCAAACATGGTATTATGTTGAAAAGATGCAATTTGCAATGATAAACCCAAACACAAAGTATTAACCTCACGTGGTTCCTGTGGTTAGGTCTATGATTTTCGATGTATGCAATCCAGGTCAACAAACGTGTTGAGGTCATGGTATCATAAGAACGTATTCAAAATAAGTTTTAAAAACTTGAGCCCCGATCTATTCCTGAGGTGAGCTCTGTGATTATCGGCGCGTTAAAACCATTTTCGATCATTAATAGATCCACATCAATGTAAGAGATATAGTTGGACATTAGGCTAAGAGAAACTATTTATGAATCTGACCTGTTCCTCTCGGAGCTGCTGCAGGGTTGGTCTCTGTCTGAAGGAGTGTAGAGCGGACACCATGTTCTGGTAGTGGCTCACGTGGGGAGTCACCTCCATGGCGTCCTGGAAGTCCCAGTCTCCCTGGATGCTCGGTCTGCCACTGCTCTGGAGCGAGAAGATCGACATTCTGGACATCCTCCTGGCAGCCAGGTTCGACATGTCGATGCTCGATCGGTTGGAACGGTTATGGGGAAGGTTGATGAACTTTGGTTGGTCGTGGAAGATGACAGTGGAGGTTTTCCTACTGGGAACTCTGGAGGAAGACCTGGAACTATTGTCCTGGCCAAGCGAATAAGCGGAGTGCTTCCTCAGGTTGGATTTACCGGGTTTTTTCTTCTCATACACTTGACTTGGAAATCGAGGGAATGTTGGTTCTCCACTGTCGACGCTAGTTCTCCTGGACATGCTCGGTTCCGAGTCGGGATCGATGAGGTTTATTGTGATGTATTTACTACCTCCAGGAGCTGACGAGTCGGGCATGTTGACGGTAAAGGACTTACTTTCTGCAAACATTTGGTCCTCGCTCCGGCGTCTGTCCTTTGCTTCAGGTGCAAGTCCTGGTTGGTTGAAGTTTTCTGCAAATGCTGGATCCATCGTCACCTGACCAGGTCTTCTTCCACTCCTTAAAGGCTTCAATTCGTCATCAGATGCCTCCTTCTCAACTGATTTATCTTCATCGGTGATTCCATCGTTGGTTGCATCTGCTCCATTGCATACAGCTTCGCTAATTACTGTCTTGACAGAGCCATCCGTTTGTTCAGCTTTGGATGAATCCATGTTATAGCTGCCTATGACATGAAGTTAAGACCAGGTTAAGAGGGTATGACAGCAAATGCCGAGGGTCCCTGCATTAATAAGGTGTAGAGCGGTGGAATGATGCTTGCTGGTCCTACTAGCAGCGCCCCGAGCTAGTCTCCAGTTGTCAGAGTGTTATGTCTCTATGTGACGTCAAGGCTAGCCCCAAGTTAAGCTGGGACATATATTACTGCTTGAGAAAAACCGTCACAACTTTGTTTGCTGTCTCTGTTCGCTTTCATAACGAGTCTGCGCGTGTTGTGACTTAACCAACGAAAATATTACTGATATGTTAATTAAGTGACGTCGGGTTTCTTATAAAATAAAGGATTATGTTATTTGTTTATTGTTGACATGTTTTTCCTAACAAAAATGCCGCTGCAAAATGGAAAACGATGACATATTTTTAAAGAACAATTGTATACGCCCCTGATATTTTTTTAAAATGCTGCATGAAACAAAAACTTTTATTTTAATGACAACCGAACCCATTGAAGTCTAAGCAAACATCCTAAATCATGATCCTGTGTACATTTGGTTTGATCTTATTTACTCAAGCTTCCGGCATGTGTTGAGCACATGAGACCTGCATATAGATACACAGATTTGTACATGATTACTAACTTCTCGTGTATATTTCAAATGTGACCATGAAAGTGCTTACCATAGATTTATTCAATGTGTTGACACATACAATGAACGTACCTCGAATAGTTTTCAACATACGACAATTTTTTAGTTGATTCAAACTTTAACCATAACCCTTGACTTCGACATGTCATATTTACGATATCCATGATTTGGACAGTTTCGGAAATATACACTGTGTACTATGTATATTGTTAACTCACTATTGTTTCTATATAGTTTTGATAACTCGTTACATATTGAATGCGTCTGCCAACTGAGATAAGGTATTGCTTACTTATATCCAAATACAATGTTATAATATATCAAAGTGATGTTCCACCATGCTCGAGATTTTAATTATGTGGCGTTGCATTCAGTACAGATTATTATTGTATAGAGGATTGTCAATGAAAGGTATAGGACATAAAATGTATTTCCCTTTTGACAGAGATCATGTATACGTACCTTCAGATACTATTTTTCAAAGCTATATTTATATTCCAACTATATTAAACTTCTGGCAACCAAGGTAATGAGACGAAGTCATTTTGAGTTTGCATCGATGTGTCTACATCTTAAAGTGTTGTTTCCTTCCTCGTGTACTCGGTAGTCAGGAAGGGTTAAGCATGAATAGATACTCCAATGTTACTACGGGGTCGTATACCATAGATACTCCAATGTTACCACAGGGTCGTGTAACAGTCATTCAACGACTTTAAACTGTCGTCAAGTTGCTTTAAGTCTGCTGTTCAAGTGTTTTAGTGACACTTTCATTTTATTATTTATGCTATAAGTCAAGGCCACGTTCGAAGTAAACTTTGGAGATATAGACCAGTTTAAGATTCATATCTATGTTATGGCGCACTTATCATTCATTACGACCTTTCTCTAATCAAATTTTAAAAAAATGATACTGTCGAAATCACCGAGGGATATAAAAAGTATGTAAGCAATATGAAAACATATGACTATACATAAAATGGCATATTAGTAATTACTGTATTTTTATACTACGCTAACTGACAAAATGTCATTAATAATCATTTTTGAAGGTATAGATGAAATGCCAAGAAACTAAATGCAATGCCAGTTATCATGGTGATACCGTTTTCTTGTTTGAAACTAATTTTTTAAATTTGATTCCGTGATCTAAGTACATAATATTAGAAGAATAAAATGTATTTGGTAACTTCTCTGAAGGTAGATAAATATGATGTAAGGTGGCATTGCATTTTAAACACATTTTTGGAGAGTGTGCCTTTCAACGATGTGTTTGTGGCATTGAATAAAGTTATCGCATTTCTGATTCTATCAACATATTCTTTTTAACATGTAAAAAATATAACCATCAATAAATCATGCAATTAAATGCATGCATGCATATATAATATCTATACTATAATATATGATAATACAAAATTAAGTTCAAACTTGTCCAACCTTAAGGTCTCATATAGAAAAATACAATTTCATCACATTCACCTGATGGGACCCGTAATGGTCGAAAGCATGCTTGTGAATTATGAATAAATCATCGTGATTTCTTCGACAACTGTATTTTTCTATATATAGGATAGAATCTTTGTATAGTTGAATATGCAATGCTTTCGTAAAAAGGGAGATAGTAAGATGAGATCAAAACGTTATGCATAGTCTCTGCAGTTAATACACGGCCAAGGGACATGACTTTATCGTTACTATTCAGCAATGTCATACATTCAATTTTAACATACAAGCCACTGTTTGGTCGTACAAATCTCCATCAACATTACCTTCTCTATTGTTTAAGAAGAAAGTGAACGCATAACACACTCCCGAGGAAGGAACGTGTTCGGAAATATTTCTGACAGTTTGAGTTTCTACAATTTTTCATCCTACCTCCAACGTCATAGCGGCCCCAGGCTTTAACGCAATCTACCTTTAATTACTCTCTCTATGTATGTACAACAGGTATGTGTATTCATCTTGACCCTGCTTAAGGCGGATTTGCGTTGTATAGGTATTGTTTGCATCTTAGACACTATTTTTTTTATTTTCCTTTTGCATATATTGTCTTTCATTCGGCTCCTCATAAACTGGAGACAAATATTTGAAGTTTCCATTATGTTTTAAATGTATTTTATTCCATGAAAACGATCAGATCGGTAAACAAGTTTTCATATGTCTGAAGTAAAAAATAATTATTTGTATCATGTTATCATGACAATACTGTACGAAATGTGAACATGTGAGGTACTTTCTTTCAGAACTTCTGTGATATCTTATGGAACATTTAAACGAAATAAATCTTGTTGTCTGCAAGAATTAAAACAGGTCAAACATTTAAATACGTTATCATGAATGTTGACAATATCTAATACATTGAGGACAAGATACACTGACACAGAGACACATTACATCACCACAGTATACTAACATGATTACTGTGGTAGTTTTACTGGTATATTGAGGTTGATTGCCTATATGTTCGATTCTCAACAAGCACATATGATAAATAAAACAATACGTTATCTATACATCTATGAAAATCATTCTGCTAAAACTATGTATCCATGATCATATACAGTAGAGAACAGTGTCTTGTTCAGGTAGAACGGATAATACAGAACTGTGTTACTTCAACTAGACTAGTAACTAGACTGCCCAAACAATTAACGTAGGCATAAGCAGGGACCTTATATAGTATATAAGGTCTCTGGTATAAGAACCAAAAGTACTTTATAGCTGGATTCAACATGTTTCATTATATCAATAATCGTTTCGTCGTAACATGTACACAGGTACTGTTATGTAAGGTACGTTAATTATTTTAACTTTACAGCATATAAGACATGCTGAATTAACGTATTACCTTATAAAGACAAGGACTTAATGGATGTTCAATCTCTTTATTTCACAATGGCGACGTTTCGGTAAAGATATCTTTACTCAGGTGTCTTGTTCAGGTAGAACGGATAATACAGAACTGTGTTACTTCAATAACTAGACTGCCCAAACAATTAACGTAGGCATAAGCAGGGACCTTATATAGTATATAAGGTCCCTGGTATAAGAACCAAAAGTACTTTATAGCTGGAGTCAACATGTTTCATTATATCAATTATCGTTTCGTTGTAACATATACACAGGTACTGTTATATAAGGTACGTTAACTATTTTAACTTTACAGCACATCAGACATGCTGAATTAACGTATTACCTTATAAAGACAAGGACTTAATGGATGTTCAATCTCTTTATTTCACAATGGCGACGTTTCGGTAAAGATATCTATACTCAAACGTCGCCATTGTTAATAAAGAAGTTAAACATCCATAAATTCCTTGTCTTTCTATTACACCAACTTCTAGAATGCCTCTCAAACAGTTTATTACCTTATAGCCTATATACAAGTATATATATACAAAATTGAACATGTTGCAGTACTGTTCATTACCCTATACCTGTCAAACAATATAAAGAGCTTTATTGGACCGGCATATAAGTAAGTGTGTGGTTTTGAGTCATATATCAATCAAAGGAGTTTTATTACTAAAGAGCTGCATGTGACTGGGTTTCCTATATGCATGTATCTGTGTACTGTATATGTGTACTGTATCTGTGTACTGCATGTTTCAGTTCAGTTTACGGTGTGTGATTAACCTGACAAGCATGAGAAAGTTGACGCTCTCATGCGTCTCTCTCTCTCGCCTCTTAACGAATGATATGTTCATACTCATTTTCTACCACATTTGTCTTAGTGTTTGAGGGGATTTATCCCACCTTGAATGATGAATCTTAATGAATAACGAAACATATATACGAGTTTTAAACAATAAGTCTTTATGCATCTTATAATATAGTTATTGTTTATATTACTGTATATATATATTTACGAGAAATATGCTTCCATTGTGTCTGTTTCACTGTTAGTATAGAGAATAAAACTCAAGAAATGTCAATATGACATTTACAATGGTGTTGTTGTTTAATTGCTTGTTCATGGCTTTATTTTTTGGTTTATATTTTTGTTCATTTGGAGAGGAGGGAAGTAATTTTTTCTGTTTATGTAATGAGTCACTTTATATAGGCGAGTTTTATATCAGTCATGGCGAAAACAAACTTTATCATTACATTCGTTTACAAGAATTAATTTTCAATTATGATGTTTCATCTTTAATGATGGCTTTAAATGATTAACATTTTAAAGAGTTTTTAACCATGAACTTGTGTCGTCTCTGTTGTTATTAGTTTAACCGTTTACAAGACAGTTTCCATTGTTGTTCCTCGAATGTCGGGAGGACATTCATTAGCACATTCAATAGCTATTTTTGAAATTATTTTGTAGTAGTTATATTGATTTATATATGCGAGCTATATGTATCTTTTGTTTTGTTAATTATTGTGCAAGTACAAGCGGTAACAAATGAGTCTTCTGTAATATGTTACCGTTGTTCGAAACAATATATCTTATCTAAAAAAAATGTGTGAATTGTTTTATTTCATTGCAAATGAGTGAAATATTGAGTTTCGAATATTATATGTTATCTTATTCGCAATTGGTGGTTATGACAGGTTCACATACAACGCTGAGGAATAACAGCGTTATTAAATGAAGAACTTGAACAAACATCCATGTGTATATTGTTTAATATTCACACGTACACCTCATAGAACAGGGACTCTAGGACGGATGCAAAAAACAAATAAACCACCCACCAGTAACACTGTTGCTTCTTCACTTATTTATTGTTCATTTGCATATATAGAGGATATTATATGAGTGTCTATGTCATACTATGTTTACGACACGAGTGCCTGAATATGAGTATTTCCCGAGCGAGAGCGAGGGATATACCGATATTCAGGCACGAGTGTCGTAAACATAGTATGGCATAGACACGGATATAATATTTTGTTTATTACCGAAGTCGTAAAATTAATGAAAACACGCTAAACTCCACTTTCAACCATAGGCTGGCGACCCGCCATCGCGCATTTAGAACGCAAGGTCATAGACGAAACGTGACGTAATAGCATTATTTATGACGTCACGTCACCATGACAAAGTGATATGTTGCCCTAGGGCATCGTATGAAGAATATGAACCCCGATATGATTGCCCTCGTAGGTAATAAAAATGGATACTTTAAAAGTGAAATTCGGTCTATGAATTCGTGCCTACTTGTTTCATATTAATGAATGCAAATATTTTAACATGCCTTCATTTATTTTGCATGACGATTGCTAGATTTGCCAAAGATATCTGTAGAATAAGTTCTAAATAAGTTCATACTCAGACATGATGTAATGTTAATAGTTTTATAGAACACTGCATGACTAAGAGAGACTTGCATGCTACCGTGACATCCAGTCGTTCTAAGACAGCATGTTTTCTTAATTCGTGATTCCTTAGAAGGAATCGTTAAAATAGGCATTCAAATACCATGATTCATCTTCATGAAACTTATTTGTAGTGTTTTCTTTACTTGTACGTGTACTTATACACGCTTGTCAAAAAAAATATAAGTTTTAGACCAATCACATTTTATTTAAGCATAATATCAATATAAACAAAATAATTTAAAAAATCAATTGTAATAAAATTAACATGAAGTGATACATTTAGAGTTATCTCTTATAAGGTTTATCGTTAAATTTCGATTTCAAAATGCTTATATATTATATTACTGGAGATTTGAACTTGAAGCTGCATGTTGGCAACATTGATGAAATCGTTCCTTCTAAACCGTTAGTGAAGGGTTACTTCCCTTTACAAACATGATGGCTTCTTCCATAAAACAGGGGAAAATATTGTTAAGAAAAGAAATGAAAGCGAAGCTGTCAGCTATGCCGGATAATCTGAAACGGATTCAATCACAAATTGTAACACGAAAAGTAACTATTGATATACGTTCTTTGCTTCTTTATTGTTAATAGGACAGAAAACTGTAGGCTACTGTGTGTCTACATAGCTTGTGGCCTACACTAGGGGGGCACTTGATTTGCACTATCCCGGGCATAGCCCGGTATAGCCCGGTCACGTGAGCGGTCTACCCGGGTGATCCGAACAGACAAAACAAATCAACTTGATTCGGGTTATTGTTATGGCAACCATCATAGCCAACTTAGTTGCCCTGCAATTAACAATCGAACTTTTCTAAAGTGTTTGCGACAATGACAACGATATCTCCACAACGATGAACAATATTATTACTTCTGCTAGAAGTGTTTGCTACATTAGTCTTTCCATTAAGTCCTCTAATAAATAATTATACCCCCGCTACGAAGTAAGCGGGGGTATATAGCGGTCATATAGCGTCCTTCCGTCCGTCCGTCCTTCAGTCCCTTCCGTCCGGTCAAAAACCGTCAAAGGTACATCAATCAAACTTTGTACAGTTGTTAACCATGTTCTTCCGATCGCGCACATACAATTTTCAATATTTCTGAGATTAAATTTTGTTGTCGTTCCCATGGAAACGTCACTTTTAAGACTTAGTTTTATTGTGTTCAGTGGGGACAAGTTTTCTCGGATACTGTTCAACCTAGATGAATGAAATTTTGGTTGTGAGTACTCATGACCATACTCTTTATCGAGTTCGAAAACCAGTTCCGAAATATTATTTTTTACGGAGTTATGGCCCTTGAATCCGAAATTGAACTTAGTACCAAAAGAACTGTGATGCTCCAATGGGGACAAGTTTTCTCGGAAACTATTACATCTAGGTGAATGAAATTTGATATGGAGGTAGTCCAGATGATACTCTTCATCGAGTTCGAAAACCAGTTCCGAAATATTATTTTTTATGGAGTTATGGCCCTTGAATCAAAAATTGAACTTTGTACCAAAAGAGCTGTGATGCTCCAATTGGGACAAGTTTTCTTGGCAACTATTACATCTAGGTGAATGAAATTTTACATGTAGGCAGTCCAGATGATACTCTTCATTGAGTTCACAGTCCAGTTCCGAAATATTATTTTTACGGAGTTATAAGCCCTTGAATCTGTATTTGAACTTGGTACAAATTACCAGTGTGATGCTCTAACAGAAAAAAGTTACCTGGCATGGCGTCCGGCGTCTGTCCATCCGTCCATCCGTCCGTCCATCCGTCCATCCGTCCATCCATCCGTAAACTTTTTGCGTTTTCGACTTCTTCTCCAGAACCAATAACTCCACAGAGCTGAAATTGTATGTGCAGACTCCTTGGCTAATGGGGATTCTAAATTGTAGATTTCGTGACCAAGTGACCCCAAATGGAGTCACAGGAGTCACAACCTTTAAAACCTATTTTCATCTTCTTCTCCAGAACCACTTGGTCTAGGGAGCTGAAAAGTTGTGTGCAGACTCCTTGGTCAATGGGGTTTCTAAATTGTAGATTTCGTGACTCCATGACCCAAAATGTGGTCACAGGGGTCACATCCTTAAAAACCTATTTTCATCTTCTTCTCCAGTTCCTAAAGGTCTAGAGAGCTGAAAAGTTGTGTGCAGACTCTTTGGCCGATGGGGATTCTAAATTGTAGATTTTGTGACCCTGTGACCCCAATCTAGGTCACGGGTCATGACCCAAAAACCTATTTTCATCTTCTTCTCCAGTTTAAATGTAAAGCTATAGAAAGGTGAAATGTTGTGTAGAGATTCTTTGGTCAAAGGTGATTCTTAATTGTAGGATTAGTGACCCTGTGACTCCAAATGTGTGTCACAGGGGTCATGATCTAAAACCAATATTATTTTGCTTGTTAACAATGTATTACTTGAGATAACTTAGATATTCAACCTTTGATAATAAATCAATAAAATCATAATGAACTACAGAGCCCATGGCTCTATTTTTTCTTGTTGTCTTGGAAATGTTTAGATGGAAAGATATACAATATTTTCAAATATGCAAAAACGAGTTTGGTCTGTATGCCGCCATTATCGCCCGCGATAGCTCGCTCATTTGAAACCGGGTCAACCGGGCTAACCCGGCGGGCGATTTTGAACACCCGCCCGCTTGAATCAAGTGCGTCGCCGCTTCACAAGCGGGTTGCTGGTGAAAACGGGCGACCCGGGCGATAGCCCGGCTGGCAAATCAAGTCCGCCCTAGATCTAGTACTCGGTCAGTGTTCGGCCTATATATATGTAGTCTCAAGACACAAGATTAAAACTAAACTTAATTTTGAATTTAGTTTTTTGTTTATATGGGTGTCTATATGCGTTATTGATTATATTTTCATTTCTGGAAGACATTGGTTTAAGTAATTTATCAAGTAAAGCATTTAATTCATGAACTGGGCTCCGTTCCATAACAGCAAGCGCTTATAATCGCTCATTGATCGCTCAATGTAGCGCTCAAGTAGCGCTCAAGTAGCGCTCATTCTCTCCTGAACGACACGGTGCAAAACCTCAAAGTCCGCTCGCTTTGCTACGTAGCGCTACATTTAGCAATCGCGTTCAAGAAAGGTTTCAAAGTAATCGCTAATTGAGCGATTACTTTGAAACCTCTCTTGAACACGGCCCTGATGTAAGATAAAGAAGACTAAAGAGTCGTTCCCCTTAGTTAAGATTCATGAAAACACTGCAACTTGATTAAAAGTAAATGAAAAATTTAGGATCTCAATCAAGAAAATTAAAATTATTTCAATATTTTCATTTTTGATTATAATAAATTATTATGATAAATTTCTTGTTTCTGTGATATATTAATACTTATATATGTCATGGAGCATCTATGTTTTAAGATATTTTTATGTTTTTAGGATAAATCCATGTTTGAATGATAAATCATTGTTTGAATGATAATTCCATGTTTCTAAGATACATCCGTTGCTATGACAAACCCATATTTCAAACCAATGTTTCTATGATAAATCCAGTCTTTATGATTATTCCATGTTTTATGATAAATTCATGTTTTATGATAAGTCCGTGTTTTTATGATTAATTCAATGTTTTTATGATTAATTTCATAAGGTTATGGAACTACCTGAATACAAAAGAAGCCAGCGAGTATCAGTGTACTTGAGTATGAAGAATGAAGTCAACACAGAAATGTTAGTGAAAGATCTTCTAACAACTGAGAGAGCCTGCTATATCCCGAGATATGACGGGTCCACCATGGCAATGGTTCGACTTACGTCATGGCAGGACTACCTAGATTTACCGGAGACTAAATGGAAAATTAAACAACCTCCCGTGGATGAAAACAGAGAAGATGCTCTAAATACAGGTACCTCCATGATTGAGCTGAAACGTCATTGTGTTATGTACAACTATTGTAATACATAGATATTGTGGTGCACATGGATAAAATAAGCAAATTATCTAATCACTAGTCAATAACATACTGGGCTAGTATAGTGTTCTTGGTTATAATGTAAGGATGATACATTATAACATAGGTATATTTGTCAAGCAGTGTTGTTCCTAGGTGATCTGCTGAGGGGGTCATTTTGGCCAATTCTGAACAAGTGGAACCCTTTGCAATGGTAAAAGTATCCTACTGCTCCAAATTTTAAGGGACATCAAGCCAAAAGGGTGGACAAATGTCCACAGGACTCCCTCAAGGAACATCACTGGTCTAGGCGATGTCAGAATATGGTTTGGATGGTAAAAGTAATTAGGACCCCTATAGTGTTGGGGTAGGGTGGCAATAGGTTTAATTGCATTTATAACTATATTTGTGTTTTTAGTTATTTCTTTTTCAATACCACTTTCTGGGAGCAATTTGAATTAGAACTGTTATTACCAAGATGTTGAGTCAAGATTTGTTTTATTAACAGGTGGCCTTGACCTTATATTGTGCCCAGGAGTGGCCTTCACCTCTAGTGGTGCCCGGTGTGGACATGGCAAGGGTTACTATGACAACTACTTGAAGCTGTGTGAAGACAGAGGGTTCAAACCCACAACTGTGGCTTTAGCGTTCCAGGAACAGATCTGTGATGAGATTCCTTTGACTTCAGGAGACAAACTACTGGACTCGGTTGTGTACCCGACAACCACCGAAATAACGGAGGAAGAGGCAAAAACTCTCACATAATATTCAATATGTTTCTTTTGATATGAAGGGATATTGGTGATGGTGAATTTGTTCAAGAACGAGTCTATGCTCTAACAGGAAGGAAGTATTAACATGGATATAACATGGATAGTGAAGAACAAATTAATTTAACATCGGCGCCATTTGTCCATTTGTTTGGTCTCAGTGACGTTATGTATATATACTTACAAGTTTCAGGAGTCTGAGAGTTATGAATTTTATCTACAACTTGTCTGGGGTGGTATTTTTCAGACAATAAGTTAAAACTAAGTTTACAGACTTACGTTGTTTGATTAATATTGCTCTTTGGATGTATCCACCTATCACTCCTGCTTACCGCTCAACGCTCTGAAAAAGGCTTAAATTATTCAGAAATCCATTCTAGTCCAAAACCATATGCTTGAAATATTGTATTGTTGATTTTCATGTTGTTTTCATGATATGCAAACATTGTTACTTTAATGTAAATTAATCTGACATAAACATATGTATCAACCATGATATTGTATCATGTTTTGGAAATATTTCTACTGAAATCATTTTCTGATCTCAGTTTCAGATGTTTCCGCCATCTAAGTCCTGAAGTAAATTTAGTTTTACCGATTAATTTATCAGAGTGAAGGCGAAAAAGTTTTATGGAAAGTCAACTTCTTTAATGCAATAGGTGCGATGTATAAGAGAGTCCAAAATAACATTTCAATAAATAAACTAAAGTTGAAGGCGCCGGGTCTCGAATTTATTGCCAAATAATTAATAGACGCGGTCTCGTATAGATGCAAAGGCTGAAGGAGGTCTGGAAAATTGGTTATCTCTAAAGCCAAACTCGAGAGAAATTAGCTCAAAATAGACAAACAAATATTTGACCATCATTACAAACATTCTTGCCCTTTGATACGTTGCATTTCGTGAGATACCTAATGCACATTCATGGTTGTAGAACACACATAGAATACCGGCCGGTCTAGTAGCCGTCTCCAAAGAGAAATGTCTTACTCATAGGATAAAACCAACTGTAAACTTTTGCATTAAATGTTAAAATAAACGCCAGATACGTTATATATTACGAAGTCCGCGGTCAATATTGTTTTCTCGGGTCCATAAAAACAGGTATTGACCGAATCACCAGTCCATAATTGTTTTATTATGTATTTGACACGGGAACGAAAAAAAAACATGTATTTTGGTTTGAACAGCTGGGACTACGGTCAGATGACGTCATGGTTACAATAGCATGACGTCATGTAATAATCGTTTAACGTCATGCAACAATCATTTGACGTCACTCAAGTCAATATTGCTTTTGGTCGGACTCGGGCTGGAGTCAATATGCTTTTCTGTCGACGGTCACGTGATGGCCAATCAGATCGCTGGGAAAATATGCTCACATAATAATGTCTCATGTTGGATTCTATCACATAACATGAAAAGACCAAAATTTCTTCACACATAACCACATAACGTATTTGATTAATTATGTCACATGTTTGATGAATACATCAGGTATTTGATGAAATGACACGTATCCGGGATATTACCATACACTTATATAACAAGCTTGTTAAAATGAACACTTTATTACGTAAAAATGAAAGATGGGATAAGACAGGGAAATATTATAACGTCACGATTGTTTATGGACACTTTCACACATATCAATCTGAGAAAGTAAAGCAAAGCCCATGTATGGAATTTTATAACCAATAACGAAAATACACAACCCCGCGATTTCAAAAAGTAAGGACAAAATGTGACTTGTTACTGGATACTGGAAAGACATAATGAGAAACTTTTAACTAAAAATTATTTAAGGTATTTAAAAGCTAAATTGAAATTCTAAGAATCTTTATAAATACCGCCCTGGAGTCGTTTAAGACACTGCAAAAAAAAGGTATTGAGATTTCCCCTGACTTCAAATGATAAACTAAGACTTAATCATATCTATTCAACATTTATTGATCTATTTTTTGCACCGTTATTACATTGACACGAGGTCTGTGCATGACACGACAAAAATAAAAGTATGCAGTTCCTTTAGCGTTATACTAATTCAAACGCAATACATACAGGATATTTAGTACTAGTTGTAAAGGAAGTTTCACTCGGCAATCACATTAAATAATTTTTCCGTTTTGACACAAGGATGCAATTAACATATTCATGTTTTTCTCTTCAAATTAGAAACTGGTGACAATTAAAGGTACATCCATTGTGTTGTTGGGGGTCAAATATGACAAACGTTATAAATGGTCTTATTTTATCGAGAAGTACCAACTGTTACCGAAAACAACCATTTTAATGATACTCGACTTAGTATATTGACGATATGAAGGTAAAAGTAGTGATTTCTGATCGAAAACCGGACAGTGCACCGCGTGTGGCGCGCGCCAATGAGTCAAACGTAATTTTGGAATCTTATTTACACCAGACAAAATAACAAATTTGGGTTGATAATGTTCAATAGGTCATATAACTATTGTGCATGTAAATAGGACGTGCACTTTCGGTTTCTGCACATGCATAATGATGTTACTCGATTTTAATTGGAAACTAGTAATTATGATATGTTTGGCGATTGGGGATGAATATGCAAGCTAAGTGAATTTGTTTGTAAAGTGAATTTGTTTGTATTGTAAACATCACATATGGTGTGTTGGAACGTATTAAAGCCAAATAAAATTTTATGAAACACAATGGATGCACCTTTAACCTAGGACAACTCAGTGAGTGTATTCGAGGCAGACATTTCTGTTACTTTCTGTCAGTCTTGGTCCGTTTCTGTTGTAGAGGAATCTAGGACATTTCACATAAAGAGGGCTTAATCGAACAGATCCATCACATTATAACGCAGCCTTTCACACAATGCTTTTCAAACAACTTTATCAATCGAAATATCCTTGCGTATGAAGCTTTTATTTTTTTTAATAAGTTATAATATTAATAACTTTTTGAATTATTAAAAAAGTATCGTTTTTCAAAAACGATCCTAACATTTTACTTTCAAATGGTCATTGAAAGCGGATTTGAACCTAGCTAACCAACAAGGTTTCTGATGCGTTATATTTCCATTATTGATTCACATATAGGGACACAATTCTAACAGTTCTGATGTTGATATTTACTTTCGAAGGTTCTATACGTATGCAAATGTGCTCTAAATCTTTAAAATGACATCGAGTACCTTTCATTTCATTTCATTTGACTTCGATACGTGTCAACATATACATCCTGGTGTAAGTTCAAATCAATCTCACTCCATTTACTGAAATGATGTCTGAAATACTCATATCAAAATGCCAAATGTATGGAAATCCGTTGGATATGCGCAGAAGCCGAAAGCACATCTCCCATTTACATGTATACTTGTATGACTTATTTAACACAATCAACCCAAATTTGTCTTCTTGTTTGCTATAGATAAGTTTCAAATTTACGTTTGACCAATTAAAACGAGACAGTCGCGGTATATTGTGCTGATTTCGGTAAAACAAATATCACGATTTTACACTTGTATATCGTCACTATACTGAACCGCTTAGCATTCAAGTGGTAATTTTGAGTCGTAGTCAGTTCTTCTCGATAAAATAACACCATAATATCATTGCTAAAATTTTAAATGTACATGTAACTCCCAACAAAATACTTTACGTCGCTTTAGGTGATCTTGGACACGAGGAAATATTACCGCATGTGATGTCAACGTTATCACAATGTTCTCAAGGTTATAAGGCGAAGTCCATTAAAATTGATCCCCACCTAAAGCACCGAAGATGCGGTGCTTTGATCACATGTATCTAGACTAAGTAACTCGGCCCCATTATCTTTACCGTGTACTGAAGGGTTTATAGTACAGAAAGGGACGATGTCCCAGATTATACAACAAATGAATCTTATGTTTGGTACAGATAGTACTAACCTATGATTTACATGAACTATTAATCCTGCATCGTTATTGTGTATGGAATAAGAGTCTTTAATATTCCAGGGCCTCCCTCATCCATCAAGTGTTTAGTTACACTTGATAGTTTTAGGGAATATAGATAAGTAAATTGCATAGATGAAGGTACAATGAATATTTGTTTTTAATTCCTGGACTAAATATGTGTCTTAGTCTATTGTAACTCACATATTAGAATATTTTATATTGAATTATATAATACGAATGGTCTGCATTGTGTATTTTATTGGTATTTAAGCATAGGTTAATGACCACGATGAACTGCAACTAAGATAACACTACTGATCGAAAAGAAGAGATTCAATTTGATTTTTAGCTCATCAGGCCTGAAAGGCCCGATGGGCTTATGGCATGGCATGGCGTCCGGCGTCCGTCCGTCCGTCCGTCCATCCGTCCGTAAACTTTTCACTTTTTCGACTTCTTCTCCAGAACCAATAACTCCACAGAGCTGAAAATTTATGTGCAGACTCCTTGGCAAATGGGGATTCTAAATTGTAGATTTCGTGACCCCATGACCCCAAATGGGGTCACAGGGGTCACATGTTTAAAAACCTATTTTCATCTTCTTCTCCAGTTCCAAAAGGTCTAGAGAGCTGAAAAGTTGTGTGCAGACTACTTGGCCAATGGGGATTCTAAATTGTAGATTTCGTGACCCCATGACCCCAAATGGGGTCACAGGGGTCACATGTTTATAAACCTATTTTCATCTTCTTCTTCAGTTCCAAAAGGTCTAGAGAGCTGAAAAGTTGTGTGCAGACTCCTTGGCCAATGGGGATTCTTAATTGTAGATTTCTTGACCCCATGACCCCAAATGGGGTTACAGGGGTCACATGTTTAAAAACCTATTTTCATCTTCTTCTCCAGTTCCAAAATGTCTAGAGAGCTGAAAAGTTGTGTGCAGACTCCATGGTCAATGGGGATTCTAAATTGTAGATTTCATGACCCCATGACCCCAAATGGGGTCACAGGGGTCACATGTTTAAAAACCTATTTTCATCTTCTTCTCCAGTTCAAAAAGGTCTAGAGAGCTGAAAAGTTGTGTGCAGACTACTTGGCCAACGGGGATTCTAAATTGTAGATTTCGTGACCCTGTGACCCCAATCTAGGTCACGGGTCATGACACAAAAACCTATTTTCATCTTCTACAGTTTATATGTAAAGCTCTAGAAAGGTGAAATGTTGTGTAGAGATTCTTTGGTCAAAGGTGATTCTTAATTGTAGGATTGGTGACCCTGTGACTCCAAATGTGGGTCACAGGGGTCATGATCTAAAACCCATATTATTTTACTTGTTAACAATGTATTACTTGAGATAACTTAGATATTCAACCTTAGATAATAAATCAATGAAATACTGATGAGCTACAGAGCCCATGGCTCTATTTTTATCATACATCAGGGCCATTATTTAAAAACAAAAGATCACAATTCAGATATTAAAATTCAAGATGACTTAGTATATATCCAGTAAGAACAAAAACACAATTTGAAAGTTGAAACTGCTTCAAATCATAACATCAGTCTGTCTACCACAGTAACGTAACCTTGAGCAGGAAATGTTTCCATTACCCACGTCAATGATTATTGACTTGGCGTTGGGTCAAAGAGTAGGCTAGAAACGTGTGTAACAATGCAGTAGAATTTGTCATTCATGCTGTTTTAAAATGTTTTGCTTGAACATGCATCTTACGAATCAGCCGAATAAAGTACGAAACTTCCCCCTGGAAATAATGACTTTCAGTGATTTTCTGTACCTTGTCTGAAGCAAAGTCTTTCTGTATAATCAAGTATTATTACCAGGGTTCAAATTGTTTTTCTACATGTTCAGTCTTAATTTAGCTAAAGAGATCGAGGATGACTATTCTGGAGTTGCCCGCCACCATGACGTGTCCAGAAGAGGTCGTACACGCACAGCTGATGTTGGACAGTCCATTGACGTCAGACAGAGAGACGAAGCGTCGCAGTCGTCCACTAGCGGTGAGAACATGTAGTCCGTTCAAGGCGCTGTCCACCACGATTATCTGCCCGTACTTGTCCACGAACACCATCTGCAAATCACTGCGAGAGTCAACGTCGTACTTCTCTCTGAGCTGACCGACAGGAGACAAGATCTTCACACTCCTGTGGTCGTCACACACTATCACATCGTTGTTGATGTTCACGTCGATGAAGATTGGACAGTGGAAAAGGTACTCGTCATTCCAGGTCCTCAGCTGGCCGATGATTGTACCATCAAGGAACATCACTCTGACGTTGGTCTCGTGTTCGTCACAGAGATACAGGCGGCCAGAAGAGTCCAGAGTGACGCCTGCTGGCGACTTGATGTTTGGCACGACCATCTTGAGGAATGTTCCTGCCGGGCTGAACATCTTCACGGACCCGTGACCTAGCGTGTCTCCGCAGTCGGTCACCACGAAGGTCCCCTGTTCAGTGAAAGCAACGTCCCATGGTCGGACCATTTGAGAACTGAGATCTCGTATCTCCCTCCCCATCTTGTCATACATCACGCATTGTCTTCCTTGAAACGAGGTACAGACGACCTCGCGATACTTACTTAAAGCCATTCCAGAAATGTGGCCAATGGCATCGAATGAAGCAATTACCTTTACTGTCCCAAATGATGGATATCTGCCTATCTCTCTTAACTCCCCGACCGATGGTGATACACTGAGTTGGCTGATGTTTTGGTTTTTTACAAACAGAATATCAGAGTCCAGCATTTTGTTACCGAGGCCACTGTTTCGCGAATCCTGATATTTCTGTTCACAATAGGACACAAAGGTTAGAGCATCCAGATCATTGGATTCTTTTGTCACGGAGAGAAGCATGCGTCTGAGGTGGTAGGACGAGTGAAGACGGTCCTCGGCATCTTTGATGACGTCATCAATCCTTTGCTCTTCCTCCCTCTGTTTTTCCTGCAACTGTTTCTTGAGATCGGAGGCGGCGTGACGCATTAGACTCTCAATGTCTCCTAGAGCTCTGTCTATTCTATCCTCAATGGCGCTGAACTTCTCGTGTAACTTCTCCCGCCGACACCTGGACAGTGTTTCCGCAGATTTGGAAGAAAGGATACTTTGTTTTACCTTCCGTTCAAGTTCGGCAGCGTTTCTCTTCATTTTGTGTCTCACCTCTGCGACGGTTTCGACTTCGTGGTCTTCATGGAAATCGTCTCTGTCAGTATGACAGATGAATAGTCCACAAGGCACACAGCGGTAAGCAATCTCTTCCTGATGTTCCTTGCACAGAACCTCCCTGTTACCCGCGTATATACACAGAGGTGTTTCGTTAGCTTGACTTAATGGTATCACTGTATGGTTTCTTGTGACTCGCAGGTTGGAATGTGCTACTTGGCACGGTTTGCAGATTGCCACGTTGCATGATGTGCAAAAGAATTCTGGAGTGACAGATTTTTCGCACGCCTGGCAGAATTCAGGTTGAGCTAAAGACCGGGCTTGAATGTTGAGCAAGTCTTCATGGGTGTAACTTGGTGTAAGTCCTTCAGGGCCGCCAGGGGGCATCGGCTGACAGGTGCGACAGTAGCTGCAGATTACATAGTCAGCACCGTTCTCTCTGTACGTCTGCACACACTTTCTGCAGATCGAATGGAGACAAACAAGAAGCTTTGGCTTGTCATACGTTTCGTTACAGGCGATACACGTCAGGAGTTTCTGGACGTCATCTAACGTCGGGTAACTGTCAGCCCGTGACTCGGCTCGACGTCTCTGACTCACAACCGCACTTTCTCGGTCGTCTACTGTAGAGACATCGGTGTCGCTGGACGTTGTCTGGAGGTTGTCGTTGCTAGACGATGGTGTCCTGGCGTCAACCTGCTCGCTACTTTCACCAGAAGTTAGACTCACATTGTCCGCGATACACGCACTTTCAACAGATGTTTCATCAACATTGTCAGGATTTGACACTGTTTTATCAGCGGATGGACCGACACTGTCCGTTATAGAGATACTATCGCCAGAGGTAAGACTGACAGTGTCCGGAGTTGAAACACATTCTACGGTATCCGAGATACTGGACAAACTGCTTCCCGTTGATGAGCGTCGCATGTCTTCATCTGAAATGTGAATGAAATGAAAATGAACACCGGTAATGGAGAAGTGAGAAAAACGATGAACAAATGAACTCTCAATATCTCATTCAATATTTTTATAACATCGAAAGTGCTTCCGTCATTTTACAGGAAAGTTATATTTGAAAGAGTTTATTTAAGCTGATTTATTTCCCGTTTTCACTATGAACCATTCAATACATATTTTATCTATAAGGCGTATCCGGTTTGACGAGATCAGGCGATTTCTGGAGAATTGTGAAGATCCCTATCGACCTGAATAGAGCAGTCAATCGATAGCGTTGGTATTTAAATTCGAAGCCTCACGCTTACGTCGGTATCGTATCTACTTTCGAAGTTAAACCAAGAGTGCTCTTATAGCACAGCAATCGAAGCACAGCGAATCCTCTAAGTAAGATCTTGTATATCCTTATTTGTATTTTAAATGAATGATCTGATGACATGGAATACAAATGTCAAGTATCAAAGGCCTTTAACAGACCAATCAGAAGTTATGGCCATGACTAAAATTTCAGAAAATGTATCCAACACAGATCAAAGTCACAAGGTCAAAAGTTATGACATCAGTATAACGGACGTTTGACACATATTAAAGGCATATGGCTGACCAATCAAAATTAGGACCAAGGTTAATATTTCCAGAAAAAGCGTTCTCTGCCAAATTCAATGGTCATAGTGTTTAAAAATAGAGCCATGGGCTCTGTCGCTCATCAGGTACTATAGCTACTATACATATATAAACACAAAATTTGGTTTGGACAAATTGACTAAGTTCAACAGGTTTTGCTGTCAATACAGAGAGAAGCATATACTTGAAATAGCTTAGACAAGGTCTATTAATTAAAGCCATAAAAGCGTGTTCTCATCAACTGCAAGAAAAAACAATTCTTAACCGTTGAACCAATCCTTCAAATGCTTAACAAACATGCAGTTGTCTACAGTACCTCACTAAGTTGTAACTTTAACTGAGCTTGGCCTCTTACATTAACAGAAACCTTAGCTCCTATTACATAACATTACAGCCAAGGCTGGGCTACAGTAACACCTGATCCTCCCTTTCTCAAAATCATCAAATCCTCTATCCTCTCAAAACACGAATACGGTATATTTATAATGTTCATAAGTGTCGGGCAAGGTAAGGGTGTCATAGCTTCAATTAGTTAAACGAGCTCGTATGATTTTAAAACAAACTGACCTGTCATGGCATCTTTCTTGACGGTTAGCAGTGACATTGTGTACGACAGTTTGCTGTGTTTTAGTAGAAGAGTGTGTGCAATAGGCCTACTGCCTTTGAATCAATTCGTATCCGCTTGAGCACGGCGTAACGATTCCCCAGGATTAACTCCATATTATTTCCTTAACCACGAACGCAGAATAATTCTTTGAAAGTGTTATTCACAACCATAAATAAGGGATGAATATGAATGTGACGATGCGTCAGTGTACTTCAGGATACACAACCCTATTATACACTATTATATACACGTTCATCTCCAAACCAGGATAGCCCACTGTACCATGCTCGGACGGGCGTGTTTGCTATGCTTAATACGTCAGTTCGATTCTATATAAATCATGAGACATGCCACGATTCAAACAAGGAAGTATAAAATATGTCAATCTCTTATCTGTGAACAGAAGTAACAACTTAACACACACTCAATTGGGTAGCTGTTAAACAATACAACAGTTATTTGAATGAATGAAATTTTAGCTAGCCCCTTGGCTGAAAATAGAGGGCTGAGTTTGTATACTACGGAGATATAGTAATATCCACGGCTATTTTTGCGATTTGAAATGTTACTTCATTAAAAAAAAACAAAAAAAAACATTGCAATTCTAATATTTAAATGCAGATAGAATATAATTGTTTGTGTTCCATAACGTCTCACCTAGGTAATAATGACATCTATTTATATATCGACAGCATCTACAATTCCATCCTATTACATTTGAAAATCTTGAAATATAATTATTAAGCATCTTTACATAAGGAATTGAAAGCACCTTGATCACACCTTGCACCTTCGGCTCGTTGACAATTCCCGCGAGAATCGGGCTGACTTTTAAAAAATGCCCGCGGGTAATGTTTTATCCTTCTCATATTACGTTCATGTCGGTCGAATATTGATAGTATTGCTATACAATAGTCTAGGGAGATTTCCGGTCATCAATTTAGGAATTTATCAGATTTATAACTATGAAGTTCATACAATGTTGAATAGGACAGTACGGCCGACGTATAATTTAGTAAGCGAGAGGAATATTTCCGTTTATGCATCATTGAAAAACAGTCAATGTCAAACAGGTAGCTCTGGGCATAACCGGATCAACAGGAATATCAAGTGAATTTGGTTCCCACAAAGAATATCCTGTCGTAGTTTAATAGCTGTAGCTTAACCGCTAGTCCAACACTTATAATGTCTAAGATATATATATGACCTCACCTCCCGTAGTAGCATGACACGTCAACAGCGTCGACCCAGACATCACCAGATCGACTGCATGTACATAGGGATCAACAACTAGTAATGTCTAGTTGGACTTTTCACCTCCCATTTCCGGGATGCTATATTGTCTACTTGCAGTTTCACATTCCGCGTGAGTCACTGTTTGGGTTAGTTGGTTGAGTAATCATGGCAGTGTACAGTTGCTACAAGTCGTTATCCTGTAACCAACAGAGGGGTATCGATGCAGCACATAAAGTTCACGGAGAAATTGCATATAGTTGTGACTGTATGTCTATGTTATATAGTGGGCAATTAGGGTCTGTTGTTACAATGCTAATGATATGTCTAATTCTAGAAGAGGAGTTGCATAGGAGTTTATGCATTATGACGTGATTAAGATATATGCGTTTACAAACTGCTGTATTAACAAACTTGCTATATTTACGTTATACCTTTTAATGCCACAATGATGCAAGTTTTATCGTATATTAACCCTCAATTTTTGTCTTTCACAATTCCTATGGAATGGCTTGTGTATATTTTATTGGTTATATAATTCTGTATGTATGTTATGTATACGCAAGGTGAGACGTTAATAAAATATATGTCTGTCTGTCTGTGTAAAAACGCTGAATTTAGATATTCCTGATCATTGAACTAAAAATCCCAATGTTTTTCATTTAATAGTTGGTATAAAATAATTCAAAATGGAATTTAAGTTTGGTTTACAAAAGAAAAACGTTGAAACGACATATTAAATTGAGATGACGGATTATATATACCAGTTAGTAAATAAATCGCTAATATATTTACAATATAGCCTTGCGTTCAAACACAATATCATATCCTGTATCGCGTTTGGAATGGGTAGAATATACTTTATGATGATGAGATTATAATAGACAGTTTACCAAATAAACAAATATAGATAAAAGCCATCCATTGTTCTAAAGATTATCAGTTCAAAACTAAAAAATAATTCACTTCTGAAATATAAAGGAAATTGAAGGAGAAATATTTGGTTTATTCCTATGAAATATATACAAAGAACGCTCGATCGAGTATCATTTTTAGAATGCTTTGTACAGTAGCTTTTGCGAGATTATGGCATGAGTGGAAGTAAGACTTACACAACATGGCAGTTTTCTCAAGGATAATAGCACATGGAAGTGAAAAACAAAATGTTGGTGATACTAACAAAGTGGTTACGAAATGTGTTTGGTCTTGTGAATAAAGTGGACTCGTCTTATTTAATTACCATATACTTCGCACTTAATTCCTCAAAATTATTTTAATGTAGATCCAATCAATATGGTTTCTGATTATATTCCAAGTGGATATGTTTCCGTTACTAAGAAAAACAGTTTCTAAAACACCTTGGGAAAAGTATTTGGATGTATCTCTCCAGGAAGCACTAGCAGACGAGTGCATACAAGTTTGAATTGGTGGAAGTTCATATTCAAGGAATTCAGTTAATTTATGTTAAATGGACATTACATTGCATTGGATGAAGTGTTCATGGTTCATTATGTGTCTGATCAATACATACTCAACCAGAATAGAACCACTGGCTCTGTAGCTCATCAGGTATTGCATTGTTCATTATCTCCAAGGTTAAGGCTTATATATTACAAATAGTAAGACATTACTAAAGTGGACATGCCTTTATAATCTTTCATCAAACCCAATGAAACATATTTGTTGATTGTATTTCACTGTACTAATATTTTCTGACCAAATGTACAAACATTGATCCCAAAGGTAGCCTACTGTTCCTCCCAACAAACTCTCACTTTTGGAGGTGCATTGGTTCTTCCGGAGAAGTTGAAAATATGAAAAGTTTAAGAACACAACACGATGGACCATGTTAGACCAGCTGGCCTTAAAGGCCCGATGACCTAAACAATTGTCTCTGTAGCTCATGAGGTATTACATTACCAATGATCTCTCAGTTAAAGACTAACATACTTGTATTCAAGGACCAGTCTAACATGAGCACTGAAGCTTGAACTATGGTACTTCCATAACCAGATGTCTGGAAGCCAGGTACATCTCCATGCAATATTCCAGCTTTGGGGATGCAGCTGCTCTGAAGGATAACATTACACTTGTGACGTCATCCTATTGTTTTTTTCACTCCATTATTTTTCAGTAATGGACCATTTACACATCACTTCATCTTTAAGTATAAATTTAATTTCTTTAACTTTTAAAAGTAATTTTAATAAAAGAGCATTAATTTGAGTGTAATTTAAGTATGTTAATGAATTTGTAACTCTCCATTCTTTAAAAATATTAAGCCTTGGCCTTTCGGGCCTTGGCTCCATTATTTTTAAGGAATTGAGAATTACTCGGACATTAACCCTTACGAAGTTGAGAGAGTGAATGAGCTATTGTTAAACACCTCTTCAGCAGTATCACAGCCATTAGCAGTGAAGGATAAGTTGAAAATATGTACCGGGGTACATGTCAAATGAAAACGCACACCAGCCAATGTCAGTACATATGGCCTTATAGACCTACCTAATGAGCTAAATAATTAAGGATCACAACACAATTTAGCATTTAAGTATTACATTGATAATAATTCTAACTACTAGATACTGCAATATTGGAAAATCCTTAAAAGGAGGGTTCTATCGGGGTATTTTTTGGTGGTTATGAAATTTGAGAGGATATTCCTCTTTACACATATATGCTATTAATACATAATTAAAACACATTAAAATTACATTAATTTTCACAGCATATATGCCTATAAGCTACTGGCCTCTGTTTCTATCATGTTGCAGTTCCAGATGGAAGATAGCTGAAGAGTGACAATAATCTGTAAATATCTGCGTGTCCACCCAGCTTTATGTAGAACTAGTGAAATAGGTGTTTGTAATGCCTCTCTGGGGCCTTTATTTCACCTTTTACGTGCGCTTCTTTCAATTTTATTGCTTTTATCAATCACTTCTGGGAAAGTATTAAACTGGAAGTTTCTTGCAATAACAGAGCTGATTCTATGCTAAACAAAGTTCAAGTTATTCTCAAGGACATCAATGACAGAATGCGATCTCTTCCCTCAGACCAGGACAAATTTGACGCGGTTTCAGTTGATCGAAACACTGCATGTAGCACCTCAAGTTCTCTTTTGACGAGGCAACGAGCAAAGGCAGAGGCTGCTAGGGTGAGACTAAAGTTTGCAGAGAAAGAGGTTGAGCTAATGAAGAAACGAGCAGATATAGAGAGCTCAATCAAGTTACTTACGTCACAACGAGAACTCGATGAAGCAGAGGCAGAGCTCATCGTCATTGAGGATGTCGTCTGTACAGATCCCATCACAAGTACACCTCGTAGGAACCCAGTGGCCAACACTAATGAGCATCAGCCTTATGAGAGAACACCCACAGGGAATGATACAGAGCACAGAACAATGAGTCATCCTACTGTACGGATTGAAACAGGTAATCAAGAAACTGAACCATTAAATCCTTCAGCCACACCATTTGTGCCATCCACCAACACACAAACATCTGTACAGAATTATCAAACTTTCTCGTAAAAAGAGATTTGCACATATCCAGACTTCACAAATTCAGTGATAAACCTGAACATTTCTCTGTGTGGAAGAGTAGTTTTGTTAACATCATGTGTGACCTTAATGCATCCCCAAGAGAGGAAATAGATCTTCTACTGAAATGGCTTGGACCGAAATCAAGCATTCAAGCTACAAATATCTATGCATCACATTCCCATGATCCCTATCATGCTCTACAGAAAATATGGTAACGACTGGAAGAGAGGTATGCATGTCCAGAACTAATTGAATCTTCCCTGAAAAGCAAAACTCTGTAACTTTCCGAAAATCACCAATCGGGGTTCCAACATGCTCTATGAGCTCGCTGACTTGGCTGCAGAGATCGAGTCGTTAAAGGACAACGCAAGGTACTCCACCCTCCTAGCCTACTACGACTCATCAGCAGGAGTGACACCAATCATTAACAAACTTCCTCATTCTCTTCAGGAAAAGTGGACTAACGAGGCCGCGTCATACAAAGATAGGTATCGTGTCCCTTACCCACCTTTCTCTTTCTTCACGGATTTTCTAAACAGACATGCAAGAATCAGGAATGACCCAAGCTTCATGTATGATCAACAGCCTACAACTCAAACCACCCGCATGAAAACATCTGATGGATATCGGTCAAGCAACTTGAGATTTTCATCAAAGAAGACAGAAGTCAACAATCATTCTACTAACACTCAAGCACCTAGATACTGTCCTTTCCATAATACAGCCGAGGGTCACACCTTAAATTATTGCAGAGGCTTCCGACGTCTACCGCTCTGTGAACGAAGAGATTTCTTACTCAAAAACAAGTTCTGCTCTAAATGTTGCATGACAGACAAACATTCTTTCAAGGAGTGCAAGGTGAAGTTCTCATGTTACTTCTGTGGGAATGATACACACTCTACAGCCATGCATGCCAGTTCGGATGGAGATTCTCAGCTGGACAAGTCCACCCCTTCTCCTAAGAAGCACGGAGGGGAGAGTCTCTCTACATGGAAGTCAACTGCTAAAACAACTTGTACCCAGGTATGTGAAGGCAGTGTCAGCGGCAAATCCTGCGCAAAAACTCTTCTCGTCAGAGTGTTTCGTGAGAATCAACCCGAAAACTCTATCCTCACTTACGCCGTTCTGGATGACCAGAGCAACAGATCACTTGCCTGTAGTGACTTTTTTGACAAGTTTAATGAAGATGGTGATCCAATGGAATATTCCCTCTCATCGTGCAATGGTTGTGTATGTGTAACCATGTCTGGAAGACAAGCGACTGGTTATGTCATTCAGGCTTTGGACGAGTCTGCCACACTTAACCTCCCTCCTCTCATAGAATGCAACATGATCCCGAATATGCGAGACGAGATCCCTACTCCAGAAGCGGCAAGATACCACCCTCTCTTAAGAGAAATTGCAGACTACATCACGCCTATAGACCCAAATGCTGATATTCTACTGCTCATAGGACGCGACCTACTCTGTGCTCACCATGTCTGTTGAAGATAAAGACTTTATCAAACTCATGAACTCTCAGTTTGTCAGGTCTGCCGATGGCTACTGGACTGCTCCACTTCCCTTTCGTACCAACCGACCACCTCTTCCATTCAACAGACCACAAGCAGTACACAGGGCCAACCTATTACACTCAAGTCTGATGAAAAACACCACAAAGAGGGACCACATGGTTACTTTCATGTCGAAGATCATTGGAAGGGGACATGCTGAAGGAGCTCCACCGGTCGACAAGGGCATGGAGTGCTGGTATTTGCCACTTTTTGGTGTTTACAATGACAAGAAGCCAGGTCAAATCCGTGGCGTTTTCGACTCTTCTGCAACTTTCAAGGGAGTCTCCTTGAATAGTGTCCTCATGACTGGCCCTGACCTCACCAACAGTCTATTAGGTGTACTCCTCAGGTTTTGAACAGAAGCCGTAGCTGTGACAGCAGACATCGAACAGATGTTCTACTGCTTCAAGGTCCAGGAAAATCACCGGGATTACCTCCGTTTCCTCTGGTACCGCAACAACGATCCAAGTCAGGATATCATTGAGTATAGAATGACGGCTCATGTCTTCGGCAACTCGCCATCTCCAGCTGTTGCCACATACGGTCTCCGGAGATCTGTAGATTCTGCAAACCTAGCAGTCAGACAATTTGTTGAAAAGGACTTTTATGTTGATGATGCACTAATCTCAACACCTACAGAGGACGATGCTATCAACCTGATACAGTCAACCCAGTCTGCCCTCAAGGTCGGTGGAAACATAAGGCTCCATAAGATTGCCTCTAATCGACAAGCAGTCTTGGACTCATTCGACAGCGATGACCTCGCCAAAGATATGAAGGATTTGGACTTGAATGTTGACAACCCCCCTCCTCAGAGAAGCCTCGGTCTCCACTGGAATATCGCAGAGGATACATTTACCTACCAAGTCAGCAGTGACAGAAAACCATTCACTAGAAGGGGAGTACTGTCAACCATCAACAGTCTATATGACCCACTTGGTATAGTGGCCCCCGTCGTTATCAAAGGAAAACTTCTTCTCAGAGGGTTAATGTCTACGACGACAGGATGGGAAGAACAGATACCTGTTCAATATCTTCCCCAGTGGCAGAAGTGGTGTGACTCCCTGAAGAGCCTTGAAGAAGTCGTGATCCCTCGACCCTATTCAGACTCCCCATTCTCGACATCTCCAAAGAAGACTGTACACATCTTCTGCGACGCTTCAAAAGAAGCTATCAGCGCTGTTGCCTTCATCAAGATATACAGCGTAAGTGGCTCAAGCAACGTCAGCTTTGTGTTAGGCAAGACCAGAGTAGCCCCTCAACATGGACATACGATACCAAGGTTGGAGCTGTGTGCAGATGTTCTATCTGTAGATGTGGCCGATATACTTGTGAAACAACTCGACCTCCACAAAGACAGTTTCAACTTCTACTCGGACAGCAAAGTCGTCCTCGGTTACATACATAATGAGAAGAGACGCTTTCACGTGTATGTTGCCAATCGTACAGATTGGATACGACGATCGTCTCACCCCTCTCAATGGCATCATATACCAACAGACGTCAACCCAGCAGACGAGGCCACAAGATTGTCTTCAACATGGCACTACCAAAACAGCCTATGGTTGACCGGACCTGAGTTCTTAATCAGCAACGAGACAGTTGATGATCATGACATGTTTCCTCTCATTGACCCAGATTGGGACAAGGAACTGAAGCCAAACATTTATTCTGCTAAAACTGCAATACGTCACTCACCCCAGGGATCATTGTTCTCTGATCGTTTCACCAGATTCTCAAGCTGGAGCAGACTGATCAAGACTTTCTCCCACCTGAAACACATTGCGAGAACCTACGCCAAATCAAGCGACTCATGTACCGACCGGCACCTGTGTAAGGAGTTCAGAAGCACTACAGCTCTCAAGGACTCTGAACTATTCATCCTTAAAGTTGTCCAGAATGAATCATATGAAGAGGAAGTCACATCTCTACAACAAGGCTTGCCCCTACCAGCAAAGTGCTCCATACTTCCACTCTCGCCTACTGTTGATGAACTGGGACTACTACGAGTTGGTGGACGCCTGACACACAGCAAGCTCTCCACCCTTGAGGCACATCCTATCTTCATTCCAAAGAAGCACCACATTGCTCACCTCCTCATCCAACACTTTCACCAGAGAGTGAAACACCAAGGCCGACATATCACAGAGGGAGGGTCTGCCGGCTTCTGGATTGTGGGTGGAAAGAGACTTGTATCATCTATTATCAGCCAGTGCGTGACATGCCGAAGACTCCGGGGAAAGTTTGAAACTCAGAAAATGTCTGACCTTCCAGCGGACCGGCTCGCTCCATCCCCTCCTTTCACCTATGTGGGCCTGGACACCTTCAGTCCATGGGAAGTCACCACTAGACGTACGCGTGGCGGAAGTGTCAACAACAAACGGTGGGCTGTACTGTTCACCTGTTTAGTGATCCGGGCAGTCCACATCGAACTCATCGAAGAGATGTCCAGCTCCTCATTCATCAATTGTCTCCGACGCTTCATTGCCATCAGAGGTGAGGTCAAACAGTTCCGTTCTGACCGGGGTACCAACTTCATTGGTGCTATGGACTCTCTCAATATCACCCCAATCAAAGCAGAAGACGACAAGATTCACAACTTTCTCACCGACAATGCCATAACATGGGTGCTCAACACTCCTCACTCCTCACACATGGGAGGCGCCTGGGAGCGTATGATTGGGACAGCTCGAAGGATACTGGATGCTATGTTACTGAAGACTGGTTGTCTCACACATGAAGTGCTTTCAACTCTGATGTCCGAAGTGACCGCCATCATCAATGCACGTCCGCTGACTTCCATATCCACAGACCCTGAAGATCCTTCAATACTCTCGCCAGCGATGATCTTGACGCATAAGACAAAACATTCCCCAAGTTTCGACTTAGAGGAATCCTCATCAGATGTTGGACCTTTGTGCAAAGCCCAATGGAGACAAGTCCAACAGCTCGCAGAACAGTTCTGGCATAAGTGGAGACTGCAATATCTTCAGACCTTGCAGTTAAGAACTAAGTGGGCAGTTCCGACTACCAGCATCAAAGTGGGTGAAGTTGTCCTTGTTAAGGACAATACATGTTCCCGGAATGAGTGGCCGATAGGTGTAGTTGTATCGGTCTACCCCAGTGAAGATGGCCTTGTGAGAAAGGCCTCAGTACGCATTTGCAAGGATGGCAAGTGCACGTCTTACATTTGCCCAGTGGTGAATCTTGTCCGTCTCCTGTGAGACAAACACCAAGGACCGTATGAAGCCCAGCGTAGTTCACTCTGCCATGAACTTTAAGGTTTACCAATACTGCTGTCATAAACTCTAAATATCGTGATCACTATTATCATTAATTCTCAACTTCATGAACTCTTTCAATAATCGTGAACGCTACCTCACAAACGTGTGGATTTCAGTCGACATGATCCCTGATGACGACCCTCTGATCATGTCTCACTTATGAACTTTTTATACTCATTCTTTTTTTTCAATAACATTCTTAATTTCTCAAGTTGTATGTTTACATATTTCATCAGCCGTGGTGGTTTCTGACAGAAATCAGGAGGGGAGTGTAATGCCTCTCTCGGGCCTTTATTTCACCTTTTACGTGCGCTTCTTTCAATTTTATTGCTTTTATCAATCACTTCCGCTTTAACGTCATTTTAAGAGTTATCTCCCTTCAATGTTCAGCTTCCGTTTCCGCCCAAAACACGTTTTTCTGTCAGCCATTACTTATCGGCTTCACATGATCTCACCGGCGCAAACTAATATTTGCAAAGGTTTTTTACTATTTCTATAAATCTACATGGAAATGAAAGCTGGAAGTAAAATCGTTTGAAGTGGACAAACAGCGTTTTTATTTGCGTCAGTATAGTGTTACTGTACTGAATTATGGATATATTCTTATCTGCAAGAAGAACATTTCTCTATGGAAGGTAAGGTTGACAAACACCCCTTATCTCAAACATTGCAAAAAAATATGATGATACAAGCAAAGATTTATTCAAAAGAGTTCACATTCACCGTTGGATAATACATATCAATATATCAAATATGTTGTAATAATTTGACTTTCTGTCGGTAACGCATCCAGTATTCAATCAACACTTGATAAACAGCATGAGCAAAACATAAATACCGTATGACACGTATGAAGCATGCATAAAATCTTGGTTGTTTGTCAAGTCTTGACCAAGGATTTAGATAGAATCTATCTAAATAATTGTCTTAACTTACAGAGTTTCAACAATGTTTAACAGAAACACGAATACAGATTGTAAACATTTACAACTTTATAGACAAATATTACCAACATGTTTACAATAATTTTTTCAGTTTTGATGATTAAATAAGAAAATCTAATCACATGATATGATCATTGAGAAATAGTAAGATGCTTTATTCTCTCAAAATATTTAACCTACTATGTTTTTACAAGTCACAAGATATAAAGTACTACAATGTATATAATGAGGTTTAACTAATTTCAATATATGAAGTCGCTTTTATATCATGATAGAGATTTTACACAAACCAATTTATAAAATGACATACCTACATGTATGAGGAAAACCAAAATGTTATAGATCAAAGCATTAAATTATTCAAATTCTCATTAAGCAGTTATTTTCATATTTTAATATAATCATTTCAAAGAAATTACAATACACCATTTTCACACACAAGGAAACTCGTGGACACCCATGCATTCTGTTATGGTCACTGTTCATGGAAAAGGAAGTTGTACTGGAGACGGTTGTCTTGTGAATATTCATACATCCATTCATTACAGGCAGTCACACTTCATGTTCAATATCAGCATTGTTCTTCTTTCCTCCAGTCTATCCAAACACCAGCTTGAGTACAATAACAGCTACGTTAATGCCTATCAATGGAACTGAAAATAGAGAAATATATAAGATAATATAAGATTGATTGCATAAATACACATATAATGGAAACATATTCTATACATATTGACTCAAAGTATGAAAGCAAATATTAATATGTAATTTATTACTTAATGTTGGTATTTTGAATTGAAAAAGTTAATTTCAACATAATCTTACTTATCTACTTTCCTCATAGGAAATAAAATCATTATATGCAAATAATTGATTTTGCTGTCAACATTATCAATATTATTCATGGAAGTTTCATTTTCAATTTATGACACACATGCCATGAATAATTTAACTGAATTTAATAACCAATAGAGAATTCAGAATTTGAATTTAACTGAATTTAATAACCAATAGAGAATTCAGAATTTTCCATAATCAAAATCCTGTTTATCATTGTTAGTTTGTTACAGCTGCTATAATGTTCACTTACTTCTCATGACAGTTCTTATAGATCTAATGAGGTTGAGCATTTGAGTTTTTATCCCAGGTTCCTCACCAAATCCTCTCTGATCCGCACCCCAGCCCACTGCAAAAAGAATCACTTGCTTATTCCAATCTGTTCCATTTCAGATTTTACATCAACATTGAATACATAAGTAAGGAGAAAAGAATCTGTCATATTAAAATAATAATAACTTTGCAACCATGAACATTCATCAAATTCTTTTGAGTTAGGCACCCTTTAAGTGACAATGAGCATGTTGATAATAATCGTGTTGAAAGATATGTGGTGTGGCCGGATGTATATCCGAGTGAGAACTAAAACCGGTGTCCCGGGTATTATCAGTCCACACATGCAGTTAACTTGTAGCGAGACTTGGGTACACACATGTGTCTCAACACTCGCCACTCTGTTCTTAAATTAGGTAATAAACCAAGTTCAGACTACATTGTCTTGTTATATTTGCGGGTATCAAAGATATAGGGGATTCTCAATATTTATGCATGCATACGACCTATGACCTTTAGAAACGAAAACGAGGCTAAGGCCGCTTCTTATCTCCTGGTTCGCGTAATGGCTGCATATCGGCAGTGCGTGACGCTTGTGTTTCGGTTTCTTTCGACTGGAACTGAATGAATAGGGTTGTTTATATCGTATTTCACCGATGCAAGATTTAAAAAAAAAGCGTTTTTGACAATAAAATATGACAAATGGTAATGGTAATTGTTTCAGGTTTAGCGGCAAACAACGTTTGTTTTGGATAGTTTTACTCGTGGCAAGTTCAAGAGTTGTGTATTTGTCATCGAGATGATTTGAATTTCTTTTTTGGCTAATAGAATGTCCATTTTTCGTTATCATTCGGCAAATTAAACCTCCATTAAATTTATACTCATCCCTAAGTTGGGAACCTGTAATTAGTAACTAAACCTCTTGAAGGTGCTGCCCCACGTCCATCCCCAAAATGAACACATTATTAATTGAAAGCAAAGTGCAACTAGACCTACCGTATATATTTAAATTCTTTTCAACCTAATGATCAGAATATTTTCAAGAAATTAGACATCCAAATAAATCATAAATATTCATTTAAATCAGTAAATAATATATATTATAAAACTAAAAATATATATTTATTTATCTATGATCATATATTGTCAGTCATTTCCATGCATTTCCATCAGTAAAGTCTACTAAAATTATTTACACATGTACTGCAGGACACATTAAATCATAACTATCATTTTTTTATGACCAGAAATATCTTAAACAATTTAAAAAAAAAGAAGACTTGAGTTATAAGCTTCAATTAAACATAAGTTGATCTTTATAATTTATAGGTACTATTTGATAATTTATTCATGCAGGACTTTTGGGTGCAAAATTAAAAGCATGCCAAACATTAAATAAGAAAATTATTTTTTTTAGCCACTTACATACATGTAAATATAGTTATTACCCAACAAAATAGAAATGAAAAATAAATTAATTTAGGTTAATGTTTGGAAGTAACAAGTATATGTCATACTGGAAAATGATTGAAATGTATTATGAAATGTACATGGATGTTTCAATACTCAATCATACATGATAGATTGTGCTTGAGGAGGTGATGGTCAGGTTTGAGAAATATATTTGTATTTGTATGGTTAAACTATAAATGATACATTGACATGATTAGAAGTAGAAATGCACATTATTTAATCTTTTGTGAGATGCAAAAGCCAACCAAGTTCTTAGTGGGAGTAAAATTAAAAGCAGGACAAAACTAATATAAGGAAATTTATTATTTGCTAATTACTAATATTAAACCATATACTTAGATATAGTCATCACCAAACAATAACCAACCTTTAATAAATTTAAATTAAATGTATTTGAGGTTAATGTTTGAGAGTAACAAGTACCTGTCATCCTTGATAATGATGAAATGTAATGTGAAATGCGCATGTATATGCATGTTTCAATACACAATATATAAATGATAGATTGTGCTCAAGGAGGTGGTGGTCATGTTTGAGAAATATATATATGTATATCTCTTTTTTAAATAGAAATAAAATTTAAATTTATTCAAATGTATATTATTTTTATTTTATTTATTAATTTTTTAAAAACTTTTAAAAGATACACAATCCCACTGAATGCTTTCTATTCTGATTTATTATTCTAGAATAATTCATAAAGTTAAAAAGGGACCCTGATTGCAAATAGGTAGGTGGGTACATACTACATAGGGTATTCAAATCTTCATGCCATGTATGACATGGGGTATAATATCACATTAGCACTGGGAGATTGTTTCTTTATTTTGAAATGAATAGAATTCAGTAAATATATTAAATTCATGTAATATAAAGTAAGCATGTAATATTTAAAAAAAAAATTTTTTCATTTTTGAAGTACAAGGAATATAAAATTACTCTCCTAACTTTTGAATTAGTCTCACTCCTTTTAGTTTATGTTTATTTTTATTCCAATATTACCATTATAAATTTATTACCACAGATCATAAGGTACAACTGTTTTTCAACTATTTATTTCCTGTTTTGTAAAGGGTTCCATCATTCATTTAATTAATTTTGTGTACTGTTGTCAGCTTCTTAAATAAAATAAATAGTATGTTTGTAGGTAGAACTCCTTTTCTTATGAAATATTTTTTTAAACATCTGTTTAATTTTCAAAGCTTATTCACATATCTACATGTGCTCACAAATTAGAATCCTCATCACATTGAAAACATTGATTACTGACTGATCATTGATAACTTTCCTCAAACCATTAATTAAATAAAGCCATAATAGATTGATTGCTAAATATGTTTATGTATTTCTTACATATAAATAAGAACGCTATGTTCATTGTTTAAAATTATTTTGCTCATGTAGACATTCAAATGACTTACTAAAATAAATATTGTTTAAAACTAGAACATATTATATATATTTGATTGAATTATAATATCTACTTTACTGCTTCAACAAGAGAACGTAAAATAACCTGTACGTATTGGACCGTAATTGAACTAAATCCAAATGAACAATTTGAATCAATTTACACATTTTTTTAAAAACAAGAATTTGGTTCGTTTACAGTGAGTTGCACTGAATGACCCCTTTGCAGTTCGTAGGCATGTCACACGAGCTGACCGTTTAGCCGAATGATGGCAAAGATTTGAACAGTTTCTTCCCACCCAGTGACTATATACAATGATTTCTTGGCATGCATGGGTAGGGTGTAAATTTTCATTCGTATTTGTTCAAATTAGAGCAAACAACAACGAGTTTGACAGGTTTACAGTTCAAAATGACGGTAAACACAACGAGGAAATCCTACCGTAAATTATTCGAAAAACATCGCCAGTATCCTGGGCGGTGGTAATTGAAGATAATCGACAGATGCATCGATCTTGAAAGTTTTCCCAGTGATTTTATCATTATTTTAAATAAAAGTAAGTGTTATTTAGAAGAGCTACCGACTTGTCAATGCTATGTGAATGGTACTTCCGGGTTTGGAAGCGGCCTTAGCCTCGTTTTCGATTTAGCGAACGCGGTTCCATAGGCCTCATAAATATTCATGAGGCAATATTAAGAATCCCCTATATACACACCAAAATATTCACCCCCAAATAAGTTGAGTAATCACGATAATTAGTAAAGGTGTTTTTCTGTCTAAATATA
Source organism: Gibbula magus (assembly GCA_936450465.1). Taxonomy (NCBI): domain Eukaryota; kingdom Metazoa; phylum Mollusca; class Gastropoda; order Trochida; family Trochidae; genus Gibbula; species Gibbula magus. The sequence goes on along the minus strand of OW388289.1, from coordinate 72,882,814 downwards.
ATTGAGTCTAATACATTTTTACATATGTTTTGGCCATTTATCTATTTATCACTTGATTCAGTAATGTAATTCCTATTATCAATATTGTTTTTAACAAAAACTAGGGGCTCCTTTCAAAAAGCTTCTTTTTTTTTTTACTAATTTCAATGGATTTAATTTCCACATTATATCTGTAATATTATTTTTGAAAGAAATTAAAAGATTGGTAGATAGAAAGTTGTTGATGATGGGGATACAGTGCTGTATTAGCAACCTTCCCATTGCAAGGTATCAGGATTTATCTTGTGTGATATCAAGCGAATCTCCTATATAACGTTGGCAGTAGATTAGGCACAATGCCCTGTCACCGTCAACAAAATGACATCATAATGCCTTTACCTCATCAAATAATAACATCACAATGCTTAGACGATCATGCTCGCCTCGGTCAAGCTCCCCTACGCTGGGCTATGCTTCGCGTGGGAACGGAGGTTTACCGGAGATAGTTCCGGCGATAGTTACGTCTACACAATGCTATAACATCTTACACTGGAAGGATAATGTCAGTACTGTGTTCAGAGACATACAGTTTTTATTGAAAGTAATAAAGAATAGCTTTGGATGATAAATAGAATCCACCTTCCTGTCTCTTGTTAACACTTTAAACAATTAACAAATCCTTGGATATTGTATAACTTTTATCAAATTGTGTTGATATATTTGATGTCAGGAGACACTTGGGTGAGTTCTCAATATATTGTCTAAAGTGTCTTTTATCTATATAGAAAATCAACAAGATCAGGTTGCTTTACTTTGTCCACCAGTTGAGTTTTTTTTTAGACAGTTCTCCATCTCCTAAAATGACAGCAATGTCTGACTACATTTGATGTAAAGCACTTAATTGAGCATTTAAAATTAACACCAGTGACCAGGCCCTGGGAACATGATTAATCACATTTCTTTTATCATGTTTATAGTCAGCATATTGTCATTTGTGATTTTGATATAACCAAATATGTCTTTTTTATGAAAACTGTGATTGTACAGATATAGATTTTTTTTTTATAAATTCTACAAGTCACAGCTAATCGTGCTAGTCAGTCACAGTGAGAGTGAGAGTGACTTTTTTGCAGTTGATTTGAAGCTTACAATCTGCGTCAATATATCTTCAAGATGAACTAATTACATACTAACATATTTAACAGAACTTAACTTTGAATATTTCTAGATATGATTACCTTTAGCTAAAAATCGTTCCTCGTGTAGAACACATACAGCGTTCAAACATAAAATCATTGCCTCGATCAACGAGTACAGTGTAAACGCCATGTTGGCACCGGAAGTTTTCGTCTGCAAGGGAGAAGTAGTTTTCAGAAAACGATAACACCTCAACGATTTGAACATAATTTAAAGTAAGATATTAAATGCAGACAAGACAAATTTGATTTAATATTTTGATGATCTAGTAGTTTTGAATCCTATTATGCTGTCAATTTCTAGAATTGGATTTAACACAATAACTGGTCCCTTTTAGATGCGTTTGAGCGCGCGGTTTCGTGTAAACCGAGAACATTTTTGCACAACATAAATGGTAATGATCTCTGATGTAATCTTTAGGTTTTAAAATATTATACTAGCCATGCTGCCGAATACTGTTTATGTTAATGAAATGAAATGTAGCCTTTTATTTGATCTTTTCCCGAAGTTCCAAACTTCATAATGCTTCACTGAAATGTGTGGCTATGATAATGAAAGTACTTAAAGGTGCATCCATTGTGTTTCATAAAATTTTATTTGGCTTTAATACGTTCCAACTCACCACATGTGATGTTTACAATACAAATAAATTCACTCAGCTTGCACATTTATCCCCAATCGCCAAATATATCATAATTACTAGTTTCCAATTAAAATTGAGTAACATCATTATGCATGTGCAGACACCGAAACTGCACGTCCGTTTTACATGCACAGTAGTTATGTGACCTATTAAACATTATCAACTCAAATTTGTCTTTTTGTCTGTTATAAATAAGATTCCAAAATTACGTTTGACTCATTGACGCGCGCCACACCCTGTGCATTGTCCAGTTTTCGATCAGAAATCACTACTTTCACCTTCATATCGTCATTATGCTAAGTCTACTATCGTCAAAATGGTAGTTTTTGGTGACAGTCGGTAATTCTCGATAAAGTTACACCATTTATAACGTTTGCAATATGTGACCCCCAACAACACAACGGATGTACCTTTAAGTAGCTGATGTGACCAAGGCTGGTGTAACTTAAAACGTGGTATAAAACTTGTCCCTCAGGTACCACGACATACGGGGTCCACTGCAGTTGTTGTTAAATCTTGTTTCAGGCACGACATGTTCAATGTATATAACTTGCACAAGGTGACTCAAATTAATGTGAAATTAATGTAATCTTATATCGAGTCCTCGAGTCCCAGAAAATGGACTCGAGTTCAGCTAAACCCGACTCGTACTCGAGTACTCGAGTACCCGTGGAAGCCCTACATTCAAACGCCAAAACATATTTTATCATAAATAATGAAAGAGGTCAACAGAATGGTAATAAATTATGTACTTACAAATTATTCAAGAAACTTTTTATTCCGGAAGTATATGTTACTATTGTGTTAACAAGATGTAAACGTAGTGTACTGAGTAAGTTACGCTGTGGCACATTACCACTGGAGATAAAAGTCAGCAGGTATACCCGCCCTAAAACACCTTTTGAAAATAGGATTTGTAATTATAGGTATAATTTAAGGCAGGATATTTCTCTTGTTAACACGGAAGTCGTGACCATATTTGTTCATTAGGATGTATGTATGTATGTATGTATGTTTGTATGTATCTATAATGTAATAATGTTTATCATATAATGGAGGGTGTTATCGATACAATAAATCAATCTGATAAACTTGCATTGGTATCCAAATCTGATAAATATGCAAAACAGGTCAAAGGTCAAATACACGAACTACTTTTGCAGAATTCCACTCTTTTCGTGCGAATCCTATAACTGTTTACGTATCATTGAAAAGCGTAACCGGGAGTTTACCAGAGTATTTCCGCTTGAAAGAATGGATATTCGAAAATACGAAATCATCTGAAATGGTACACTCAGCTGTGCATTTAGAGTGTTAACAAAGTCAAGATAATTGTAGATTTGTTTAAAAAAATCATTCAAAACTTCAATGCGCTAACCAACAGCATCAGCAAGTAGCTGCAGTGTCCTGTTAGGCCAGTAGAAATTATGAAAAACCCGGACATTTTCGATAACAGACAAATTTTGTTTTTAAATGGTCCCTATGACAGTGCTGATGAACCATGAAAAACCCAACCAAAATCAACCATTGGCAAAATGCATTTTCGGGGCAAAAACCTTAAAAAATGAAAGAAAATAGGAATAATTTATTTAAAAATTTATCTGCTGCATAAAATACATTTCTAGTGATTAAAACAATAGATCATACACCATTGCATACTTCTTTTGGTCAATGATGGTATTAGATGATCAAAATGTCTGTTTTGAGGTCAAAAACCTTAAAAAATGAAAGAAAATTGGAATAATTTTTTAAAAAGTACATCTGTTGCTTAACACACTTTTGGGGTAATTAAAATGAAAGATATTGCACCATTACATATTTCTAATGGTAAATAATGCTCTTAGCTGAACAACATGTTGTTTTTTTGGGTCAAAAACCTTGAAAAATTAAAGAAAATGGGAATAATTTATTTAAAAATATAACTATTGCATAATACACTTTTATAATGACTTGTATCATAGACCATGCACTATGGCATACTTTTAATTGTCACTGATACTCTTGGCTGAGCAACATGTCTGTTTTTTGGGTCAAAAACCTTGAAAAATTAAAGAAAATTGAATGTGTTGCATAATACACTGTTGTGGTGATTAGAATGGAATGTTTAGGATAACAAGCCAAATTTTTGACCAAAAGACCCCAAATGTGTTACTTTTCCAACAAAATCATCGGGATTTTTTTTATTTTGGGGGTAAAATCCTTTAAAAAAAGAGGACAAAATAGCAATTTTGTTTGTGAAAATCATTCCATGTAGTACAACAAGACAATTTTATCACTAAATAAACCTCAATTAGATACTTTTCCACTGATGAACATTATGAGAATATCGTAAAATATTTTGTGAACTCAAATATTTTTAGCACATCAAGAACATTTTGGGATATATGAACCTACATGGGGCACTTATTCACCATTGAAACCTTACAAAATAAACTTAAAAGTGAGAGAATTATTTAATGTTTAGTTGAAGAATTACATTTAGAACAAGTCCATTTTATGGATAAGTGAATGCCAGAAGGGTACTTATTAACGGTGGATTACCATGCCAAAACCTTGAGAAAATTATATTTGAGTAAAAGTACACAAAAAAGATAAATAAAAACAATTGTTAAGTGTTTTTAATGAACTTATTTCTTTAACATTTATAATTTAGGACTAATTGACATTATAAACTAAGATGCTGTAGGCCTATCGCCTGTCAGAGCATCATACCTGTTCTGAAGACGCCAGATATAGGGGACAAATAAAAAATCTCTTGAAATTGGTAGGAAAATGTTGTCTGATCTACATTTGTATCGGTCACTCTCCCCTGTAGACATTTTATCAAAAGTGGTTCAATTTGTGGTGAAAGATAGGACGGAAGAGATTCATATGCACATACTGCATGGAGAGTGAGTTGCTGACAAATGTGAGTATTGTTTTTAAGCCATTAGCACAGTTTTCCTGTTCAGTGTTCTAGGGATTGTCAAGAAGAAAGTATTTATGGTATCTGACTGCAACTGCTTGTATTATCTTCACCAGGCTTAAAACCCTTGACGGTGGATTTGTCTAAGTGTGTTTCTTCAAGTACAGATTATTTATTATTTCAAAGTTAGTATCATTATGGTGGGGAAATGTTTTTTAAGTTTGAAATAGTGTAACTTCTTTCCCGGAATCCATCAAAACCTTATAGGCCTCGGATCAAGAGGTCCCGAGTTCGAATCCCGCCAGGGGCACGGCAAGTTTGTTTGCAGTAGAGAACTGTTCTACACGCAGTAAGGTTTGGGTGCAATGCTACACTGAATTTCAGCGTAGTACCACCCATGGTTCGCTAGTTCCAACCGATGCTCTTATGTTTCACCGTAAGGCATAGCCACATGGCGTTGCGGGCTTTCTCCCTGCCATAATACTAGCAGCAGTGATATAAGTGAAATACTCACCTCACCACACCTCAAAACCTTATATAATGTTTAAGACTATGATAATTGTTCAATAGCTCTCTAAGATCCGACAGACTCAGCACAGCACAAGGTCTCTTTGGTTGTTAGATTCACAGGGGCGTGTTTTGCTTAGAAACAGCGTTTGAAAGACATATAACTATATTGACCCTACCCTATTACTATATTATTGGGTATCCCAATAATATAGTAATAGGGTAGGGTCTATATAGTTATATGTCTTTCAAACGCTGTTTCTAAGCGATACACGCCACTGTGGTTAGATTCACAAATGACACAGAGAGCTGCCTGTAGAATTGAAAAACAAATTGATTAATGATACAAATTTTCAGTTTGTTTCATTTATGATACCTTCTGCTTAAGTATCGAATTGAGTAAACATTCCAAATATACGTTCAATCCACTACGTAATATTATTGTTGGTTTTTGTTTTCTGTTTGTTTTCTTGTATGGTTGGCAACTCATTTTTGGAGGATTATTTGAGACTCATGTTTCTGTTAAGAAAGAGGAATTTGAGTAATATTGGCTCAATCAAATTTTAATAGTATTGTGTATTTTCTATATAAATAATATGTATTTTTTTATGATGTAAAATTTTTTTGTTTGTCTTTTAGCATGTTGAAAGTTTGAAATAAATTTGTGCATTAAAAAAAGCTTTGTGCAATTTTCTCAAGTTATGTAATTTTATGATAAGATAACCATTTTCTGACATTAATGACAAGCATGACACAGGAAAAAAATAATGCTTTTGTTTAATTGAATAAAATAAAGTGACAAATAACATTCTGTCATATGATTTTCCCACAACTAAGGACATATATAATTTAGTTTTTAATTAATATTTAGCTATTATATAATTGAGAGATTTTATTTGGGTCTTCGTAAATTGATAATTTTTAATTTGTTCTTTAAATTTCAGAAAACAAATGACTATTTTGAATTAAATAGATTGATATACTTTTAATCTTTACAGACCAATGATGTATTGTGTGGTAAAGAATATCTCTTATGTTTGCATTGAAAAACTTCTAATTTTAATTTTCTTGAAATATTATTTATTATTAACCTAAAATCACCCTAAAATGGACTGATCAACAGACGCGTTTTTCATATGAAATAAGTCAACGTGAAAGTAGTATCAGTATGATTGCATGTCCAGCTGATTAAATCATTTTTTACAATTTATTTACACAATGTTTCACTTGACATTTAATTTAATTCATCTCCTAAAACCTTCTACTCATCAGTTACATTACTATTATATTACAAATCATAGTTGAAAAGGCATATTTTGCGAGTTTCTGAATGACTTTGGAGTCAAAATAATAAATTTATCATGTTAAAATTTGTATTGCTCAAACACTGAAAATCTGAAAATTTTAAGGAATCTTTTGAAGTCTAATACTTTGATATGAATGTCTTCATGTATTTCACTATAGAATACTCACTGTTTTTACCTTTAATATCATATTTCAGCGCTTTCAAACTTCTGTTGTCAACAACAATGTCAGCCATTTTATCAGTTGCTACGAAGGGAGATAACTCAGACAGTATTTGTCATACAACTGATTTTACATCAGGAAATCTCAGCACACCTTTCTGTGACATTTTCAAGTGGTCATAACTTTTTCTGCCAAGGGTTGATTTTGGTTGGGTTTTTTTCTGAGAGTAAGGGACATGCATTCTTTCATTTTTTACAGTTATTTGTCTGTTATCGAAAATGTCCGGGTTCATTTAAATTTGGGGAAATTCCTACTGGCCTATGTGTACAAAATGAATCTTGATGTGTCAGTGTGTGACCTACTGACGCGCCTCGTCGATCGCACTATAGCTTTTGGCAGTTCTTGAGGGCTGAGCATACGGTATTAGGTACATTAATAGGTACTTATTGTCATAAACAAAGGAAACAACCCCACCTCACAAATAATTACCGTTTAAATGCGAAAGATACTGTTATTATGCAGCAATCCGAACCAACCCGGCAACGCAGCTTCCAAAACGTTGAAACTAGAGTTACTTCCCTTGTTCTAGGAACGTGACCAAATTATTTATGAGTGCTTTAGATAGATGCTTATGAACTGATTGAAAATATCTCCATGAACAAGAAACCAGGGACCAACTGTTGATTTTTTAAAGAATCGCGCACATGATGTGTTTTTAAATTGTTTTAATTAAGAACTATTTTAGGCACTTCACAGCCGATGTCGTGATCATCACTTTGATGTACCGTCTGTGATATTACTCCGCTAAAACTAGGTCAATTCTCTTTCCACTTTTACTACAAAAACACGCTTATTTTAATAATGACATATATGATAAAGAGATTATTAACCTCGTGTGTTTCCGTATCATTAATATCATATATGTGGAATAAAAAATAATGTATTATGCTCGCCAAAGGCTCGCATAATACAATTTTTATTCCAAAAATATGATATAAATGATACGGAAACACACTTGGTTAATAATCTCTATATCCTCATATGCCGCTGTCTGCGGCCTGAGTGTAAATCAAGTTCAGTTCAGTTCACAGAATACATATAAAGATGAAATAAATGATTTTTTAAAGTGGTGTCGTGACAACTTTTTGGAACTAAATGTATCAAAAACAAAGGAACTTGTTATAGATTTTCGAAGGAATAAGCCAGCAGGTAGTCCAGTCATTATAAATGGAGATGTTGTTGAAGTAGTTAGTGGTTACAAAATCTTGGAACTCGTATTGATAATAATTTGAATTTCTCTGAAAATACGGATCGTATTTATAGCAAGTGTCAACCTCGCCTTCATTTCCTCAGGATGCTCCGATCTTACCACAATGACTCAACTATTTTGGCTCTATTCTATAAAAACCTGTGTTCAGTCTATTCTCATGTTCTCTTTCCAATGTTGGTTCGGCTCCCTGTCACTAACAAATAGAAACAAATTAAATAAGATAATTAAACAAGGAGAGACAATTTCTAATCGTATCTTTAAGACATTAGATGAACTTCATGAAGGACAGGCTCAAAACTTGGCTTCGAAAATTATCTGTGACCCTTCACATGTTTTGCACGACTGTTTTGAATTGTTACCCTCTGGCCGTCGGTATAATGTACCGACGTGCAAAACCAAACGTTATATAATGTATTTTGTACCAAAGTCAAATTCTCTATTGAATAATGTTCCCATCATCATACTCGTTGTCCATGTTATATAACCATGTATATATTCCATGTATTTATTATAAATGAATGTGTATAATTTTGTATTTATGCTCACTCAGACGTGAAACAGATTCTCTTACGGGCAATACAGAATTATCTTATCTTATCTTATCTTAATGTGTAATGTATAATATGTGACACGAACAATATAAATCCCAACAGAAAGATAGTACCTATAGCGTACTTGAATATTCAATGTCCGTTAAAGGTTGACGAAGACTGAACTATTTTATGTTCATACATCGGAATAGTGGCAAGTTTGATTGACAACTATTCATAAAGCTTTTAAAACTCATTGTTGCCATATATGTAACAAAATACCCACTGTGGGTGTCCGCAAAGAGGTATAAACGTGCACATGCTCCTTAGATAGCAATAGGTTATATTATAGAAAGGGAGAGGTTTTCAACGAGGGCTTTACTAAATGTCTTCACTGAAAGCAGTGTAGGAAACAGCTGCCCGCCCGAACGCCCGAGACGGGTTAATTTCGTTGGGGGCTGGTGAAATATAAACCCAACCAGCCCGACGGCCGGGCTGGTATATTTATCTGTGTCAGAATCATGTCTGGTATTAAAACTAATTATTATAGATGAAATAAAACTTGAATGTTAGATTTTTAGTAACCAAGCGGAATTACCCAGAGTTGTTTAACATATGTTATTTAACATGGTAAGCAACGCAACTGTCTTAATGTCACAAAATGTTGCAGTTTAGGCAATAACTTTTAAAAAATACAATATTTAAATTTGAAAGTCGTAACTTGAAGGGGTAATACAAATCATTGTAATTATGGTCCAAATTATTTCTTGGAATGCATGAAACAGCACTAGTGATCTACAAATGCGCATTTGTGAGAATATATGACACATATTTTCATCAATTATTATTAACATTCTATCTAATGCATGTGTCAGGAATCATTATGTTTGGGTTACAAGGTAGCTTTATCATTTGGTTTAATTTTACTGCGAAAATAATAGACATCATGAAAACCGTTCAGTTTCTAGAATATATGCATAAGAGCAATTGCCTATCCTTCAAGTGTCATTCTACTTAAATTAAACACATGAGGGAAAAGTGCACCACTTGTTTTGCAAAATTTACACTTGATATATAAATGACTGGGTCATGTCAAAGTGACATCCAGTGGTTTTTCATAATATTGTATAGTATTTTAAAACAAAGCGAGCGAAAGAAAATAGCTTGTTTACAGAAAGCGTTCAGATAGTATTACGTATTAGCCCACGTTTATGAAAACCCGAATGCATGTCTGCTTTTGTTCACTATTGCTGAGCTGAAATGTGACACTTAGTAGGACTGGCAACTTGATAAGAGGGCTGGTAAGTTTTCAAAGTTACCAGCCCTGGTGTCTGGTCAAGTTTCAGGTAAGTTTCCTACACTGCTGAAAGTGTGATTTTATCCATATAATGTATCTGATTCCCACATGTATACCTTTTACGATGACACATGCCAATTTAACCCACAAGCCAATAGGTGTCATACTCTATTACTGTCTTTCAAGCTTATACTATTCAGTCAGTATTGCATGTGTTTATAGAGTCAAACTCTGAAGTTCTAGGATACAGATAATTGAGACAAAGATGAAGATCAACAGATGATGACGACCAATGCAGATACATGATGTCTGATAGGGGAATTGCTGGGGTTACTGGTACCTTATCTACATGTAGGTCTTCCTTTGGGTCTTGCATTGACAAGTGAGAGATATACCCATACTGTTCCGAGTGTATCGAATGATACCCTACACTTTTTCCTTACGAGGCGGAGCCGTGTACCACTAAGGAAAGTGTAGGGCATCATGTTATACACGAGGAAAAGTATGGGTATATCTGTCTTATACCCCACTTACGGTCGAGTGTAAACGGATACTCTTTCATAATATTTCTAAACAAATACAGCTGTAAACAAGCTTGTGTATGAAACGCACAACCCAAATACGGCCTCATCTGTGACAACTCCCGGGTACGCTCAACCCGTGCTGCCATGTATGGTTACCCATGTTTGGGGCTCGAAATCTAATTGATATGACCCAATGACGGTATTGTCAACGCAAACGCACGGGCATCTCGCTGAAATGTACAGCTAACGCCATAAACTGCATGGCTAATGTCAACATGAGATAAGACAAGATACGATAAGACTTTATTATCCCGGAGGAAATTCGTTTTACACCGAAACGGTCTCATATGTACATAGACACACAATGTCCAACTATAAATTATATTACATACATACATACATAAGCAATATATATAGCATACATTAATGTAAGTACAGTAAAGAATTTCATTACAGATTGGTCATAAACAGGATGAACAATTTTAGTTTCTACGATTTGATAATTCACATTTTTAATTTCACAAATACTTGCTGGTATGAAGGATTGTCTAGCTCTATTTGTTTTAAAGAGGGTAACCGAAAGCGACGCCCAGAAGGAAGTAGTTCGAAATGATGGGACAATATATGGGAACATGGCCAAAGTTTAGAGAAAACAGAAGCAACTTTCAGTATGTTAAGACATTTTGCACTCACAATTAAATAACATTATTATTTAAAAAGAAATACAGAATTGTGTGATATTATATCACGCATTATAAGAACCTTATTCATTTTGTCATGAACAAACGTTAACAGTTTCAACTGGCTTTATGGTGTAATGGTTAGTTCTATCGGCCAGAAAGCAAGTGAAAACAGGTTCGATCCCAGGTGTCTTATATGTTCATATATAATCAGACATTTTATAAAGTATCATCACTTAGATTTAGAAATTTAGAATTTTTTAAATATTTTTTTTCCAAAATCATTTATTACAAAGAAGTACCACGATTTTACAATATTATTGTTGGGTACAAGACTTAATTTTGCAATGTAAAGGAATGATAATGGGGAAAAAGGGAGGGGTGTATAATAAATGAGAGAGAAGATAGAGATAAAGATAGAGATAAAGATAGAGATCGAGGTAAAGAGAGAGACGAGAGAGAGAGAGAGATAATATATTAGATTATGTTGAGAAACATCCGGACCATTTTCTAATAAAAGTCTTTACCAAATATATATCTTTCTATGTTGTAACTATATTTCATTACCTGAAGTGCGTGATAAAAAAATTAAGTCTACAAGAGCATGTTTACATTTGTATATGTATTCTTAAGAATAGTAAAGAGGTGGTTTATTAAAATACTTCCGTTGGGGTCTCCAAGTAGAAAGGATGAGAAGTTAGCATCAATTTTGTGAGTAGTCTCATTTTCAAACAATTGAAGGAAATTATTGATTAAATTTTTTACTTTGGAGCATTCGAAAAATAAGTGTTCGAGAGTTTCAATTTCACAAAAAGAACAATATTGATCATTGCCAAGTCCGATCTTATAGAGGAAGGATTTTGTTGATGTTATCCGGTGAAGTAATCTGTATTGAAAATTTCGAGTCGGATTATCAATAGTTGATTTCTGATTGATTGCAAAGCATTTAGATCTTGCGTAATATTACAATTTATCTTAGTTTCCCATTTATTGCACAACCTTTCCAGCGAAATTTGATTTTGTTCACACATTAATTTGTAAATAAATTTATAATCATCTGAATTAAGTATACGCAGCAATAGATCGCAGTGTTTCGAGTTTGTAATAAGGGGATAATTATGGTTAAGATTTTTGATAATCAAAAGCCATTCTTGTGGAAGATGTTTAAGCAACTTGAAATAAAGAAGGTATGTATCACGGATTTTGAATTCACATTTTAATTCTTTATAATCTTTTATTTTACCTCTTTTTGTAAGATTTGGTAGACGTGTGTTAATCCTTTTTCATGCCATCGAAAAAATAACCGTATGTCTTTTTCAGGAATAAAATTCATTAATGGCATTTGAAGGAATTCGCTAGGATTGTTATATCATCATTTTGTAAGTCTACATTACATCTCTCCAAAATAAGTTGTTAGCGTTTTTGCTGGTTTTAGCTATTAAAGCTCTTTTTAAAACTTAAATACAGAAATATCGATCGTTACACGGATATAAAGACAATTTTGATAGCGTTTGCCAGAGGCCTACTGTTGATAGTCGTTTAATCCACTTAAGTTTGATATACATGTATTTGTTAAAATTACGGAAGTCGGTCATTTTAAGCACCCCATTTGGGTAGTCGTTAATGAGCATTTTTCGCTTTATTTTGTCTCGTTTACCCGACCAGATAAATTTGTAAATCAAAGTATCTAATCGTTTGAAAAACGCGTCATCGGGGTCTGGAAGGGGGGTGAATAAATGTGTAAAAAGCAGGAGTATCTGAGATTTGATAATCGGCACCTTTCCTCTAAGAGTGAGTATTCTTGTGAACCATGAAAATAACAATTTTCTAGCTTTTTCAAATTGTTTTTCAAAATTTGTGTCAGTCATTTTACGCAGATCGAGGTTGAAGATGATGCCAAGTATTTTAAAGGGCTCTTTTGACCAGCGTAATGGAATGTGTGGACAAAGTTTTTCAATACTATTCTTTTTAGATCCTATCCATATCATCATGCTTTTATCATAATTCATATTTAGACCTGAGCATGCAGCAAATTTTCTGAGAATATCAATCAGTTCCGATAAACTTGTTTCCGACCCATCAAGCGTGAAATTCGTGTGGATATCTCTTGTTAAGAAGTGTAGGTATATCAGAAAAATAGAGCCATGGGCTCTGTAGCTCATAAGAAATTACACGATTTAATATTTCAGGTTGACAACTTAATGAGTGAATCATTTAACAACTGTTTACATTAGAATAATGATATAATTATAACTGCTTCAAAAGATATGTCTACACAAGTGTTTTTTGTTGTTCACTCAAAGTAGTAAAAATATAACCATGGGCTCTGTAGCTATCCTGCTTGATAGTGATTTATGTTGTAGAGTAAAATAAATAGTACAGGTAAACCACAATTCATAGCCATATATACTTTATAACAAAAACATCTAAAACTGATCCTTGTCAGTGCATGAGACCAATGTGACTGGATCACATGGTTTTCTAAATAATAACATTCCTGCATTTATCTAGAGCAAATTCTCAAAGTAATCTATACAATTCAATTACCTTTCCCAAATCACGACACATGATACAAAACAGACCAATCTTTGAATATATTTATTACATATAATTTTGTCCTGGGTTCCTTGATACCATGACATCCCATTGACAACCCACCCCTCCGCTTTCTTAGTCTTTTTAACCTACCCCCCTCACAAAAATACAAACACCAATCCAATGTTACACTCAGGAAGAGAGGGAGAGGGAGGGAGGGAGAGGGAGGCAGACTAAGGAGGTCCAACCCTGTCCATGCTATCCCACCTAAAGCTGAGGACTCTCAACCAGTTACTGGGCTGCAGGGAAACCTGATCCCACTTGACAGTTATACAGAAAATAGAGTTAAATTGCAAACAATAAAATAAGTTATATCTTGCTTAATTTCTATGATACAAATATAATGAAAGTTGCAAAATGGTAAATCACAAAATGTTTTAAATTAAAATAGAATAAACATAATCCCCAAATCATCAAACAAAATGGTATAACATTTGGAAAGAAACAATACAAATCCATTCTCAAGTGAGTATACTGTATTAATGAATCCTATAGGCCTACTTATAAGTGGAAAATAGAGGCTCTGTAGCTCATCAGGGATTATATTGTTTAGTGTTGAAGACTGAAATAGACTGTTCTCAATATAATGCACAACCCCTAGCCCTGAAAAATTGCAGTCAACATAACAAAAACATGACTGGACACTACATTTTTATAAAATGGGTTGTCCAAGTATCACAATTCCTGCAAAGATATTGAAGATAAAGTGATCCTCCCAATTAAAATAGAATAAACATTTTCCCCAAATCATCATGTAACAGAGGTACTCTGTGTAAGTGGATAAAGAACACGACGAGCACTTATGGGGGTTCAGTGGATGGATTTATTAGCTCGGATGGAGTACGGAGTGGAACAATATAACAAGAGAAAGAAAGAATTGCCCTCGTCTCAGGGACGCAGGCTTCAAACTCTGTCAGAGAGGCGCACGTAGTCAGTGATACCCTACATACTGTGTAGTGAAGATGGTGATGGCCAGAAGAAGAATATGCCGAGTAAGAGAGAGGAGAGAGTAGAAGCATAAGGTACCTGACTATCACATACCAAGCTAACTTAAACAATAGACACTGGTCACAGGACAAGCCTCTGACCACCCAGATACCCAAGTAAAACCCTAACACATAGAACTAACTTAATTACCTAAGCTACAGTGAATAACTAGCTTGAACAACTGGTGCAAGTGTTAGTAGAAACACAGGACATGGGATAAAGTAAATAAAGGGGTATTCTTATGAAATGTTAAGTTTATGGTAAACATGCTAAATAAGTTATTTGAACTTATTTAGTATGTATTATATTAAAATAGTAAAAAGAAGTAAATCTAATAGATTAAAAAGAGGTATTTACACACGATTACAATCAAACAAAATGATATAAAATGTGGAGAGAAACAATACAAATCCCTTTTCAAGTGAGAATAATGTATTAATGAATCCTACTTATAAGTGGAAAAATTATTCACAAACACCCGACCAAAACCAAATGAACCTTTTATCACAGCCCTTTACGCACTGAGACCTCCCTCCCCAGCCCTCCCCACCGGCTCAGCCCTCCCCCACCAATGGTAACAAGATTAACAGAGGAGAGAAAGACAGGCGGAAGGGTGGGGGAGATAACGAGTAAAATAAAATAAGTTCTATCTCGCTTAATTTCTATGATACAAATATAACAAGAAAACATTGATCCATAGGATCAAATCACTTGTATGAAATGAACCTTGTGTATGCGGATAGTAATAAGTTAATTTTGTCTATGTCAACATTGAAAAGTCGACATTGTGGATAATCATTTTGTATTTGATGAAAATTAGGACTGATGATCAGTGTCTTTTATATACTGGAGCCATATTTTCAAATCTCTCTTAGCGCTAAGACAGTCGTAAGTGCCATACACTAATATTGATTTACGACTATCTTAGCACTAAGAGAGCTTCGAAAATATGGGGCTTGATGAATAATGACAGAACACATAAAAAGGAAATGTATTGGAATTTTTATTATGAAACAAATGAAATAATTCTCTGATTTCAGAAAATCTACTGTGGAATATACGTATATTGATATTGATAAACCCAATACCAAAAGAAACTTTGCACCCATCTTCTTGTCTTAATAAATCACATAATAGGCAACGATTGGATTTGGGTTTTTAAGTATTGTAATAATTATTCAATTTTACATTCGATGTATGAAAATATTCATTTCAAAAGTTTATTTAAATAAAAAGTTTGGACGCATCAACATACGAGGGGTATCACAATGTGTTTGATCAATTCGTCTGTGATTCGGTGGTGGTCTCGTACTCGGTGGTCTTTGCTAATGGGTAATATCAACGGACTTTTAACATCAGAAACTGTTTCAGTAGTGCGTTAGTCGCTTAACATGTGTGTCTTGTCAAAATTAAAAGTTTAATTTTTTAATTTTTTTAAAAATTTCATTTTTATTTTTTTAAATTAAAAACTTCTGAAAATTTTTTTGACTGATGACAATACGCCATTACTTTTCAGTTTTAGTGTACGATGTCCAAAACTGGAAATATTTGTAATTGAAAAAAATACATATGATAAAATCAACTGAGATGCAAAGTTTCTTTTGGTATTGGGTGTATGAAGGATACAAGTGAAGCATGCATATTTTGAGTCATCCGATATGAACTAATTTATATTTGATATGAAATAATACTGTTGTGATGAGACTTAAGTAAGCTTGCATTGAAATGGTAGAAATTGGGAAGCAATATTTGATAGTTACTAATGTGGAAAACATGAATTTGAATATATCTTTGGTGTTCAACCCTATGTAAACGCGGGCTATGTTCACTACTCTGTTGTAGGAAATGTATGTATGGTCATCATTCATGTATGATTTAAATATTTCAAGTGTAAAATATGAAATGAAATCCTTATAAAGCAGATGTATAAAAATAACACA
Source organism: Gibbula magus (assembly GCA_936450465.1). NCBI lineage: Eukaryota > Metazoa > Mollusca > Gastropoda > Trochida > Trochidae > Gibbula > Gibbula magus. The sequence goes on along the minus strand of OW388289.1, from coordinate 72,866,293 downwards.
AATAAAACTTTCAAGTGAAACAATTAACACAAAGTGGACTCTGTCCATGAGGTTATACTGATTATGCATGGAAAACATGAATTTTAATGTTACTGTGAGGTTCAACCCTTTGTAACAGTGAACTTTGTCCATAATACTGTTGTAGGAAATATATTTTTGGTCATCATTCATGTATGATTTAAAAATTTCAAGTGTAAAATATGAAATTAAATTCTTATGAAGCACCTGTATAAAAATAACAGATATAAAAATTTCAAGTGAAACAATTAACACAAAGTGGACTCTGTCCATGAGGTAATACTGATTATGCATGGAAAACATATCAGCTTCTGCACGTAAGCATATCTTCTGGCGGGAAACAATACGGTTGCGACTACAATTACTTCCCCTTTCTGTTTAACACACGCTAATCACAGCAGACAGTAGATTATTCAAGCCTTATGCCATGCCGTTATCTTTGAGGCTCTCAACGGTGGATACACGTGGGATCGACAATTTGAATTCGGGTATACACGCCGGATCGACAAGCGGCAAGCTTTGATGTAAGGTGTATTTATACAAAGGATTAGCACCAGCGCGTTAATCCAAGCGTGTTGTTTTAGTAGTCGACATCAGCTAGTCAGTCACTCAAACACAGTTCACATTTTGATGTGAATTCATTAATGATATAAATTTTAGCCTAAAACATTTTGATAGACAGACCAGATATAAAATCCAAAATAGGTTAAGAGCCAACCGTTGAGGGTTATGAGAGACTACAACATATAAAATACAAGATAAAATATTAATACATTAAAATGGACTATAAAATATATTAAACTTTATTAAAAAATGAAGATGTTCGTAGTTATAAAATAAGTCTGCAGGTTTTGGCAACAATACATACAACATTTACATTGTGAAGTAAAATAATAGAGACACAATATTAACATATTTCTGGATCTAACATCTTTTGTCTAAGGTCTGTATACTGAGGACAATAAAATAGAACATGGCACTCATCTTCAACAGCTTTAAAACAATTAAAACATACTCTTTCAGCTAATGATAAGTTAGTAAAACGTCCCATTTCAACTTGTATAGGGGCCACCCCTCATCTGAATTGCGCCATGTATGTACATGTATATATGTCTACATGTCTCGGCGACGTCTATTTGATGATTTTTATCATATACTTGTACATGTTACATGTAACCCGACAATGCAAATAAATTCTATGTATTTTATAAACGGTAAAATAATAAACGGTATATCTCTGTATATTCGTATGTTTGTAGTTTTCAATGTGACAGACAGACATATTATTTTTTAAGTCTCACCTCACATGTATAATACAGGAATTAATATATGTATATGTAAGAATACAAGAGAAAAAGTGAGTCACCCAAATAGGGTTACGAGAGACTATAATTTAAGAAAAAAGGTGTGTATATCTGATGTCTACCAAATATACTGTCGACAACTATTTTCATAAGGGTCAGGATTATCCTTGCGTTAATCCTCCTAAGCCAATCGACTTTTCTCGATTAGGAGAGGTGCCACACACGTGGGATCGACAATATTTTGCCCATTTTTAATCCGCAAACTGAAATTGTCGATCCCACGTGTATGAACCCTCTCAACACATGGCCCACAAAGCTCGCACAGCTTAACGGTAACCTGCCAAAACTTAGACAGCCATATCTTAGACAGCTTAAAATAACAACATGTATGGTCAAGTGCACAACTAATCCTCAACCTGTTACCTACATTTGATAATGGAATAGTCCAAGAAAATCTATAAAAAATCCCAAAACTTAGACAGCCAGTTCGAAACAACAACAAATTGTAACATTGGTATGTTTTATTTTATTAACAAGTATAACTGATCATTGGTATGTTAAAGCAGACTATTAACAAGAATAAAACAATACATATAGTACCATTTCTTTCATTTCATAACTTCCGGCGATGACGATACAGGGCGCTGCAGACGCTGGAGAAGGCCGACAGTTGAGAGACCACAGCAGCATCTACTTCGGCGATTTCGTCATCGTAGAGGGAGTGCATCTGTGTTGTCTCTTCTCTGACTCTCTTCCGCAGGTTGCTGAGGAACTTGATCTTGGTTGCTTCTTCGGGAGGGTGAATGTGGTCGCTGACATTCCGACAAAAGTCACCCACAGTGGTGCACTTTCCGGAACATGCTGTAACTACACATCGCCAGTGTGTGCAGGTCTGTCTCACTTTGTTTCTGTTGTACAGAAAACCATCGAAGAAAACTTGCCGAGTTCCCTTCTGTGATGTGACAAATTCTACCTTTCGCAGTCCAGCCATGTTGAATAACGTTTTAACATCAAGGTCAGTCCTTTTATATTGCTGTTTTAAGTTCGAAGGGAGTTATTTTCAAATCAAAACATCTCAGCTACATAGTTAAATGTTTAATAATCACCAAGTTCGAAGGTAGATATATTTTCAAATGAAAACATCTCAAAAGTTTTGTTTTGATACTCAAACTTGCATCAAAGACATGCATTTTCAAATGAAAACATCTCAAAAGTTTTGTTTTGATAATCAAACTTGCATCAAAGACATGCATTTTCAAATCAAAACATCTCAGCCCCACAAACCTAATCTCCCTATGGGTCAATTAAAACACTGATTAGGACTGTTAACGCGTTCCGATAAAAAATATCTAGGTCATCGCTGTGCTCCATACAGAGCCTCAAGTTGTCTCCCTCGCCTCATTGTTTAGAATTACTTTCGATGAAATATACAAATTAACATTATTAAATGCATTGAAACTTGATATAAAATTAAAATGTAATTATTTCTGTTCATTGCAAATAGTATAGTCATAAAGTTTAACAAAATTTCCCTGAACTATTAGATTAGAAATTACACATATTTCTTCAAAATGACCCACAATTCCCATGAGAACTATCCAAACTGTAATACAAATAACCCCGGCGCCTTGGGCGCCGTGGAATGAAAGTTGCGTTAGAAAGCTCTCGAAATCACCTTTAATTCAAATATACATTGCTAGCATTTTATGGTGGCGTTAATATTAGCAAAATGGGGCACCACTAAAATTTTTCACTTATAACGTTCTTACTTTTCATCCAAAAGACTTGAAATTTGGAACTCTTGATATTCACTAAACATAGATGATATCGTCAAAAGTTCTAGGGTCATTGGTTTCTGAGATGAAAAATATACATTTAAATGAACCCATGTCACAACAAAAGTATTAAAGTTTCAGTAATGAAATGTACAAATCATAATCTATATCTTTAAAAGTAACCACTGGCCAGGTTTCTGGATATCTCCTATTGCTGGTTCACGAGAAGAAGTCGTTTGAAGCTTTTAGGCTGAACCCCTTGCAAAGTTCATATTTCATAATTTATCTCAACCAAATTACAAACTTGCATCTCCATCCTACAAAGATGTTAATGACAAAATTTCACATTCCTATATCAAACGCTTTCGGGGAAGAGGTCGTTTAAATGTTTTACTTTTAACGTCTCTGGCGGCCATATTTGTGGGCGTTGGAATTCATGATCAAACTTTGACCCCTAGGTGCCGGGTACCCACCCAAAAAATTACAGCTTTGGGGGTGTAGCGGTTCTGAAGGAGAAGTCGAAAGAGTGGAAAGTTTACGGACGACGGATGACGGCCCATGCCATAAGCACATCTAGCCTTTCAGGCCTGATGAGTTAAAACGTATAGTTTTATATCAGAAAAAGTGTAGGTGTATCGGCTAATACACCTCCACTTGCAACAAAAGAATCCATATCAACGAGACCGGAACTGGGGTATAATCCTCATTACAATGTCTCTTCCTATAGATTCAAACTCGAACTCGAAGGTTCTCTATTTGAGGAGGTTTATATAACTCGAGTGTTCAGTCCTATAGCATTGTAGGTTTTTACTGTAGCCTACTAACCAGTCGTCAGGAATAATTCATTGCTTTTAATAATCTACAGTCAAAAATACAATATCAAGCAAATCACACGAAGACAGTTGATGACACGAGGTGACAACTAAAATAGAAGTAGTCAAATGTTGATGATGACCTAAATATCAATATATGAATATGGATATAAACATGGCACATTTAATTAAGAAGATTATCACCACATGATTAATCAAGTGGCACTTGCATGGTCCCTTTCTGTACTGACGTTTCACCACTGTTCAGCTTCAGTCATAGTGCTGTAAGGTACCAAGTGGCAATTTGGTTCCTTTCTGTAGAAAATATTATTATAGTTATTCACTTGGTATATTTTTACATAATCAAATATTTCAGCGAAGATGAAAAAGTATCCATTTTTTACACAACATGAAGAACATTGAACGGATCAATAATTTGTAAATGAAAGTGAAAACTGCAGTTGTTACCATTCTGCGTCATTCCCACGATAGGGTTGTACATATCTTAAGGTGTTTTGAAAATAGAGAATCTATAGGGACGTTTGGAATTTAATAATGTGATTTTATCTCCATTTGTAATATTTTGTAAAATATAAACTAAAGAAATGGTATAGAAACATGCTACCAAAGTTGTCTACCCTTGTAATGACCCGCTTTACAAAGTTTTTGCTACTCCGTTAATACTGGTACAGAGATGATACATCAGGCCGCAGAGAGCAGCATACAGCGAATTTATCTTACTGTCATGTCAATAAAAAATTAGACTTCTTTTGGTCGTTTTAGTTTGACTGGATATGCACGCTACCATTTGAACGACCGACAACGATGTACATAGGGGAGACTGTATCGGTCGTCAGCCAATCCAAAAACGAGCATGTTACTGTGAGGAAAGAAAATTTAATAACGAACATCTGAATATATTTCGAAAAGGTGTATGTAAAAGAGATCACGTGCTATCTACAATACTCATCTTAAAATCCTGAATGAAATCCTCAGGCATGTCATCCAGATGCATTCAAGTGTCGTCATTACATACGACTCACATGTGAGGAGATATAATCACAATACAGATCTAATCGTGCACCCCTAAATATATATAAGCTTGGTAAGACGATTCCACCTTTCCGTGCATCCGTTCACAGAGCTGATGTATCGCTGAAATCAATCGTAAGAAACGTAAAATCCAACGATTTCTCTGAAGGCCCGACACAAATTATCCTCATAATTCGTAAACTCTGGATTAACCACAATGAAGGTTCATGCAATTTGACTTAATTTAGATAAACAGCATTATCTTCCCCCAGAGGTTACTCCCTTCAGATTTCAGATCCTAGTATAGGATAAAGGCACATGCACCAAGTTTTTACCTCAACCTTCAGAATGCCATTCTCATTATAGTCTTCATCCTGGTGCCAAAGGAATAAGGGTAAATTGTTATATCAACATCTGACCTTATCATGTGCAAAACTGGCGACTTATGTATTACTATATGTATTTCATGATCTTTTCAGAATTGCCAGTTGCATTCCCTCGTCTGCCAAGTTATAATATGTAAAAACATCAGGCGTTTTCCAAGTGAAAGGTAAGGTTGTAAACATTAAATTTTAAAAGGTTAAAGCCAAAAAAATTAGTTTCTTTATAAATATTATGATGGCTGGTGCCTCGAACAGCACCTCGTTCATATTAAGAGCAGTTTCACCAGGATCACCAATGATCGCATATACAGAGGTATCATCCGCAAAAAGGCGTTTATTGCTACTTATTCCTTCAACTATATCTTTAATATATACAATAAATAAAAGGGGGCCTAAAACTGAACCCTGCGGTACACCAGGAAAAAGAGAGTTCTATTATCGGATGTAAAACCATTAATAATAACCCGTTGTATTCTATCCTCAAGATAACTTTCAAACCACTTTATGAGATTACCGTTTATACCATATGCCTTTAGTTTGTATATAATACCTTTGTGCCAAACTTTATCAAAAGCTTTACTAACATCGCAAAATACTGCTCTAATTTCTTTACCTTTATCTAATGCACCGGCAATGAACTATTTTGAAAATTACACTTAATGTTGTTGAATATCCAACTCTATTTTGTTGAATATTCAAATATTCAACTTAATTTCGCTGAATATTCAACATTTAGTATCTTAAACATTCAATATCGTATCGTCAACAATCAAGACAGTTCAATATTTCACTTGTAACTACACCTTTAAAACTTTAATACACAACGATAACAAATTGTTATTATACTTTTTAATGTTTTAATTCAACTGTAAAACTTTAAAATTACAATTTTGCATCATTGACATTGTAAACATTCGAGATAATATCTTGAGTTTTCAAGATATCGAGATGATTTTTCAAAATATTAAGTGGAAATTTCAACATACCAAGTTGAATTTTAAGATACAAAGTTCAATTTCCAAGTTCAATTTTAAAGAATTCTGTGTTCAGTTGTCAGGATAGGTGAAATGTGAAATATGTCAAAATATATTTATGTGAAATGTGCTGCTAAACATAAATTGAAAGGTGATTTTTCAATGTTATTTAAATAAATACTCATATTTAAATACATTGTTTTATCTTTTATTCGGACTAGTCTATTACAATGAATAGGTAACAAGCAGTAACTCAGCTGTGCACCGAACCGTAAATGTTGTTGTTTTAAGGCGTCTGTCAGCTGCCTGTCTGTCAGGTGGGTGGTTACCACATATCGTAATGTTAACGTTATTAATCATGGTTGAGTGACCTTAGGTGTATTTTGCATTCTATGTTGATTGATATTTGAAATCCAGAAAATGACCTGGCACGACGGTTCACTGCATAAAGCAACTATTTATCTCATAAGTTATTATAAAGAAGCTTTTAATTAAAGTTGTTCCAGCAACACTGGTGAAGTGAAAGTATAAGACATTGTAACTGTAGCTCGTTAGTCGACAGTCTATTTCACTGATAAATCCCACTATTTCGTTGTTCATTTTATAATCAAACATTAATCTTCACGCATTCATACTGAAACCTGATCATAGACACGTGATACTAGCTGTCGATGCGCAACATAATAAAATACTTATACGTTACGGAGCTATGTTGTAAGTGTGCTTGAAAACTTTATTACACTTGGCAATGTTCCAATGGTAATTTCGAAAACATAACATTTACAGAAGGAAAAAAGCACGGCGTTACCGGTTTACTTCAGCTGACAGAAGTACCTATTTACTGATTTATAAATCTGTTTATGTGGACCTAGACATATACATTTAACTCATTTATCTTTGGTAGAGTGCTTCGAAGTATAGTAAACAGTCTCCCGGAGAGTATACACGTGACACAATACTAATGCGCAACCCCTAAGCTTACAGGGATATTCAGTGTTTTTAAAAATAATATTTTATCTGCCTTGAATACCTGCTTAAATACCATACTGTAATTTCACTCAATTTGCATATCGCCAATATATGACAATTACTTGTTTCCAATGAAAATCTGGCAACAATTTTTAACCTTATACATCTTCAGAAACCGAAACTATACGTCTTATTTACTTTATATAACCAATTAAACACCCCCGACTTAAATTTGACCTTTTGTCTATCGTATATTCCAAAATCACTTATCACTAATTGACACACACGAGTCACTAATACATTGTCCGGTTTGATACGATTAGAAATTACTACTATCAATTTACATCGTCACTGTTTTAAAGCGACCAACATTGAAAAGGTAATTTTGGGCAACAGTCAATACTTCTCGATATATTTCCAACGTTTATAACGTTTGACATATTTCCTATGAAATAAGCATTACTGACCTTTATTAATTCCGAATCTGGCCCAAAAGTTCGTTTCATTCTTTACCATTTAAACATCATTATTCAATATTTAGTTTACAGCGATCACATATTTGTTGAACATTTAGTGCTTTAATTGTACCGTATATACAAGTCAAAGGTTTAACTTGAAGATAAATAAATATGTCAAAAGGTAATATGTGTACATGCACTCAAGTTAATTCTAGCTGTAAATATACATTATATGAGATTAACGTCTACAGGTACACATTGAATGACATACATGGGTAGTAAATTACATACAAGTAGCACATGTAATCGCCACACCTATACTTACATATAAACATATCGACAAAGTAAACACTTATTCTGGTTTTAAACTAAATTTATATTGATAAAACATTAGACGGCTACGCCTTGAAAATTTATAACGTAGCGATATTGAACGTACACACAGAATAACTTCAAGGTAGTGGCTTGTGTCATTGAATTGGCTAGGTGTCCTGTGTCTACAACAGGCCTTCGCGTATTGAATTTCACGTATTGAAATACTACATAGTTTGGCAACATACCAACACATTCAGCCGATTGAAGACACGCTAGGTAGGTTATGATTGTTACCATGATATTATGTTAATAACGTCAACAGAATCAGTTTATTATGTGTAAACTATTTTTGACTAATTGTTGTATTTTCTCTCTCCAGTACGTGAAACATCGTTACATTATAAACAGTAGCATAGTTGTTTTTACCGAATCATACACTGTTACATGTACATTTTATTAATTAGACAGTATAATCACTATTAATTCAAGTTTTACATTTAAAATTCTATTTTGTTTTCTTCAAAATATTGCCAATCAGTTGTTAAATATGACGACATTCTAATTAAAGAGCGCTGTCGCTAGTAATACATGCAAGTCTGACACAGTTCAAAACAGAGCGAGGTACGAGTCTTAACAGAGCAGCATTAGGGCAACAAGTTTAGGCAAAGTGGATACACATACATCAATATATTATAGTAATATAATTGTATACTTGGAGATAGATTTATTGGTATAGATTGGCCTGTAAATGTCATCTTATCATATCTCGTATCTTAGGTAAAATTTCATTATGTGATCTTGTTCATCGTCGCTATGTTTGGCTATCATTACGTTTAGGCTCACGTTTGAATAACTATTCTAAAAACAGTTTGGAGCTTTGACATGTGACCCATCTGCGACCATGTTAGTGAGAGAACAATATGGTGACGTCACATGTGTAATTAATGCTTTTACCACGTACAATTGAACAATTGAAGTCAAAGGGTAAACTACTAAACTTCACACCTTAGGGAGTAAAGGAGAACACGTTCACCTGTAAGTAATATATATTAGTAAAATGTTTGACCATTACCATAAACTAAAAAGATATTATATTTATCTAATTTTTAATGTACCGCCAGCTCAAATAGCACATTTTAATGTTTTTAAAAAAAAATATTTGTTTATGATTATTCATGAATAAATTTCATGGTTGATAGTTTGGTTAAAAAACGGTGTAATGTAATGTATACTGAACTCAACATGCCTTTGGATGTGCAGTTTCTATTAAATTACTACGCGTTGGTAACAGTATTGTAATCTCTTATCATTGATTTTCCAGCGTCGCAATGGTTATATTAAGCTTGAGTTTGTATACAATAAATGCAGCTGTCGATAGCGAGTCACGTTTCTTGACTACGTATTGTTATCTCGACGTTTAGGTATGGAATACACGACCCTAATAGACAGCATGCTAAAGTCCACCCATGGAGGAAACGATAGGTAAGTATATAAGTTATAAGTGAAACCATATACATGATGGTTATTAGGTTATATGTATACTATTTAAAAAAAATTAATTCCTAAATAGAACAGTTTAAACCATCGTTTAAATATAATATCTGTGAACATAGTTAAATCATCGACTATATAAATGTAAAATCTGTGAACATAGTTAAATGATCGACTATATAAATGTAATATCTTTGAACATAGTTAAACCATCGACTAAATGTAATATCTGTGAACATAGTTAAACCATCGACTTTATAAATGTAATATCTGTGAATATAGTTGAACCATCGACTATATAAATGTAATATCTGTGAACATAGTTAAACCACCGACTATATAAATGTCATATCTGTGAACATAGTTAAACCATCGACTAAATGTAATATCTGTGAATATAGTTAAACCATCGACTAAATGTAATATATGTGAACATAGTTAAACCATCGACTTTATAAATGTAATATCTGTGAACATAGTTAAACCATCGACTAAATGTAATATATGTGAACATAGTTAAACCATCGACCATATAAATGTTATATCTGTGAACATAGTTAAACCATCGACTAAATGTAATATCTGTGAACATAGCTAAACCATCGACTTTATAAATGTAATATCTGTGAATATAGTTAAACCATCGACTATATAAATGTAATATCTGTTAAACATAGTTAAACCATCAACTATATAAATGTAATATCTGTGAACATAGTTAAACCATTGACTATATAAATGTAATATATGTGAACATAGTTAAACCATCGACTATATAAATGTAATATCCGTGAACATAGTTAAACGATCGACTATATAAATGTAATATCTGTGAACATAGTTAAACCATCGACTAAATGTAATATATGTGAACGTAGTTAAACCATCGACTATATAAATGTAATATATGTGAACATAGTTAAACCATCGACCATATAAATGTAATATCTGTGAACATAGTTCAACCATCGACTAAATGTAATATCTGTGAATATAGTTAAACCATCGACTAAATGTAATATCTGTGAACATAGTTAAACCATCGACTATATACATGTAATATCTGTGAAAATATATTTGTCTTCAATCAAATCACAAAAAATCACATTTTTATTTGTTCTTTATAACTTCAAATCAATACATATTTTACATCGAAAATGTTTCATAATTTTAATTTGTTTCAGAATGTTGTGAACTTTGCAAATCAGTTGTTAAAGGTGATGAAATTCCAGTTCAAGAGAGTTATCAGCTAGCAATTGATCTTGATGTGACCAAGATAAACCCGCCCGTAAGGCCCAGTTCAACTGATCTACCATCACAAGGTGCCTCTGCCTGTCAAACCCAAGAGAAGAAAAAGAAGGGAAAGTCCCCTGGACAACAAGCGTCCTCTACTAAAGATTTACAGAAAGCAGCACATAAACAAAGCAAAGAGCAGAAGCAGCAGAAAATAGAAGAACTTCTGAGAAAGGTTTCTGCTTTAAGAAACGTGGGTGGGGGTGCTCTGTTTGTCCACCTCAATAATCGCTCCCCAGAAGACTTTTGTCTTGCCCACCTTTCCGAATACATAGACGAGCATCTAACAAAACTGATAGACGACGGCGATCTCTTTGTTGATGTCTTCGAAAAGAAATGGTTGAAGGATACTCCATCAATTGACCCTAAATACGTGGATTTCCTCCTCATCATTGTGAAATTTTCAACGTCTCTAACAACAGCCGACTTTAAAACAAAGGTACCCTCCGACCATTCGTTATCTCTACCTACCACCCTCAACATACAACGCTTGTTGTTTGGTAACAGAGAAGTAGATGACTCAGAGCCGGTGTTCATAGGGTACGACAAGGCAACCCAGGAGAAACGTAACGTACAGTTCAAGTCCTTCAACAAGACACAGTATGCGACGGGAATAACCATAGACAATCTGTCCGATGTTGTAAAGTACATCTGGAATGAACTCCGACTAGGAAAGTGTATTTCATCTTTTACTAAAGTAGATAAAGGCGGGTCTTATTTCCTTGGGATCGGTGAAGATATCACTGCTGTGGGGAACAACAAATACAAAAGCAAGACATGTGAACATTCAGGGGTCTGTATTCCACTAAATCTTCATGAACAATTCAAAGAGAAACTGAGAGAAGTTGTGTCCAGTAACGTCTTCATATATCCCCGCGTCTCAGACGAGTCTCTGGAGAACCTGTTAGACATAGAATTCTACCAACTAGCGGACGATCTGTACATAGTAGAAGTTGCCGTGGGTTGTAAACCTGGGTGTGTGTTCTATGACAAAGAAGGACCAGAAGCATTCACTATCAGAGATGATGGGACAATGAACAGGCTACCCCGTAAGACGTGGATTAAAAGACTGAAACAACTTGGATCATTGGGTGAGATATAGTAATAGCAACCTATATAACGGTGTTATTGGTCTATTGGTCCTAAGAACAGGTGAACTATTGTAGAATTTGTCAAATAACTGATGGGAAAACCACTGTAGAGACAAGGCAGGAAGTCAATGCAATGGACTTTTGTACAAGCAATATTAAGGATGTACAGTGTACTGTTTTCATGACAATTAGATTAACCAACCTTTTTACATTATGTTGATTCACGTGATTTGTCAACCGATATAACTTTTGAACATATTGAAAGTTTTGAACTTTAGTCTTCAGACCCAATGTGTCTCGTATTGCCAGTTTTTTGTGTTAACATGTTGATATAAGATTGACATACCATACACCCACGTTAACAGAATATAATATATACCGACTTCCTATACGTACGAGAGCGGTCAAATTTAATCTTCTTCTGCTTATATTATATGTTCTTATTGACAGGTACATATCCTGAAATATATAATTTTTTCTATCATAATTGTATAAATGATACATTTTATCGAAAATGGTTGTTGACCATAAACAGTTGTTTCATTATTGCAGAAGATGCCTCATCAGAAAGCGATGGCGAATGAAAGTGATATAAAAGGTAACACATCACACTCGGATACATAGAAAAAAATTCATCAAATGAAAATATTTGTCATTTAACATCATAAAAACATAAGAAGGCAAACCTGAAACAACATAATAAAACAGTGATGGTACTCAAAGATTGCCTATGTAGAAAGTAACTCATAAACCAGAACTCATTTCTTCAGATGAGTATAGCCGAGAAGCACAAGGCGCTGTTGTTACCTGGCCCAGTAACTCGCCCTTTAAGCCAAAAATACGACAAGAAGAGGGAGCGTTTCTTCAAATCGAGCAACAAGTACTGAAGAAAGGTAACCCGACTCCTGTTTGTTCTGTCAAATTGAAAGCAAATATAACTGATGTAATACCCCTTCTAACTAATAATAATTGTCTCAGTTTTAAAGTATATATATTCCAAACGAGTACTGACATAATGGCACAACGATCACCTCGGTCGTCGCCCAAGGTACTCTATTGGTCGGATAAGAGAAGCAAAAAGATGCCAAAAGGGAACATGACCATCTCTTTCAAATCGACCGCTGACTGTACATTCGTTCTGCGACGACTGCAATGCTAGTTTCCATTCTGCACTGTAAAGTACAGTATTTTTAGGTGCAAAAGTAAGATTTTGTTTAACAACTGCGTTGTATATAAGGTGTTTATGTTGCAGGCCAGCTTACAATCTATCCATCTGCCATGACGCACGACCTTCATTCGGACCTCCTGAGGAAGCGTCTAAAGGAACACAGCCGGCATTTCCCTCTTGGTCTCTGTTACATTTCAAGATGTTTAGTGGTGCTGATGAACCTTCCAAAAAGGGACATACCGGAAGGTCAAAGGTCAGATGTGTTTTACTGCCCTTCCAAAGGACCAACCAAGATCCTTTGTGTTGTGGACAAGAAGACCCCAGAACTGAATAAATATGTGCTGTGGCTAGCTCAGAGGACTATTCTGCAGATCAGAAAGTTCACGGACAAACATTTCAGCGCTGTTTATGGACTTATTGACGATGAGGACCTTGCCTCCCAGGAAAGCTTTGACAGCAGACTTTCTGAAATAGTGAGAATAACCTCCACTCTATGCAGTCCCAAGTCACTTTACATGAACGTGGAGAAATGCAAGAGCGTCACTTCCGCCTTTCTCGCCGCCATTGCTGTAAAGGATTTACCGTCTGCTGAAGAAGACGGAGCAATCCAATCGGAACTCAGTTTTCTGTCTTCACGCCACTTCTGTATCTTTGTTGAAAATATTGACAAGGATGAGGTCTGTGTACCAGAGACTTCACTCGATTTCACCCTTGAAGTAGCTAGACGACTTGAAAAGAAGGGTGAGACGCTCCTTGCTCTGGACGACCAGAAGATGCAACAACTTGAAGCTTATCATCGGTAAGTTGTATTTATAAAGTCATGACGGTTTCCATTCGATTGTAGGATATAGGTCTTTGTGCCGGCCTTCTGAAGATTAGGATAACTTTAAATCTTCTATTTTGATCAGTTTCAATGTATGTTTAAGCCGAGACAAATGGTCGAATGTTCTATCACTGACCATATCTACGCCATTCCTGAACGGTAAGCAAGAACTTTCTAACGTGTTTGGCCATGGCTATAGCAATGTTGTCGGTCGAATGACCCAAAGACGACCAATGATCGGCTTTAAATGGCGAGACCATATTGTGTACAGACTCTTTAGCCAATGGGGATTCTAAATTGTAGCAAGCAAGCAAGCAAGCGCTCCCGAAGCGTGAAGGCTCGTCTCTAGCGCAAGTCGCCATAACAACCCATGTGCTGCACGTGCTGCACGTGTCTCTCTTGCAAAGTACCCTAGTCACATATTACTGAATATGACGATTGCTTTACAAACTATGTTTCTAAATGTCCTGAGAATATACAAATTATTTCCTGTTTAATGTTCTTTTTATTGAGATAAGACCAGCAAATTATGACAAATTTTTACTCTCATTAATTATAAAATTCAAGTAAAATACCTAGTTGGGTAAAACAATTATTCCAATATCTGTAGCAAATACATAATTAAATGAAATGGTAAATAAATAACCATCGAAAAATTATATATTTCGATTTCTTTCATTGCTCATATTTTTGTCATTCTTTCGTGTCTTTGTTTACTGTTTGTGAGCTAGACCATAATGCTTTGCGCTTGAAAATAATAGACTGCATCTATATTTAGACTGGAAAACACCTTTACTAATTAATGCAATTTCTCGGCTTATTTTAAGTTGGGAAAATGAGGGAAAAATTAAGTGTATTTATTTCACGGAGATAGATTTTTGGAAATATTTTGATATTTTCATCAACATCCGTGATGGCTCTTTAAGATATATTTCACTGGCTGTGAAATACTTGGCCTGTAATTGGAGTTCAGGGTCTATATAATATGTAATGTTATGTGTTGACCTACCACCTGGTTTAGCTGACTGCTGACCCCACTGCCTGGATAGATGCATAAGGCACCTCGTTATCTCTGCACTTCTAAAACAGAGGTTTCTATTTACAAGTTTCAAAGCCCTGCTTTTGTAACTCTGAAAAAAGTATTGATTCGTAAATTTCCACTATTTTATTATACCCCCGACCTAAAAAGGTTTTCTTCACCACTAGGAGAGGTGCAGTGCGAAGTTTAAACCGAATTGGTGAATGTTTGAATTTTTGGCGATTTTTTGTATTTTTTAACTTAGTCAAATTCTGAGCATTTTATGTCCGATCGATAACAGAAAAACTATTCATCTCATCCTTTTCAAATTCATTACATGTCTTCTTCACCACTAGGAGAGGTGCATTGCAAAATGTAACACGATTTGGTGAATTTTTGAATTTTTGGCGATTTTTTATATTTGTTTACTTCATCATATTCATAGCTAGAATGAATGAAGCTACTTCTGTGTTGTGATTTGTTGACTTTTCTTTTTCATGTAACTTTATCCAAAGCTACTTCTGTGTTCTTGTTGATTTTACTATTTTATATTTCCACTGGTTATATTTTGGGAAAAGTTAAATTGTCTTTCCTTTCAGCCATAAACTGCTGTATATCTCTCACTGTGCCTTCAGGGGTGTGCTTCCATGTACCTGTTGTTTAAAGTCACTTGAATGAATCATTATGATGGATTAATTTCCAAAATAAAGTTGCAATCAGTGGTAATGGCAGTAGTGTATTACGTTACCCATACCTTTTCAAGTTACTATTATTCCAATTTTTACTTAAACCACCTTTTTTTACATTACTTGTCCTACCTTTTTCACAAAAAGTTTAATCTTAGCAATTACATTTCATAGCTTATCAATCCTTCGGTGTGCAGACACCTCTCTCTTTAAGTAAAATAAAATTGTCAAACTTTAACAGTCGGGGGTATTAGTAAGCCACGCTCACTTTTTAGCTTGTTAAATATTTTAAAGGTGACTATGACAAATGGGTTTTTCAGAGTCTTTTACACGTCACCAAGGAAGCATCAGATAATTAAAGACTTAAAGAAGTTAAGAGTTGAAAACTAAGAATTGAGGGTCTAACAAAATTGTATGTGATAGTTATTTTGTAAAACCTTTATTATATTTCACATAAGTAATTATTAATTTTTAAAAACAATTTTGGCCTGATGAGCTACAGAGCCAATGGCTCTATTTTTATTATTATTATATATTATAATTATATCACTGGCTGGCAGTCAATTTCCAGTCGCCAAGTATGCTAACTGTGCATTACTAAAACGCTGACAATCGCGAGCTATCTGAGACTCACAGATACCAAATGTTCTTCAATCGCCAGGCACGTTAGACCAGTGCCACAAGCGCTGATGATCGATATACAGTTATTGATCACACTTACTGAAGTATGACTTTTGGGTATTGAACAGTGCCTAACCCATGATATTATCTTCCGTCGACGTGGTCGTTATGGAAACCATAAACAGTTTATACTGGGAGGGAAGATTTAGTTGCAGAACTATTGTCCCTGTTTTGCGTGACTGAGGCAAAAATCTTCCTTCTTCGCAGTTACTTTGTGAAGAGTATTGTAATTGAGTTGTAGGTAACTTTAGCATGCACGGTTTGCATGCAGGTTATGGTTACATATTCACCAAGAGCATTCCCTTTGATCTCTGGCACAAAGTTTCTGACGGTACCACGTTCACAGTATTGATTGATTGAAACATATTTTATTCATTTAAGAAAAGGATTGGGCACAAATTATAAAACTTGTAGAAGCCCTCTCCACATATTGACAAATATTTACAAGGTTAAAGGTACATCCCTTGTGTTTAATAAAACATTATTAGGCTTTAATACGTTCCGATTCACCATATGTGATGTTTAAAGTGCAAATAAATTCACTCGGCTTGCATATTCATTTAAACATAATCAACCCAAATATATCAGTTTGTCTGTTATAAATAAGATTCCACACGCGGTACATTGTCCGGTTTTCGATCAGAAGTTACTACTTTTACCTTCATATCGTCAATAGACTAAGTCGACTAAGATCAAAATGGCAATTTTCGGCAACAGTAAGTACTCGATAACATAACACAATTTAAAACGTTTAGCATGTGTGACCCCAAACAAGTCAATGGATGTACCTTTAAATTACCTAACACAATGTCATGCAGAAGAGAATTTAAAATCTTAAATTGACATAAGCCCATGCTAAAAAGAAAATATACAAAGAAACAATTTGAATAATTTAAAATGATTATTAAACATGTCGTAGGAACAAAACATAATGTTTTCATTGACAATAAGTGGAGTATAGTGAGAATTTTCATGCAACACGTTATTTTACCAGAAACGACGTTAAGTCGAAAACTTCTTGACAATAAATAAGTTAATTACTTCTCACATCATAAATATATTCACATTTCAGACAGGTAACCCAGTGCATCTCTCACATCGTCCCAAGCACACAAGTTGGCGGTCTCTGTGGTGACGGCAAGCTGGGGAACCTCAAGCACGTTGTTGCGAGTAGACTTGAAGAATCCCACATCAACCATCTCCGCGCTAACAGCTGGGAGAAACAGAAATTAGTCGTGTGGAGTTTTGGTAAGTATAATCATGAATATATGATAGTTCATAAGCGATATTCTGATTCTTGAAATGTTAAAAGCTTTGAATGACAGACGCGATTCCGGTTCTCTTCAATGGTAGAACCAAATGTGAAAAGAAATAGCACACCATTATCACTACCCAGGTCGTTGTCCATCGGTATTATTTTTTAGGGAGGGGAAAGAAATGTTAAGATTTTACAGACGACGAAATACGAGAACTCGCGCTGAAACAGTGGTCTAGCCAAACGTGATTGTACACTTATATATATGCTCATATCGAAAAGAGGTTAATAAGTGAAGATTTTAATATAACAATCTCTCTCTCTCTCTCTCTCTCTCTCTCTCTCTCTCTCTCTCTCTCTCTCTCTCTCTCTCTCTCTCTCTCTCTCTCTCTCTCTCTCTCTCTCTCTCTCTCTCTCTCTCTCTCTCTCTCTCTCTCTCTCTCTCTCTCTCTCTCTCTCTCTCTCTCTCTCTCTCTCTCTCTCTCTCGTTTCGTAAAACTCATATGGCACACTTCTTCAGGAATTCATCTCGATTTATTCTAATTTACTGATTAAGCTCCTGCGAACGTGGGTGGACAGAACACAGACGAGGGTCAGA
Source organism: Gibbula magus (assembly GCA_936450465.1). Lineage (NCBI taxonomy): Eukaryota > Metazoa > Mollusca > Gastropoda > Trochida > Trochidae > Gibbula > Gibbula magus. The sequence continues at coordinate 72,848,149 of OW388289.1, read as the reverse complement.
ATGACAGCGTACTTAGCCTTGATGAAGACCCTGACACGTGTGAGTTGAAAACGCTAATAAAGTATTGGGATATGCTGACAGTGAATGCATAATCTTCTAGGCTATATCGTATGTATTATGTCTCCTTTTGTTTAAGGTATCTAAGGTGTAATCACGTACTTAAAGGAACGTATAACATTACATCAAGATTTAACCAGATTGATCTAAAACGTGTTCAATATATTTCTGCCGGTATAATTTTACCCAACGTTTATGGAAAAAATCTTCTATATTGGACATCAATGGGATTAGGAAGTTTAACAAGATTAGCAAGTCAGAATGGACAATTTCAAAGAAATACAGTAATTTATTTGTTGAAAAAAGCTATAAAAAAAACCCCATTAATTTAAAACCATCGGATCGGGAGCTTCCTTGAAATTCTTGTTTGTTTTTATGTGTCACGTAACTTTGATGTCAACAACCTTAAATTGTCTGTTAGGGATGGACGAGGAAGAGAGTGATTCTGATGGCCTTACTGCCGAAGGTCTGATGGGGTCACGCAGTGAAGAAGGTTACTTCAGCGACTCCTCTTGTGCTATGACGTCAGATCCGGTGGACAGTGAAGCTGACGATACAACCAACTGTCATGACGTCAAGAGTAAGAAAACATCTCTGCAGATGACATCCTGAATCTTATGTCTTTGAATATGGAATTTATTTTCTCAAGAAATTTAAGACAATTGAAAAATTAAAGTGAAAAAAGTACATTAGTGGTGACCGTTGACTTTTGCAATAGTGAGAGTCTATTGTGACTATTTATTTTCTTTCAGACTTGAAGGCATTTGAAAAATTAAAGTGAATACATATAATATGTGTTGTTGAGTGTAATAAGTCTGAAACAAGTAATTATTTCTTTAACTTTATCGTGGCTGTTATGCTTACCTATTAATGATAGGTTGATATCGTTTGGTAAATAGTTCCAAAATAATTCAATTTTGAGTCGTATGTCAAGAATCTTCCCCGACATAAGTTTTAATTTATTTCAAGGAACGTCACTTTAACGTAATGTTTTGGGTGTGTCTCCATGAAGACAAACAAGATCACTATAAACAGTCCCTTCACAATCCACGATAATCAATCAATCACGCCATTACATTGCAAATGCTTCAAACTCTATATACAACTGCATAACCAGTTCGATATCGTAAAGATCGATTTTAACTTTTATTCTTCAATTACAGAGAGGAGCATACAAGTTATCCAGGAGGGCACACGCTGCACAGTGTCATCCCACATGATCTCATCTGTGAAGAAATACCTGAAAGATCACTCTGTTGTTACCATCATCGGCAGACCAGGCGAGGGGAAGACAACTCTGGCACACCAGGTCCTCATGGACTTACATCGTGAATCATGGGAAGTTTATATTTGTAAAAGACCAGCTGAGTTTCACGGGATCGGAAAAGGGAAGAAAATTGCAGTATATATTAATGATGCGTTCGGAACAACGAATTTCGAAGCTGTCAAGTACTGGCAATGGTACAGCGCTCTCCGAAAACTTCAGAAACACTTGTACGAGGCGTCGGGTGATTCAGAAATGGTTGCAATCTTTACATGCCGAGATGATGTATTCTCTGAAATGCTGCAGCATTCAAACACATTTGCTGAAACTTTGTTCAACAAAATCAGTGTAATCGACGTAAACAGCTGTAAAATCCTTGATGATGCCGAGAAAGAAAAACTTCTTCAATGTAGAACATTCCCAACAGATACATGGAAGTTAATGTCCCCGTTACGATGCACATTTGAAAAGTCAAGTTTGTGGAAAGCCCAATCTCCTGAATTGTTCGATGGGCTTGACACACGAGAAGCTTTAACGCTATTTTTGAGAAAGCTTGTTGCTATGCCAAAATATGAAAGTATTTTCAAAATTATAATTCACCAAGGTTTCTTAACTTCTTTGAAAGATGTCTCCGAGAAAGACTTATCCATATTGAGCACAAATGCGGGTTTAATGAAAATCCATTCAAAGCAAAATGTTGATACTGTGGCGAAGATGATGGACACAGTCCTTAAACTGTCAGATAGTGGCTACATCTTTTCAAACAGTTTGCTCTCAGACTGTGTTGTGAAGATATTCGCGTCAGAGGATCCAACCTGGCTGGTGCAGTTCTGTAGTCTGGATATACTGCGGTGGATAACCATACAACAACCTGAACACTCACCAGACGGTAGATATGTCATTCGCCTTAACCCGTCTTTGATCCAGCTTGTTGGCGAACGTCTGATGAAAGAACTCAAGAAAGGAAATATTCGCGTTGTTTTGGAGCACTCGTTGATGACTGAGCCTAACATTTGCAAGCAGTTGCTGGCGTGTCTTGAAGATGATGGTACATTAATGTTGAAAGACACTGTTACAGATGACACGCTTCTTCACCTGCTTCCAGTTGCAAAGATTCACAGACTTGATGAATTTGTCCTTCAAAGAGTCAGACGATCAACAGACGTATTGAAATGCCTTAAGACATGCTGTGAATGCAATAACTCCGACCTCGTGAAGGCAATGTCAGGGACGTATGGTGGCCTTCTGAAGAGAAATCTCCGAGTCGTCAGCCGTCATTGGCGTATCTCTACCCGCCTTGGCCACACTGAGGTGTCTATGGCATTGTTGAAGTACGTTGATGTGAACACTTCTGGATCAAGTAGGAACACTGCTCTTCACTATGCAGCAAGCTCTGGAAACCTTGAGCTGACTCAATTGTTATTGTTCAGTCCAAACATTCATCTGAACTTAAAGAACAAATCTGGTGAAACTGCACTAGTGAGGGCTCTGTACGCCAAGCATGCGGATGTCGCAAACTTACTCATCGGCAGTGGCGCTGATACTAATCTGCGTGATGGACACGAGCGGACGTGTTTCATGGTAGCTGCAGCTATAGGCTCGGTGGATCTTCTTAATCAGTTGTTTGATTACTTGGATAGACTAGAGGAACGTGACGCTGATGGCAACACTGCACTGCATTTGTCATCTATGAGGGGCAGCAGCTCAACAGTAGAGTTTCTCATTGGTAATGGGGCTGATGTCCGCTGTGAAAACAATACCAAGCAAACTCCCCTCCATCTTGTAGCAAAACATGGACGGCATCTGGTGGTTGATTTGCTCTTTAAAGGTGCTTCACGTCTAACAGCGGAGAGATCCAGTGTTCAGGTAGCTCAGTCTGGGAACCTGAAACCTACTGATTCAAACCCTCAAAGCTGGCGGATTCTGGCGTTGAAAATGGTCAAAGGTTTAAAAAAACGATTGTGGCAAGATTGTCATGTTGAAATGAAGAATGGAAGCTGTACGACCTTTGGGGAAAGAGACATCAATGGATGGACACCTCTGCATTTGGCAACCATTTACAACAATCATCTTGTTGTGAGTAGATTGTTGCACCATAAACAGAATGCAAACGAAACAACGGCAACTGGTCAGACTGCCTTACATATTGCTTGTAGTGCAGGCAACGTACAAATAACCAAAACTCTTGTCCACAACGACGCTGATGTCAACTTCGCCGACGACAACGGCGAGACACCTTTGCACTGTGCTGCGACTCACGGACATTTGAAGGTTGCCAGGATCCTTCTCAAGGCAAAGGTTGATGTTGAAATAAAAGACAAAAGGAATAAAACTGCTCTTGACTTGGCAAAACAGGCACAACCCAAGCATGTGGTAAAAGAATTGAAGAGAACTATTGAGCGTGACTTGGTCCAAGACAAAAAGTCCATGAAGGCCGAGGCCTCCTTGAGGGACCAACGCCATCGAAATAAAGAGTTGGGTCATCTCAAGTCGGGGGAGGTGCTGCTGTTACCTGTTTTTATTGTAGCAGCTTTAGCTTTCTTGTTAGGCGTAGCTATCATGTCAGTTCGACATATCTGGTGGAAACGATACTAATCGTACACTAATACCAGAAAACAGTAGCACACCCGCGATTTTATAATTATTGTGAAATTACAGATAGATTAGTGAAAACATCCGCAAGCGTTTAGCAAGGCATGACTGAAAACATCAAACGGGTCCAAATGACTTCCACAGGATGTGTACACAGCCAATGCTGGTGTGCATATTCTAATTGTGGTTGCACCCTGAACAATGTGTCGCGCGACGTCATTGAGGTGAATCTTGGTCTTTGACGAACGTTGTACAGAACCAAATGTTTTTGGTAAGGTGTTCACTTCAGAAGCAAAGGATACCATACGCCTTGAGAAATAAGCCTGCCGCAAAAGATTAACTCATGAAGGTTCAAGCGAAACATGTCCGTTATGTTTCCCCAATAGTTTTAACAAACGCATGACGTTCAACCAAATTATGTCTGTTTTGTGTTTTGTCAAAAGTCGTTTTACACCATCACTTTCCTGCTATATATTTCTTCCACGAATTATTTTTGCTTTGTGTTTTGACATAGTCGTTTTCAACCGACATATGCCTGCTATATATTGCTTTCCCAGACAGATGTATATATGCTTATATTATATCCATCCCATAATACAACATCGGAGAGGGGTAATCTATGTTGGCCTACTACTGAGAGTAGTTAGATTCTGACTTAGCATTACAGGTTCTGTGACAGTTAAACTGAATTTAAAATAACAATTATCTTTCCTTACAGTAAAATACTCGTTTTGATTGGCTAACGGTCGATACATTTATGTAATGTACCATCTTTGTACCAGAGTGAAGGCTCGGGAGACACTAGTACAAAGATGGTACATCAGACCGAATTACCTCGTGAGAAACATACAACTTGGATGACAACATCCTGTATTGAGTAAAGTAATATTTGTGATATTCCTATGGCGGTCTTTTTATTATTATCTAAATTGACTCATATTGCGTGGGATATGTTGTTATTGTACAAATCTATTTTTACATGGAATAATGGTATAAGTTTATGTTAATTTAATTAGTTTATGTTATGTTAATGTTGATCTCAGTGTTTAACTAAAGAATTGACCCTTAAACAATATAAGTCAATACTAACTACGTCTTTCCCTTTGCCGTGGGTCCTAATTGGTACATATTCAGAGTTGATTATTTTAATCCTACCATCTGTATGTAAATATATTTTTTTTATTTTTTATGTTTCTTTTTAAAACTTTTATGATGTTTACATATTTCTTACACCAAAGAGCTAACGTTCATTTCACAATCATCTGACAGTCGAAGCTAATAATACGCTTACATTAAACCGTGTTTATTTTGAACCGTCCAAATTATGAAGCAAACAAAACTCGAGAAATGTTTGTTGATCTCGCAACTGTCTGCAATACTAATGTTGAAAATCTTCATTAAAGACTAATGGGCAGCATTTACTGACGCTTCTTTGAATAAATAGTAGTAGCTTGATAATATGAACTCAAACTTAGCTCAGTTATTATGATATGTATATTTATATATTCTCCAGAAGGAAAGATAATCACATTACAGAATACATGAACGTCGTGTTTCCAGCATCCATTTCCTTACTTAACACTCCTTTTTTCGGCTTTAATTCGATGTCGTGTTTTATTCAAGATCATCTCTTTGTTCTTACTAGAAATTAGAACTTTAGCACGATATTCTATCAATACATGCATCTATGTTGTTATAACTAAAGTTAGTAAAAGTAGAGCGGTGTTTTTAACGTAATTTGGGCAAATTGCAGCCAAACCAAAATGATGGATCTCCCTCGAACTTTTTAAAGGTACATCCATTGTGTTGTTGGGGGTCAAATATGCCAAACGTTATACATGGTCTTATTTTATCGAGAAGTACCAACTGTTGCCGAAAACTACCATTTTGATGGTACTCGACTTAGTATATTGACGATATGAAGGTAAAAGTATCGATTTCTGATCGAAAACCGGACAATGCACCGCGTGTGGCGCGCGCCAATGAGTCAAACGTAATTTTGGAATCTTATTTAAACCAGACAAAATAACAAATTTGGGTTGATAATGTTCAATAGGTCATATAATTACTGTGCATGTAAATAGAACGTGCACTTTCGGTTTCTGCACATGGATAATGATGTTACTCGATTTTAATTGGAAACTAGTAATTATGATATATTTGGCGATTGGGGATGAATGTGCAAGCTGAGTGAATTTGGTTGTATTGTAAACAGCACATATGGTGTGTTGGAACGTACTAAAGCCAAATCATGTTTTATGAAACACAATGGATGCACCTTTAAGAAATGTTTCAATTGTAAAAGAGTGCCATGTAGAATGAAAGATCTGTGATTTATTATTGTTACTATTTTGTTATATTTTATGTGGGTTTTTTTCTGAAATAAAACAATTTACATCCTAATGATGATGTTTCTATGACACATTTATTGAATATATAAGGGCTGTTCACGATATATCTAGAAAACGTTTGTAACAATGATTATAAGTGTCGAGATGCTAGTTTCAAGCCAAAAGTCCCAGCAGAACATAGCAAGGGCTACTAGGCGAGTCACAATTTGACAATTAGAGCTATGGGCTCTGTAGCTCACCATGGTTATCGAATCAGATAAGCACAAACCCTTGATATGACATTGGAAAATCCCATGGTCACCGTAATGTGTTTACTGTCAGTGCCTAAGGAAACCATGACTTGAAACTAAAGTTGGAGGAAATTGGTGCGGTGAGGATAGCTATGGGATTAACTATTGGGGCTGAGTGATGAATAGTTGTTAATCTTATATTATTGGTGCTACAGACATGTCAAAGATCATGACCATTAATGTGGGATAACCTTATCTTTGGGAGTAGGGTAATGAAATTTAGAAATCTAAGTCTAGACCAACAAAGATCGTATTCACCAAAGTTTAGCTTTCATGGTCGTTAAAAGATTGTATTACCTTAAATTGCAACTCATCCACGCCCTTATTTTGAGGAGTAGAGTAATGAAATTCATAAATCTTAGTCTCCATCCAAGGACCATATTCCTAAAATGTAGCTTTCTAGCATTACTGGTTCTTGAGGCGAAGCCGTTAAACGATTTTAGGGTGAACACCCTGTCATGAAAATGTTTGAAGGCGATCAGGACCAAATGAACCAACTTTAGTTGTCTTTTAAGAAAATTTACAGATGACAGCCCATGCCATAAGCCCATGATGATTAGCTAAAAAGTACACATTTAGTTGCTAGTTCTCACATTCTTTCTCTTCACAAGTTACTTTAGTCATTTCTTCTCGGGGAACCACTGTTACAAGTAGAGGGTCTCTTGGCTAGCAGTGATTGGATGCAGTCAAAGTTGGGCAATCAGTGACATCATTTTGAATTGACAATTTGGTTTGTTCTCCTAACCATTGATAATACTTAAGTCTGTTCACCTGTGCGATGCCCGATATTTCTTTCAGGACATTTGGAGATTGTTGATAGATTGACAGTATCTATGTTGCTAATTTTCACCACTAAAGGATTTTGCTAGAATCAAGATATATGGACAACTTGTAATGGAGGAAACGAGTTAAGAACAGAAAAAGACTTCAGTACTTAAAGTACATGTAGCCTCTGTCAGAAGAGAATGAGTTCGCATGGAAATTGTCTCCCTTTAATTGTTACGTGTGGAGAGATAGACAAGCACTGAAGAGCTGCGATCACGTCAGAATGTGTCAGTTATGGAGTCGTGACTATTTTAGACAAACTCTTCTCTTTCATGTGAAAACATGTCATTATGATACTCATCATCAATTGATAAAAACTAACCATTATTAATATTGATTCCTTTATTAAAATGGATAAATGAACATAGTTAAAATGAAAGATAAACATACACTAACCATCAATTCATAAACAGTATATAACTAAATAAACAAAGGGGTAACAATAATCCACTAACATTGATCCCATCGTCCATTATTGCACATGTAACTTTCTTAGGTCTCTTTAACTGAAACATTTACAGCTTTAAACATAAAACAAATACACTTATTGATTACAATTTTCAACTTTTTTCTTCTGGTTCACATGTTAAGATGTCAAGTGCAAAGATGCTTTTAGATGAAAACCATACGTTCTGTTCTCAGTACTTCTTAACATGTGATATCCAATCATTTAATCTCTGAACACCATCTGCAGTCAGACCCCGTTTAGCCGCATGATTTGGGCAAGTTGAAAAGATCAGGAAAATGGGTTGTGTGGATAATCAAATCATCGTTAGTAAAGAAATGCATGGAAAAGGTTTGAAATACTTTCTTTTAGATAGTCGGGGTTCGGACATACATGATCCGGTAAACGAGGTCTCACTGTATCTGCAGCTACTCGCAGTATTAATGATTACATGTACAGTTAATGAATTTGCGTAGTTAAAACTATCCTACTAACAACATAAAATACACTACTAAACATGCTAATCTAATACATACGAAAGAAGCAAAGAAAATGTTAAGAACTTGTGGTTGTCCGATGTTGATACCATCGTTTTTAGATTTGATTGTTCCTTAAACAAAACAGATAAACCATAATCCAAACTCGTTACTGTCTTAGGAAAATTGTAATGATTATTCTATCCAAAGTTGTTTTTAACGTTTGTGATAACAGAGATTTGAAAAGGCCACTACTTACAGAAGTTGCATTCAGTTGTTTCAAACTGGACTTCATACAGCCATATTATATTTGATATTCAGTCAAAATGAAATCATTTCTTTCACTAATTGACAATTACATATTATTTACTAACAGTGAAGATGCCTGTTTATGAATATAAATATGACAACATATAAATACATTAAAATGACAATAATTGAGTAACTGAGACAATCAGTTATTCGTCCTTGGGCAGATCTGCGGGTCCATCGGCAGGGAAATGCGGGAACCCATTGGCACTGACGACCTCGGGGTCTTCAAACCGGATATCGTCCAGATCGAGATCAAGCGCCTGAAAGATAATATATTGTCATCAGAGCCTTGACAGACGATGGTGAAACAGAGAGATAGTATGTTTAAGAAAGGATAAACTGTTATGGGATGTTTAACTTTGAACGAGAGTGTAATAAAAGTCTCCTTAGCTTTCCTGCATATTGGTATTCCTGCTACTGTTCAAGATTATGTTGGTAGTACTTGGTAATTAATACTTTAAGTATTTCGATTCGGATACATATCCGTAACTCAACATTGATATAAAGTGTACTCTCTATTTCAATACTCTATGTAAAGCGACAAACCTATTTTGTACCGAATGGCTTTATCATACAAACAACTCCTCTAATCTTAATTTTCCTTTATACCAACATCTGCGCATGCCATGGTCCCAAGCTGTGTCGTTTTAGATGGAGTCTTCTGTACTCTAATTACTACTCAAAGATGATGTAAAATTTGAAAGATTGTAAATGATGACTTGCATGCATGTTTCTGTTTTGTATATATCACGTTTCATTAATGGTCAGTTCTGTAAATACGAGATCCAGGGTTTCACTCAGTTGGGTAACTTGAACCCATTCCATTCTTTTGCATAGACATGTTGACGTCAAATCTTGATGCTTTCAGGATTACTGTGTTTCAGTGCCAAGACACACTGAAGTGACAGTCAAACTACAGTATCCGGATAAACTCTTTGTGAAGATGATATTAAGCATGGTGAGATGGTATATCAAAATATCCTCTTTGTTACTGTATTTACAGAGTGTTTCAGGACTTCTCCAGGTCTGTGGAGGATGACACTTCATCTGATTGAACTCATCCTACTCCATCAGCCTTGTGGATAAAACTACTCAGACGGAGCATGATGAAGAGAACCTAGAGTTAAAGGTTATGCAGCGTGGTGCAACATAAAGTTAATACAAAGTGGCGTGTATCAGAGATGCTCTTCATTTTCTCCCCACAGAGGTTTCTCACATCATATCTTCATACTGGAATACATGTGACTTGATACAATTTTGTGGGGAGAATAAATGACTTGAGGTGAGGTGAGTAGAGTTGGGGTTTTACGCTTTCAAGAGGATTTCACTTATATCGCGACTGCTAGTATTATGGCAGGGAGAAAGCCCACAACGCCATGTGGCTATGCATTGCGGTGAAACCTGCGAGCATCGGCTGGAACTAGCGAACCATGGGTGGTACTACGCTGAAATTCAGTGTAGCATTGCGCCCAAACCTTAATGCGTGTAGAACAGTTCTCTACTGCAGACAAAGTTGCCGTGCCCCTGGCGGGATTCGAACCCCGAACCCCGAAGCCGAACGCGCTAACCACTGCGCTATCCCGCCCCCCTAAATGACTTGAACTATAATCATACTGAAACTGAATGAGAGTGTAAACTAGCTACTGGCTGTTTGCAAATGCTATCTATGTTTTACTTCAGTTCGTTATCTACCCAAAAATTGTATTTCATATGCACATGGTCCAACTCCTAGGAGGTGAAATGGTAATGACCATGAATATTCATATTCATAAATATCACTCCGGGTAGAAAATAACACTAGTCATTCAGCCTGAGGCTAACAAAAATTACCTTTGGCTATCAGAATTTGGAGACTTCTAGCCTTGTAGGCCAGAACAATTTCTGAATCACTTTGGAATACTCATAGCAAGAGACAAGCGTCTTATGTTTACAAGTAACAATGACAATAAGTTTGTCATTCAAACATAGACATTTAGATTATCAATACGGAGTAGACTTTATGGGCCTTTAGTCAAGCTAGTCAAAATAAGAACAACTAGCCCTGCAGACTACCATATGTTTCAAGTTAGTTTCTAGCCCTGAATATTATTAATGTTATAACCTTTTACGGGCGATGTGAAACGAGGTCTCAATGTATCTGCAATTATTCGCAGTATTAATGATGCGAAACCTCTTTTCATGTTAAATTATGTCATAGATTCTTAACATACTTCATTTGAAATGATAGAGGAGTGGATCCTAAGCTATGACTGATCCATAGGAGGTTGGGTAGGAAGGGGCGAATGGTTGGGAATGGAGTTCAGCAGATTCTAACCCCCTCCAGTATCAAGGGCCTATCATTGACCAATCAGAAGTTATAGTCATGGTTGAAAATGCACCAAACACCAATGTTCCAGAATTGCATTCTATGCCAAGGTCAATGTCACTAGGGAAAATATTATGTCATCATTTGAACGGTCTAGTGACACTATCAATTAAACTTTACTCTCTGTCTGAAATGAAAGGCTGATAATTTTGCAAGTAATCATTGAATACACTCTGGTAGCAAAACTGTCATCTTTCTGTCTTATAGTGTTGTTTTATGTTTGATAACTGACAGACTTCTGACAGAACTGTGTTATTCTATGGAAACAACTACTGACCATCCATACATACTGGACAAAATGAATACGGAATGTTCGAGTTCATTAATTTTCACCAATTATTACTAATCCTTGCAAATAATCAAGCATGTTGTAATGTTTCCATTATGTGTATGGCATTTTTGTCACGACATGTAGGAATATATCAAATATGTTCCTTAATTTATTTTGTCCAGTATATATACAGTACGAAGTGTGATGGTAGAAAGTGCTCTGTACATGCAGATGACAACACACATTACTGTGAGATGGATTGAATGAACACAAAAACATGAACTGACAAATTATAATATCATTTTAATAATACTTGATTTAACACATTACATTCTCTTGATTACAAGTTATTACAAAGTATCACAAGAACATGAAGACTTAACTAAGAAAAACACTTGTTTGAATCCAAAGAAGAGTTATTATATATATTTAATATCACAGAATTTACTCCAAATTTACTTAAAATTATATAAAGCTTTGAATTTCAAATTGCTATAGAAATGGAACATTTAGGTAGAAGTATTTAGCATTTTAAAACACAAAATATGTCATAAGAAATTCCTCAAAAGATTTCACAATTGATGAAGAAATATCAGTATATTGGAACGAAACAGGTGCTCAGATTTTTACCGTCATACAAAAACATACAAAATTCATACACCTCAAAAGAACTTCCACTGAAATACATATATTTCCTTAACAGCAACAGTAGTCTATTGATTCCACAAATGTAAACTTGTTTTGAGTATTATAGTTTTCGGATAAGTGACGACATGCGTAAATAGCACTAGTATCAAATACTGACAATGCACGTCCAACTCATCCCTTCGACAACAAGGCAATCTAATCTTGCTTATTTGTTTCGTCACTCATTTCATTCAGTTCCACCATCTCTGTTACTTCTGCCTTGCGACGTGGAACCTGTCAAATAGAATAAGTACCACTTCAAAGTCTAGCTTGAAATTTAGTGCTTAAATATGATCAGTACCACTTCAAATTTAGTGCTTAAATATGATAAGTACAACTTCAAAGTCTCGCTTCAAATTTAGTGCTTACCGGTAAATATGATAAGTACTAGTTCGAATTTAGTGCTTAAATATGATAAGTACAACTTCAAAGTCTTGCTTCAAATTTAGTGCTTAAATATGGTAAGTACAACTTCAAAGTCTCGCTTCAAATTTGGTGCTTAAATATGATAAGTACCACTTCAAATTTAGTGCTTGAATACGATAAGTACAACTTCAAAGTCTCGCTTCAAATTTAGTGCTTAAATATGGTAAGTATCACTTCAAAGTCTCACTTCAAATTTGGTGCTTAAATATGATAAGTACCACTTCAAATTTAGTGCTTGAATACGATAAGTACAACTTCAAAGTCTCGCTTCAAATTTAGTGCTTAAATATGGTAAGTACCACTTCAAAGTCTCACTTCAAGTTTACCGGTAAGTGTTTAATATGAAGTACCACTTCAAAATCTTGTTTCAAATTTTAGTGTTTAATATGATAATGACCACTTCAAAATCTTGCTTCAAGTTTTAGTGCTTGAATATAATGATTACCACTACAAAGTCCAGCTTAAAATTCAGTGTATCACATCACCTTATAATTGGCCATCATTAGCTTGATGTTTTGTCCGATTTACTTTCATTTCATTGTCTTATTCACGATAATCATGATTAACGATCATAAACTCTTTTCATTAACGGAATCCTTGAATAAGGAAATATGCGTTTATATTTGTACTGTTCTTAGTTGTCGCTATTAACAGCTTGACGTTCAACTTTTAATACCTCATGTAGATACTGTCCAATGGTATTTCTACCAAATGGATCGATCAAATTCAACAAAATGACAATGTGAGATAACTTCATTACAGTAATTAACATCGATCTGTAATGTATCAACTATAAATTTTTAACTATCAATAACTACTTCATATCTAATTTCCACACATCACTAAAAACTGTTTCGCCAACTCAAACCCTTCAAAGACGGTAAAAATCTAAGCACAACCTGAACTAGCCTGAACTATCTTCATCTATGAATGAATGGTGGTATCAATGAGCGGGAGGGATGTAATGATAAATGATCACGAGTCATCAAGTCAGAAACATGCATGCTTGTCATACAGTACATTCAACTTCCTTGCTAACATGCAAAACGGTCCAAACATATCATGCACAACATGCTCCCTCTTGATTGGAATGCAACTACGACTATACTATACAAGATAAAAGAAATACATTGACAATTGTGAACAATACATTGTTCCAGCATGCACAATACCGCAGTGAAGTAGAAGACATACTCCAAGTCTAACAAGAAAGTACCCTTTACAAATCTATGATGAAGGAAAAACCATTTCTAATACTTAACTCGTTAACTACCAGAATAAACTAAAAGGCCTTTCTTTCATTTCTATGAACCCTTGATTGAATTTGGAATCTATTTTAAAAATATTTTCTTTCAATCCAGTCATAATATCTATTGTCTTGTGAACAGTGCCTGTTGATATAAATTTACTGGTGAATATCCTGTTTGAGGAGTTACATATTTTACTTAGAAAATAAATTGTTTTAATTTCTAATAAATAATCTATATTGAAGTCAAGAAGATTTGAGGTTATCATCATATCAACCCAAATATATAACTACAAAACTCATGAAGTTTAACAATTGATACACAGTATTATATTAGTATATATCATTTCATGAATACAATCCTTATTCATTTGCATATCAAGACAACCTTAATCTTTGAGCAATGAATGTCACAAAAGAACATTGACAAAAAAATAAGCCAAAAACAACAGATTAACACAAAACTATTACTTGTCAACCGTTGACATGTATGATGTTTGTTTCATAAGCAACTGCTACATCAGAAGGTTCATAAAGCAACAAAAATCACCAAGAACTTGTGGCTTATGTTCTTATAATTATTTCCTTCAAAAGGGAGACATTTTCATTACTGAAAACCAAAATCAACCATAATACAAATCAGTGTCTCTCAACTGCCACAAGAGAATGAATGACAACTCCTCTGCTTTGGATGAAGACTTATTCCTTCAAAAGACTGACATTTCTACACTACGAGAGACCTTGAAACAAAGATTTTCACATACTCCTACAACTTAGATCAGAGAGAATTATTTTCTTTATCTGAATATTTCTTTCAAAAGACATTCTCACTATCAGGTAGCTTCGAAAAGCTTTTCCCCATAAACTAGGATCAAAGAGTATCCATTTCTTTATCAGACTATTTCATCCAAAGACATTTTCATACTATCAATAAACATCAAACAGATTATCACATTAACCACTATAACAAATAACATCTATACAAAAGTCAAAGAGCTGATGTAAATGCAACCTACGCTAGCCATACTTTCGGCCAGTCTCCATCAATGGTTAATTCAAACCTTGCCACATTTCCTTAAATTTCATGTGCTAGCGAATCAGAGCCCACTGTGCATTTCAAGTGCAGCACGAAACTGTCAGCAGAAAGTAAACTAAATGTGGCAAGAGTAACATTAGCCAGTGCTGGAGACTGACACGAGTTGTCCTGCGGAGGTGATTTGATGTGAACGCTGAGATGTGAACACCGAGATGTAAACACCGAGATGTGAACACTGAGATGTAAACACCGAGATGTGAACACAGAGATGTGAACACCGAGATGTAAACATCGAGATGTGAACGCTGAGATGTGAACACCGAGATGTAAACACCGAGATGTGAACACTGAGATGTAAACACCGAGATGTGAACACAGAGATGTGAACACCGAGATGTAAACATCGAGATGTGAACACTGAGATGTGAACACTGAGATGTAAACACTGAGATGTAAACATCGAGATGTAAACATCGAGATGTAAACATCGAGATGTAAACACTGAGATGTGAACACTGAGATGTAAACATCGAGATGTGAACACTGAGATGTAAACATCGAGATGTGAACACTGAGATGTAAACACTGAGATGTAAACACTGAGATGTGAACACTGAGATGTGAACACTGAGATGTAAACACTGAGATGTGAACACTGAGATGTAAACACTGAGATGTGAACACTGAGATGTAACACCGAGGCAGAAAGGACAAGCACTAGAGAAGGGTGAAGGAAGGATAGTTGTACAGAGTTGCACGTACCAGCCAGTTCAGAGGGGTGGACACGAGCATGTCGGCGGCGAAACTCAGGGCTTCCTGTACATAACTCATCTTCTCTCGGGATTGCTGCAGAATCCATGCGGGGACGTCTTCGAAAGTGGAAGCCTGCAAACAGGATTTTGTATTTTCAGAATAGTTTGGTAGATGTCTGTTGACCAAACAAGCAATATTTGTGAATAGAATAGTATTTATTTTATGTAGGAAATATAAAATAAAAAGTATATGATTTTTTGTTTTCCTTTATTTTGAATCTTTCAATCACATATTAAAACCTGTAATTTAGTTTAACTATAGACATAATTGAAAGGAAATTATTATTATACTATGTCTGTATGTATACATCCACGTCTATGTATGTATTAATACACCTAAAAGTATGTCTGTATTAATACACCTATGGCTCTGTATGTATACAACATATACACCCATGTAGACACATGTACGCTTGAAGATGAACATATTAACCCCCAGTGTTAAACTGTCTAATGAAATCTGAAGAGCAGTTGTTAGTTACCTGTGAGAAAGTCGCGTAGAGATCTTCGGAGTACTTGAGGGCCTGAGCTACGGAGTCGCGGAGATGTTGGGGTTGAGAGGCGACGTACTGAGAAATAGTGGAGGCGCTGTGTCGGATCTGTCGTGTCAGGCGGCGGGCAAGCTTGATTGTTCTTTCCTCTATGTTCTGTAACAGAATCAAACAATTGTAGTGATATAATACAGTCTCAATTACAATGAGCCCTAAACTGGTGCAGTTACGTTCCTGGTATACCTTTCCTTAGACCTCTTTTGTTAATAAGTTATGATCCCTGACATTTGTACACTCAGGAATGGTTTCTCACTTACTAATTCTTCACGTAGTGTGTTTAATCACTTAAGAAATCCCAATCAGTTAATATTCTAGTATAAAAGAACATCATACCTTTTATTTGGCAATGCAGTAATATTTTAAGTTCAACTTATTACATGTTCACAAATTGAATCAGCATTTGTCATTTGATTTATAAACATATCAGATGACTAGCTGAACAAAAATTCAATTGAAATCACAAAATTCTTATTTTAATAATATTATGATACTATAACAATCATAAGAATAACAACTGAATCCTGACTTGATAAAGAGACAAAGTCAACACACCTGTACAGACTCTGCCTCCTTTTCCTCCTCCTCACTAACGATGCGGCTCCAGGTGTTGGTCACCTTGTCCTGCACGGCACCATACCCTTCACCCACCCGGGTTCGAACCTGATCCAGGTTGGTCTTGGCGAAATCGATCTGAAACCATGCCTCATTATCTATACTAAGTCAAGAATACTACATTTTTACTTTGTTGGTTTTACTTAAGGAGAGGGTAACTTGTTCCCAATCTGTTTTATTATGAATAAAATATATTTACAGCAACGTTAATGTTGATATTATTATACAGAGGCATCCCCTATAATATTACACATTAAGACCTTTGAATTACAATTTCTCTCATTCAGGATAAAATAATTAATCAAAACTATTTTTTCTTAATTTATATGCTAAAAATCGTATAATTACATAAAAGGAAATATTCAAAGATTGTTTTGGTGTAATAAGAAGGACTTTTCATATTTTTGCTGAATAAGTATGTAAAAGTAAAAGCAAATATTAGTAATGAAGGAAGATAATTTGCAATAAGTAAAACTTCATATTAGTTTACTCACCAGGTCGACGGTGAAGTGAAGTCTGGCCAGGGCGTCCTGACTTTTGACCTGGACACCACGCAGATCACGCATAGCACGCTTGTACATGCGGCGCCTCACTTTGGATGTCAGAGAGGTCGCTCGGTACACAGGGTTCTTCTCTGGCTTCTCAGTTTCATCTGTGAGGAGAATTAATATTAATTTGTGTAAATGACATTAATTAATCATGGTTAAAAAGAAGGTATCAAACAGTGACAGACTGATTCATGAGATGTTTTGAATGATAATTTCATGATGAAATTTTGTATTGATATTCCAATCATGGGTCTCATGAAGTGTCCCTTTTATCATAAAGAAAATACTTTTGAAATATATATTTATCTTCAGATAGAAATTGTGTTCCTTTCAAAATGAAATCACTCTCAGAAAAATCTTGATATTCTTGACACATTTATACTTAAAAACAAAGCCATCTTCAAGATTCAGTAATCAAACATATACTTAGAAAATTACAGGCATACTGAGGTTTGCATTCAAGCAATAATTGACTGTTACACTCACCTTCCTCAGGAGGAAGATATTTGTCAACAAGCTGCTCAGAGGTGGACAGAATGCCGTCAATCCCGGAGGCAGCCATCTTGCCATAATGAGTGTTGAGGGAAGCATCAACGACCCCCATCCCGAGGTTCTGTACGCGGGCGACCTGGGCAGAGCTGTAGTCCTTCACACCTGTCACGGTGGCCGTTCCAAACTGGCTCACTCGAGTCACCTAGAGTTCAAAGTTGGTTGACTTTCAGATAAGGAATTACAGTAACCTGGCTGCACATAGCAGTTCAGGCATTTTACTGGGGAAAAGAAGAAAGTGTGCAGACTTGCTGATGAAGAATTTGTTATACATTCATTTATACATATATGGTGCACACAATGTCACAAATAGGGTTTTGGGTAGAGTGATATGTATTGGGTAATGTTAAAGGATGGATGAAATGACATATGGTCCAAATCGGATTCATTAAAATGGGATGTCAATTTGACAATTGCTCGATTTTAAATTTCGGAAATCGGTCCATAAATTACTTATATACGGCTTTTTAAAAAATCGCCTGATTTAGCCCCGGCGACCAGAATGAAAGTCTGCGGGGGTGTGACCCGTGAAGGGATGACTTCTGTGACGTATGTGGAGGAATTTGATTTTCAGCGATAGTCACAGTTCAACGTAATTTCGCAACATTTTGATTGTTAATTTCACAAAGGAATCTTCAATAAACCAATTTAAATTTCCCATATATCGAATGTTTAGATATCCAACTAGGTAATTCCGCAGATGACAATTACACAATTATTACATAAACATGTCTTTTTGGCGATGTAATACACCTCATAAATTCATTTAGCGGCAGTAATAATCATCATTAATTAATTAACGAGACACCGGCGGACTAGTTATCTAGCGGCCCCGCGTGTCGCTTATCGCAGTCACGCCTCAGTGAGCATTTACAAAATGAATCGCCAGACTGATTGCGCTAGTGTTAAAATGGGTGAATTAAAATCGTTTTAATTATCAATTGCAAGTGTATATTGTCTCGATTTTCTGCTCAATTGATTCCGATATACAATATACGTAGAGGTAATCATCTGTCATTCTTGAAAAAAATGCATTTCATCTATCCTTTAATGAAGTTTTAAAAAACAATTAACATGTAAAATGTACTTTACTTGGTGTGAGATTACGAAAACAATGGTATTCAGAAAGAAGACAATGAGTATCTATAAGTATATATTACCTGATCCTTGCCTACGTTGTAGACCCCGGCCACAGTGCTAGTGACGGGCTTCAGGTAGTCCTCACACACCTTCTTGCTGTCCGCATATACCTGTCATGTACAAGAACAACACGTTACTTACCGGTACATTTCACACAGACAGACACATGTTGGTATTTATTTCAAAAACTTCTTGTAGGACCACCTTCTTACAATGTTACAATGATATTAAAACTCTGAAGCTTCATATCTATTTCTGCCAGAAATTTAAAAGATTTGGCCTGTAAAACACAATGTGGTTCCGATTTTCCCAACCGACACTATATCTTTTCCCAGTCTAACAATATGTACACTTTTACATGAAATCAATCAAATTTAGTATCCAACACACGAGGCTTGTTCATGAAAGTACTTACAAATTTGTTAAAACATTATGAACAGCATTTGCAACAAACAATGACAAATAAACAAACAATTCTGACCTGGTCTGTGGGTTTGACGATGACCGGATATTTGGTCTCCAACTTGCTCAGCTGATCACAGGCATAGTTGTTCACAATGTCAACTGCAATGGAACATATCATATGGTGTAACATTTAACATCTTAATTTTTCAAATGCTAAAATTTCTAAATTCATATTAGCTGCCTGTATTTTTTTAATACATGTATCTATAAATGGTGGTCACACTTTATGTGACTTAAACATATATTGAACCATAAAGTTGACAGTTGACATCATATTTGGATGTTATTGTTTGGTTCTCAAATGCCTGACCTCAATGTTAAATACTAATAATTTCATGAATACTATGAAGTTTATGGGTCTATTTATGGGTAAAATATTACCAAAATGACCCCTGGTACATGATAGCGACCATGCAGTGACCTATCAATCAAACATAACTCACTCTGGGGTTGGACTTTTCCCACCAATGGCATGGCAGTCTGAGCGACAGTGGTCACACTGCTCTCGGCCATGTTGAAGGCAGCTCGGAGTAGAGCATTCTTTTCTTTGCTCTTCTCGTAAGCTCCATAGGCTGTGGTCCAGGCAAGATTGACCATCGGCAGGTTGCCAACCCGAGTAATGAATTGTTGATCTTCCATTCTTTGTTGTTCTTCTTGTAGGCTTTTCCGGTACATATAACTGTTTCTGTGGACGAAATAAAATGTTTGTTAAAATGTTTCAGAAAATAATCAACATATTACATAATTGCCATACTGTAACTGTGTCATGATATAAATGAAATCAATATGCAAGTGAGTTATAACGATTTACAGATGTTAAGATTTTGATTGTGGTGGCTAATTATTAAATAAATGCCAAGTCAATATACAGTACCTATTGTTTAGATACATTTCATCTATGAAAATTTAACGTAATGAGTAGTTATTATTTTATTCATGAATAAGTCATATTTGCCCATACATGATTTGATGAACACAAAATTAAAACCAAAACAGTGAAACACCTAAACCTACCAGTACACACTCAATGTCTCAAACCTAAAACATCTGACCTAACAACGGAGAACAAAGGCACGGTTGTTTCAATCAAGTCCACACACTCGTCAGATGACCAGTCAAAATGTTTTCAAGAAAATTCCAGATATTTCGAAAGCCCAAGCCACCCACTTTTCAGAGGATCCCACTCAAACGAAATGTTCAGGGACTAGTACGGTGCCCCAAATCTCAGGGAGAGTGTAACTACAGCGGACCTACTTACCCAAGTACAATCTTTGAAAGCTCAAGCATTAGACTGTCACAGTGTAGCCCCGATCTATCTTATATACAACCCGGACACACGACCGAGATAGTGCAAGAGCTCAAAGTCCACCAGCTGCACAGCACGTGACGCTGTAATGCCGTGTAGCTAAAAATAGCAAAACGTACTTCCCAGCATGCGTAAGACAGGTGCCCTCTATCGGCGGTTGGGGCAGGTCAAAGTGACCTGATATGATTTCGCTTGTGACGTAACAGAGGGTGCGTAGCATTAGAACTGAAATTGAATGCATGACAAATAAATATACACTAATACATGTATTTGAAATGACCGATTATTCGTTTGATGGGTATGTCAATGTGATCGCAAAGCTAGTGCTCTGCACATATAATAAATATATAGGATTAAAAGGAGGGTTCTATCGGGGTAAGATCACTGAGATCAAGGACGGTGTTAACATAAACTAAATAAATAATTAAAATAACTATGTTATTGTCTGTTTTGTTTCTGGTAATCACTTAAAATGATATACAACGTTATCAACATCGTTGGACAACTTAATTGTGCCCAATCCGTTTCACTTACGTGAATAAAATATGTTTAAACTATCAACATCGTTCTGATTTGAATACTTTATTATAAGCATTTATAAGTCAACGATATGAGGGATTCGGGAAAGCGAACAAAATACATGTAACGTAGGGTTTGAGTCAGTTTATTTCATAAAGTTTAAGGCCACTGGCCCATAGAACATAGGGTTTAAATAATTTATACATTTTGATTACATATTATACATACAAGTGGTAGTACAAGTACACCAGCCTTGTTTAGAATGCTGTTTAAATGCAAAAAATACAAACTTTGATAAAGATAAAACAGTGTGTTTACATTGAGAGGACATCAATTCAATAAATTTACTATAGCTTGGGTTGGAATTATATGTGGGCTTTAGATATTTTCTTCTGAGAAGTTAATAGGCATCACATATGAGGAGAAAGTGGTATTCGTTTTCAATTTCATATTTTCCAAATCTTAGACAGTAGGCACAAAGTCGATCTTCTTGGTCTAAGTTGAAATGGGGTTTCGTAGGGTTTCTTTTAAATGGTCATTTTATAAACGAGCTTTTATTTTCAATAACGTTTATTTTTCAAGTGTGGTTTTTTTTTAAAATTCATACAGATCTTTTTTCTATTTAAAACCTGTTCAAAGTGCAGAGTGGACTAACACTAACTTGGTGTCTGATACGTCAGCAATTTCCCTATATTTATCTAATCAGTGATGCGCATTAATCGAAACGTAAATATAAATGTACTTCGAGCTAATTGACCTTGTACCAAGTTGTCTCGTACAGTCCTATAATGTTACATAAAACGACTCTGATAATGATATCATATTAGACCTTTCGTCTCATTATGATTATCGCGAGCAAGGTTACCATGTACATTTAGAATTTTCAAGTACTGATTATTCATAATTGTTATACATAGTATGATATGCTGACCTAAACCTGTATATGTTGATACGTTAATGTATGTAAAATGATATGTTTATATCCACACTTTAAATTTAACTAAAAAGGGAGTTGCATATAAAACTTGATGTACGTTATACTATATTGGCTCTTCAGTACTGAGGATCCCTGATCGTCTTCCGTTACGAATAATCAAGGGTGCTCCAATAGCTGGGTATCTCACGTATATATAGTATTTTCGATGTGGTACACTTTGTTAAGATTATTTGTGTCATTACATAGTTGGAATTGCTTATTTAGTTAAAATTAATTGTGAAAAGTTAAAAGTTTAATGTGGTAAATTGACAGTACCTCTCTTATGCATAGTTGTCTCACCAACTAGCATAACCAACACATGTCAATTTTACTTACATTAAGCCTTTAACTTTGAACATGTCATTTTTTTAATAGTTTTATTCAAAATTTTATTCACTTCATTTGGATACAATCATCAATATTTAGTACAATATATAGGAACAATTGATAAGGAACATCGAGCATAGTAAAATTGGCATTTTCGTTACAAATCACAGTGAAATAAAACAGTACATGGAAATAAGATGTATCGATCGTGGGTCACCTCATCGAGAAATATTTCGTTTGAAGACATCCTCATCCTCAATAATCTCCCATTTCCTCTCAAAAGAGTTCATGTTGAGATTGTTTCGAGGAATATATTTCTCAATGTCGAAAACATCTTTTAAAATCCTTATATACAATGTGAAACGTGGTTTCAAACCTTTATTATTCATGATAAAGATATGGCGTTTGGTTAATAACATCATGTGGTTCAGCATATTGTTAATGTTGGCACAGAATAATATATGTTTAGTTGAGAGTTCAAATGTTCCATTTAAAGGCTTTATTAATGAAGTCAGTGAATTCTGTTCATAAATTTCTAACGGTTGGACATTCCACATACACATGATAAATATTCTCGCATGAACCACACGATGAACACAAGTCATTATCAACCAGTTTCATTTTTAACAGTTCTCTTTTAGTATATAGCTCTATGAATAAATTTGTATTGGATATCCAAAAGCTTTGTGTCTTTGGTCGATTGTCTATATTTCCAAAATATGGTTTTCCAATGGATATGGTCATTTAGTTCGGTATCCAATTTGTAACATACTTTAGGAAGTTTGCCTGTAGAGTCAGATATGAGATTATCGTAAAATAATCTTGACCCCTTTAAATTTGTATTAAGATCATTCTAGGGGGAACAAATTGGCAAATTTCTTATTGGTGCGAGATCAAATGTTCGGATTAGATCTTTCCATTGTTTGTTGATACTGAGGATCACACGATTTAGGTCAAACACTGTGCCCTTAACGTCATATTTTGATTTAATTTCTGAAAATGTTAGAAATTCATGATCCTTGCAAATATCCTTAATATAAATTATTAATTATATATTAGTTGTTGATTATCAAATCTGGATTACCAAATTGGTGATTTAACCAGAGTGGTTGCATACGAATATCATTTATGTTATCATTCACTATATGGCCTTTAACATATCTATGCCAAGCATCAAGTGCATCCTTCCAAAATGGATTGATGAGGTTTGTTTTTTTTGTTTATGTTCGCGCCTAACAGACGAATATGTTCAATAGGAAATCCAGCAAGGCTATAGCAGTTTGTTTTTGAGACGTACCTCTTTAAATAAGAAATTTTCAATGAATCAATAGTTGTTTTTACATCAACCATTCTAAGACAACCGTCCTCCATACTTTCGCATTGAATTAGTTCGTTTTATTTTGTCTCTCTTACCATTTCACATAAAGTTTGGAAATATGCTGTTCAGTTATTTTTTATAAAGTCTGTAGGTGGATTTTGAAGAGAAGAAAGAATGTGAACAATAGTAGATAAAGCCAACGTTTTGATTACGGTTATCATTTTCCCTAAAAAAAAATCTTTTCAAGTCTTTTTTTTTGGTATTGATTACCGAGAGGTTTTCTAAATCTGCGTTCAGTTGTATTCCAAGAACGTCGAAATTACCTTTATGCCAATCCAGTTTAAAATCATGGGATACAATTATGCCACTGCTAATCATAACCCCAAGCCAAACTGCTTTGGTTTTGTCCATATTGAATTTCAAGCCGGACATATTGTAAAATGTCGTGTGTGTTTTCAAAGCTTCATTAAGAGAGTTTTCCGAACCATCAAGGAATATTTCCGTATCGTCGGTATATTGGCCGATGATATTGTCAATTTCGTTTAGAACAATTCCTTTTATTTTTTCATTATTTCTTATCATTATTCCTAGTATCTCCGCGACGAATAGAAATAAGTATGGGGAGATTGGATCGCCCTGCCTACACCCTCTTTCATTTTGAAAAAATGTTGATAAATGCCCGTTTTGAACAATACATGATGATGCATTTGATATCTGAATGTTTACCCATATCTGAATGTTATTGCCAAATCCAAATTTATCCAGTACCATCATTATACATGTTTTAGAGACTGTGTCAAACGCTTTTTCAAAGTCAATCATAATTAATAAACCTTTTTTGTTTTGTAGTTTTTGCTCATTTTTCATGTTTAACTAAATAAGCAAATTCCAACTAGAAGATCTATGTGATAGTGTTATTAAAATGTTGATTAATGTAATTGTTCATTTACTGTTCCCAATATCCCTATATATAAGTTCTACTTTCAAATTGTCTAAATGTTTTCAAAATGTTAACTTTGCGATGTATTACGTATCTAGTAGTAACTATCTTCTGAAATTCACGTTTTTGATCTACCCACGTAAGGGTAAGACTACATATCTATAGAATTATGAATAAATCATCGTGATTTCTTCGACAATTGTATTTTCCTATATATGTCTGATTTCATATAAGTACATAAAAGAGCACCACCAATAAACTCCTCAATTACAATATAAGAATTTACTTGTTACTCCAATATTGCCACTTGAAAATGAGTATTACATATGTAGTATATTCATCGAGCTCTTTTGGAAGACAGTTTCGCTTTAAATAGTATTTCTGTCACGATCTTTCGCATGTAAATATCATTTTAGATGTCGAAACATTTCATAACTGCATGACTGACTCAAGATCGACTTTGCCCCGACATATCATGATCACTGCACGGTGAAGGTCAGGATCAGACATCGATATATTGAACTGTGGGGGAGTGACTGATAACTGGTCAGTATATGTCATCTGTGAGACATCTTCTGCGTGATTTAACTCGAGACCACCACCGTTAATAAAGGAATAACAGCTCAAAATAGTCTTGTAAACTATTTATTCAAACATTCAAATATTCAAACTTCAGTCTTCATAAAACAACTTCTATCTTGTATGTCCATCCTACAAAGATTTGAAAATTTGAACTTCCAAGCTGTATGTTATTCTCAAAATGTTAGCTTCCAATGTTTATTGCTTTTGATGGAGGGTTGTTTATAGGTTCATTGCATGCCATGCCAATATCTTGGACAGATGTATGTCAAGAACAAATGTACAGATTTGTACAAAGATACCTTCAGGAAAGGTGTACCTAAGTTGGGGATACAGAAATTTTGAACTGAAAGTCAAAAATGTGAAAGTGAACAGACGCTGGATGCCAGACCAAGATGATCGTATAGGCCTGCATGTGATTGTTCAGCGATAAATTAACTAAAACGTATTTCCAATTTAATCTTTATATTGATCATACTGTATTTACCATATTATTTACATACCAGATGAAGTTAGATGAAGAAGAACGCGTATAAGGATATACAACTAATATCAATCAACTGAATTGCTCCCCTGCAATAAAGAAGTTGTATATCCATAAAACTCGTTCTCCTCAATAAAACATGGTTTATTTAAACAGAATCACATGCATAGCATGCAGCGACCAACAACGTGTCACGAGCAGACCGTGCTATAAATCTAAGCTCGTACTTTTCACTCACAAAACCAATGACTAACCCCCTTATCGGGTGAATAACCAGTCGCTGAACTTTGGACCCTAACCGGGCACAGATCAGTGTATAATATAGGTGTGACAGGGAAGGGGTCGACTCTGTGTGTCTGCTGTCAACAGTTTGTGATGGTTGTTATCTCCTGCCCGGTAGATAAGCTGTTTACTAACATTCTTTTGTAAGGAGGGCCTGCGTGTTCTATCTGTCCAGTCACCACAGTAATAAACCCTCTTGATCCAATGTGAAAGTCATATAAATAGGTTCAGGTTTATGTAGACTTGAATTTTCTCAATAATGTCTGGTCCTATTCTGTGTATGAAATAAAGCCCGTCCTCCAGTCCGGAACCTGGTACTTTGGTACGGGCTGGTAACCTTTTGAGGTTTCTCTCTAATTTTGCAATTTGAATTATAGCATAGCTCTGACTGATTGTTCTCCAGATAAAGAACAATCCCTTGACATGACCTTTAACAAAATCCCATTGACACCAATATTGTTCATTGTCAGTGCATAAAGAATACATGGCTTGAAACTACATTTTAAGATTCTTCATCTAAGTCCAAGTATCACAATTACTGCAATGATCGTGAAGAGAAGGTGACTCTTCAAATTTAAATGGTGTAGACATATTTCCGAAATCATTATACAATATGGTAAAACGTTTTGTGAGAAAAATATGTTCTTCTAAAATAACTACCGGGGTATGCTTAAAAGAAGCTAGGGTTCTATCGGAGTATTTTGTAGAGAACTAATACACAAAGCTATAACCTATATCCTGACCCCTTCCCTCAACCAATCCTTTTCGAAAACTAGCCCTGTGGGACTCCTTGACTGTGAGCCTTTAATATGCATTAAGCCATAAAAGAAGTACAGGCTTCTCCATGGTTGTTTAGTTTAAAATGTCAATCTGTCCTTATCTGCGGAAGAATAAAACGTATGGTTATGGTTTTATTTAATCAACAAAGACATCATAAGATAATAAATACTTGCATTTTTCATTATTTAATTTTCTTGTGTAGACTTCTGAAAATGTATTCTACCATAGTTTAACACTTGAACTCTGAAAATAAGAATTGAACAAATATTGAAAAGGAGCCTGTTTAAAAAATCCCCTTTCTTATAGACTCCTTTTCAATACTTAATAGAATGGTGATTTTTTTCAGAATAAATATTTTTTTCAGAGTCTGAATGTAACACAAGTTCTACCATTGCCTTGTGCCTTGTAGACTTTGCAGCTGGCAAGAAATTTGTAAACATATTATCTTATAGAGTTTATCTTCTTTGTACAGATGTGAGACACTTGAAGAAACTGCTTCTCACTCACTCATCACAGTACATACAGTCAGTTGTTCATGTCACTTTGAAATGTCAGGCATCGATCTCAAGCACTAAATATCTCAGCAGCTTAACCAGTCGGCCATCAAGATTTTGCTACTTGTTTACATGCTTCTAAAAGGATTTATAAATCAGATTCTTCATAGGTCTCGACAACATGGCAAATGTCAAACAAATTGGATATTATATTATGTGAAAAATAAAGAAGAACCAATGTCATCCAATATCTTTATTTACAATTATAAATAAATTACATAAACACCATAGCATTACAATTTAACTAACTTTTCAGAATTAAGAAATACAAACTATATTTGATTGTATTGCATATCAGAAATAATGCACACACACACACACAGAGAAACTGAAACACACAATTGAAATCCATGATACATACATAAATAAATACCTTACTGTTCAACTCAACGTTAAGTCATAACTGTAGCAGGGTTTGTGGTTTGAAAAATAAAATATCTAACAGGTCCTCGAATGTGAAACTTTCCTCGAAAGACAAAACTCATGTCAGTCTGTCACTGGCTAATTTAAGCCCTGTTGCATTTCTTTAACATGTTTGTACTACAAAGTGCACACTATGAAGTTCGTGTGCTGCTCCATTATCACAGAAAAGTTATGAAAAGGCAGAGAAGCTTAAATTAGACAGTGATGGCATGTGTTTACTTTGAGGGATGTTGTCAAATGTGTACCCTATCTTCAGTTGACCAGCATTTGGCTGGCAGGCAGGTAGCTATTTCAAACACAGACACTGATAAAAAGAGGTTGCAATTTTTCCTCCTGACATAAACAGTCTAACAATAAGTGTGATATTCACACAAGTAGTTTTGTGAGTCTATTAAAGCGATTGTGTCATTTTGGTAAGGCACATTTTTACATGAGGGGCAAATGTTACATGACTAACAACACTCATCTTACTATTGCAACAATCCCTTGACTCATGTTTGCTACATGACCCTCAACATTGAGCTATGAACTTACCCCAAGGTAATGTGCAATGAAAACAGCAAACCACAATTTTTTTCAAGCTCTTGTCTTGCAATTTTAAAATAAGTCTGTTCTATTTTGTGTTATAGTTTGATTGGGCAAATCCTTTAATAATGATATTGTAAAAGTGCCACTATTTTGCCCAAATTATTTTTTAGATGTTACATAGATTCCTATACTATGATTAATACATAATATGAGATTTCACAAGATATAGAATTCCACAATTTGATGAGACACAATCACTTCAATAAGGCAATTTTCCTGATGAAGGTAAGGCAATACAATACAAAGATATGATGTAAGTGTTATATCTCTGTGCCTATGACATCATAGATATTTGGTGTCATAATGTCAGCACAGTTCTCACAACACTGATTAAAGAACACACAGTTTAAAGACAAAATCTACAGTAAACATTTGTGAAACAAAAACCTTCCTTGTTTTTGTGGTAAGAATCAAGTCGTTACATTCTGACAATTGACATTAGCTTTACACAACACAACCATATCAGAAGAGTTATATTCTACAGACTTAAAGAGCCATCGAGTAAGTTGGAAAATTGTCAAAACTCGTATCTCATTGAAATATATACACTTAATTTTTGGCAGATTTTTTCAACCCAAAATAACTACCGTATTTCCTCTAATACAACCCCGGGGTTCTATTTCATTCAGCACCCCCTTACCCCCCGGGTTCTATAAGAGACCCGGGTTGTATTGGAGGCCGGGTTATATTTTTTTCAGACATGAATTGAGTTTATAATCTTCTTGGGGTGACTTATTGTAAAAGGAAAATTAACTGAACAAGACGGATATTTGTTATCATGAACCTGTTATGCTGAATCTCACATGGTCACACCAATATTTCTCCTAAAAAAATGAGTGTATAACTATTTTATATTGCAACACAGGGTATTCATTTATTACGTAAAACCCCGGTTCTAATAATACCCGGGTTCTATTGGAGACCCGGGGTGTATTTACCTCAGCACCCCTTACCCCCTGGGTTGTATTGGTGGAGGCCCGGGTACTATTAGAGGAAATACAGAATTGCATAATCAGTGAAAATATATACATATAAATGTGTCATAGTTTGCTCAGAAAACTATGACTCATTTATATGTATATATTTTAATTGATTATAAAACTGATTGATTAATCCTGGTATAATCACAATAAAAATATTAAACAGGTAAAATGTCAATAATTTGTATATTCACAGGACATTTAGAAACATAGTAATATAAGAATTTCACATTCAGTACGAAAACAGTTGAGAAAAGGAACTTTCACCTTCCACGTGGGTTGCTATGACGACTGTGAAATTGACAAGCTTGTATGACTAAGAAAAGTTGTTGTGTATTACATAGAATACAATAAAGTGAAATCTGTTCAGTTTCTATTGACACATGTTAATCAAGGGTCTTTGAAACAAAATTGCATCTTATTTTCATGATTTCCCTAAAGATTAATATTATAAGTACATTTTGAAGAAAAACAAATTTTTTATTTGAAATACTAACGTAATCAATGGCTCTTTAAGATACCTTGAGATGCCTGGGATAGAACAAATCTAAAAGTCTGAGGTCTGAGACTCACAAGCTTTGACCTCAAGACCCACAAAATTTGACCTCAGATTCACAAGCTTCTACTTCAACTTCACAAAACTTAACATCAAGACTGTCAAGCTTTTAACTCAAACTCACAAGTTTTCACAACAGCCTCACAAGTTTTTACCTCACTCACAACAAACACACTAGAGTCTTATGAACATTTTCTATTATAAAACTATATTTTACTACTTAATTTGTTGAACAAACAAACAGGTTCTGTAACTCGGTACCAAAAACTGCCTTATGTCCATGACCTATCAAACTGATTTTGTAACCAATATGAAAATCTTTAAAATTTCTTTTACTGTTTTCAAGTAAAAAAACCTTTACCGAAATGTCAATAATGAGGAATATATTGAATGAAGACTTGTCATATCTGTGACTAAAAACTTTTAGTAAATAGATAATTTTGTAACCCGTGAAGGGGTCATGTAAAATAAAGGGAACATCTTTAACATCTGCATTAATTCAATAGCTTTGACACTGAAAACAAAATAAGTTAAGGATATCATAATTTGTATGATTGATATTTTAACAGTGTGCTAATGAATAAAAGATAATAATTTAAAATGAAACAGAATTCATATATCCCTAACTTAACCCATACTCAAGAAATTACACTCAATAAATGACATGACAATAAAACCCAAAATCTGTTTGTTAAACATTGACGCCCCTAGACATGAGCATAGTATGTATTTATTAAAATATATATCGAAGTGTTAACCACATAAAAATTACTCCTGTGCATGATCGGGTTAAACATCCGTGACCAATCCAAAGTTATTGCCTGTGTGTTTCGGAGCCCAGACCGAAAAACAGACAGATGAAAAAACAAACACTAGTCACACTTGACATGATCCCACGCCACAAATTAATACTTCAAAATTAAAAACTTATGTTAGGGTCACTAAAATTGACTAGGCCCTGTACCTTTCCCACAAAAACATTGGTGTAAGATAATGATTAGAATCCAGTGATCAGTTTTTGAGATATCCCGCCAATATGCAAGGTCACAAGTCACATGATGGAAAATGTCAAGTTCGACTGTGACCTTGAGAATAATTCATCCATTTGTCCAGGAGAAGCTATGCGTAAGATATAAAGAGAATCCAATCAAGGGTTCTTGAGATATCCCGACGACAAGGGTAAAATGGCCAAGTCTCGTTCTAAACCTTGAAATGAAGGTCAAAGTCACAAAACTCTGTAGGAACATTGCACTCACTATGGTGAACCTATATGCAACATATGAAAAGCATCCAGTTAACAGTACCTGAATTATATCATTTCAAATGCGGCCGAATACTACATCTCCCGCTTTGCACTTAACTTGTGGCAAAGAATAACAAATTGTGTTCTTTCTATTATCCTATAAGCCATTACACAAGATTCCAAAATTAAAGAAACACAATTGATTTTAAAACATTATGGTCATTGAACAACCATCAATGCTGATTGTCAATATTAAATGCATGAGAAAATGTACATACAAAATTGACCCTTTTTAACCATTCTCTGGGGTGGCTGTATCTAACGTGAGGGTGCCGGATGGTAAGCTAAAGGGAACCACTGTAACAAATGACATCTATCTCCATAAATTTAGAATTTTTCATTTCCTGTAGGGGTGAAACGGTGCACTTGAGCTTCGGTTCGGTATGTATTGCAGTACAGTTTGTTTCAGACACTAGAATGCAACAAACTAAAGCCACATCAAAACACATTTGACTTCAAAATAAGTCTAATGAATGTAAATATGGAAACTGTAAAGATAAATAAAATTTTATGAATTGAATAACATAAAATATTAACTGAATATACCATGAATCAAAGCATATTTTTGGTTTGCATGTTTACTATTGTATTCGGTACGAACCGAAAATACGCTTTGATTCACGGTGTACTGAACCTAAAGCAAAATACTGCAGATCAACTAATGTAGTTGTTCACCGTTTCACCCCTTATTTCCTGGTGGTTTACTGCAAACCCTTCACCACGGAAAAACAAGACTGCATATATTTCAAAAGATCAAACAGGAATTGGATGCATTTATAATGCTTGAGATAACATGAAGCAGCAACGATATCTCATCACGGGCAATACCTTCAGTATGGAACAAAGCAATTTCAGTAATGCCTTAAAGGCACGTATACTTTTATAATTTACAATTCAGGTAGTTAACCATACACGTTCGAAGCAAGTATATACACATTTCCATCTATGTAACAAAAGAGTCACATTAGTAAGTGTTTTGAAAACACCCTATCTACTAATGAGTACATATTCATAGTTTGCTGCCTGTATCATGAGGCCAGTTGATTTTGAACAATGTTTCGATGGATTGATGTGAAAATTGTTCACCATCTGATCAAGATGTCAATCTGCCAGTGCCGTTGTCGTAAACTACACGAAGAAATGTGAACTACATCAAGAATTCTCAACTGTATTGACCCTATTGTTGATAGCTCAAAAATGTGAAACGTTTACAGCCAACACCAGGCAGGCGGTACCGGACAACAGCCCATGCCATTAGCCCATCTGACTTTTCAGGCCTGATGTGCTAGAAATGGAACAGTCACTAAGTCCTTCCCATTCAAACTGAAAATTATTAATAACTAACAGCCGTAACAATACAAGTGGTAAAACATCCAGGATTCAGTTATTTCACATCTCAAAATTTCATCATTTTACCAAAATGTGCAGGTGTTGAATAAAGATGAAACCCTGATTGTTTACTATATACTTTCATGAATCATTTAGAGAACTTTGAATTACTACTTTGGACATGTAGTTTGAAATCATATATTCATCTACTACTACTGCTCTAGGAAAACTAAACATTGATATGTACAATTCCAATATCGTACAAGATATTCATAAACAATTCGTGGTTTACTGAATATAAACAGTTTTCATAAGGCATGTGGGTATGATAGTTACAGAGTCCCTCAGGGAAAGGCATGAATAGAAAGATCACAGTCTCCAGCAACACTGACTGTTTAAGGCATTTCTGTCAACAGAGACATAGTCTAGTATCATTCTGTATCACTTGGTAATTTCCTCATCATCATCAATAACATTGTATGACTTCAATTCATTCAATCTAATGATTTAACCATTGCATTCTTCATGTTCTTACTTCACTTCTTTTAAACCACAATAAAAGAAATAAAAGAGAAGAAAACTGATAGCAAATCAACATTTTCATTGTCAACAGATCCACAAGATATGTCAAAAGTAAACATTCACACTGGAAGAAAGTTGATAAGTGAAATGTTGCACATAGATATCCAAGCAGTAAGATGAACAACAGAATTTGTCGGGGTAACTGGAATACCTGAACTATTACAGAAGCAGCATGTATTACCATTTTAAGGACCATCATTCATGCTAGTTTTCAAAAAAATTAATGCCTATGTCAGTAGCCTTTTGTTGAAGCCGTCTCTTAATGTCCTTTAAATATATTATTGTAATGTAGATTCACAATATCGACTCGTATACATCATGCTGAAGTTTCATGTTCAAACCTCCCTGCTGCAACTGTACAGATGTTACAACACAATGTATAGTGGTAAGCTTTTCTACATCATCTTGCAATATTCTTAAAAGAACTCTTAGTAATAGGAAAGCTGTACTGAACCTGAGAATTACTGATGAATGTGACCAAAGAGCCACAGTACAACATTTAACAAAATCAATCAAAAGGCTCTTAAGAATTGCACTTTGGAAAAGATCACAAAACGATAGCATGTGTGAACCTTTCACATGATAGCGCTTAAAAGGCTCAAACAGCTTAACAAAGACATTGGTTAACCCACTGCAATGCTCATAATCGAATGGGATGACGCCAAAGGTTCAGGGCTACAGTTGATACTCTGTACTGTAAGAAAATAATACCCAGAGCCAACGACTCTGTAAATCATCAAGTATGACATTATTCATTATCTCTAAGGTAGATATTAACATACCAAATAATAAAGCATTGCCCAATCACCAAATTTACAATTTATGATCTGCCCTATAGGCCTGATGAGCTAAAAATGCGAACAGTTTACAGGGACTGATCCATGCCATTCTGGCGTAATCGCCACTACGAGGTAAAAGTCACATTAACTTTTCAAGACGAATTCAAAGCGCTCCTTGAGGCGCTCGTTGTAGAGATGCGAGTCAGCAGCAGAGATGTTGCGAGCCGTCCGTATGAGATGCTGATGGAGCTGTTTCTTTTCCGCCTTATAGAGACGACACCCTTTACTGAAGAGCTCCCACGCCCGTGATCTTGCATACCTTCTCTTCTTGATCAAGCAGTAAACAATTGCCTGCAAAATAATCAGGACAGTATTTTTACACAAAAGAAATTTCATCCTGCTTTACTTCCCTTTCCAGAAGACAACTTGATGCTAAATAAAATGCATTTGGGATCATATAGGTTTTATAATGCCGAAATCAGATAACTTGTAACTTGGTATTAAAGCTGACTGCTAAACATTAGGAAAGTATATTTGTACAGAATATTTCTTCATGTTGGATGCATTTTAAATAACAAGACGCTCGAAATTGATAGAAGACAATCTCAATTACAACTCGCTGCTGAAGTAAAGCAGCTTGTGAATATAAAAATAAGCTTATTTTTGGTGATGTCATGCAGGTGGGTAAACATTTTGAGGGGCTACAACAAGGAAATAACTTACCTCTGGTACCCAGACATCGAGAATGTAGTCAATATTAACAGATGTTGACACTTCCTTGTACCACTCGACGAACGTGTAAGTAATTTGGTCTTGCTGAATTCAAAAAGAGATACCTGTACATATCAAATTACACAAGGTCGAACATTTGTCCAGGTTCATGACATTCACGCTCAGTAATGAGGGTAAAAGATATTGTCCACAAATTGTAAAAGAAATCTTAATCTGATGACGATTCAGAAGGTTCGAACACCCCCTTTTGAAAATTTTGCATGTAAATTTGACGAACACCCTGGAAGAAGCTTCCCCTTTACAATATGTTGAAAACTTAACTCTCAATGTAAGTCAAGCTGCGGTTAACAACTTTTTAACGTTATCAAATCTGATGATATTTCATTTCAGTGTTTGATAACTGCTAATCACCTGATCTTCGTCGGCAATAGGTCCAAATCCTGAGTGACGTAGTTTGTCCCTCTCCCGGACAGAGCTGTGGTACTGAGTGTGACGCTCACTCTTCCGTTTGATGTTGAAGATATCTAATAGATATTTCTGTGGGGAAAAAAATATATATAAAAAACATTGGTTCTGTAGCTCATCAGGTTTTAAATGATACATTTAAGTGGAAAAAATAATGTTACTAATCTACAAATTATCATCCACAATGATACACAACATTAAGCTTTGAAAGGCTTTAACTTCTTGAAATTTAAACAAAATTATGTGTCAAGAGTGTAGTCTCCGCGGCCTTTATTGGGAAACACAGAGTAATCAAATCTATAATTTATAATCCCTATTCTGCCAAGGAGTCTGTACAAAAGATCTAAACCTTTTATTGAATTCCGTAGACACAAATTGGTGTTTCGATTCAGATGTATTTTCAGACCAACAAAAAGCACACCTAAAGATCACAATTAACATGAGTATTAAGTTTCATGGCTTCCTCTCACTGGTGATTGAATATTTTAGGAGTGCTTCAATTAAAAGAAGATAATTTGGAGAACTTATGAAAGTGAGCGAGTTATTTTTTAACACAAAAGTGAAAAGGGAACATCATACTGCTTACAGATAACATTTGAACCATTGGAGTTTTGAGCAAAAATTATGAACCAAGTTTCTTCATTATAAAAATATTTCAAGCATCAACCTTTTTTTGGAAACCTGTTCAACTCAAAATGCAAAGTTTATTGAAGATGAATACCATATTCTGATCTTGTATGGAAAATAAAGAAAAGCGAATATCACCCAACATAACATAAAGTCACTCAAATGATGCAATCCTTTGAAAAAGAATAACCCAAGCCATAGCTATACTGTAACAGTAACATTTAGTAATATTTGAACCATTACTGGAATATTAGTAAAAATAAATGTGACGGATGGACATGCTAACCTCTATACACCAATGACTATTTTGTATATATAATATAAGAGCTGGAACCCCTGTGAACTGTTTGACTTCCAATATTTGAATTGTTTAACCTTCAATAATGTTACACTAATGTTGAATGTTGAATCCTGAGAGCATTGGCTGGAACTTGCAAATCATGGGTGGTACTGTGCTGAAATTCAGTGTAGCATTAAACCCAAACCTTACTGCATGTAGAACAGTTCTCTACAGCAAAACAGCGGACCTCTTAAATCAAAGTCGAACATGCTAACATGCCCAGTATAGCATTATATTGTCAGCCAATGAAACGTGATTTGAAAGTTAATGATCGCTCATAGGTCTTCCAATCAGAGTTGTTACAAGCATTCCCGTATTACCCAGTCAGGGTATAAAGTAGTGTAATGGACTGAAATAGTCCGAGGAAGCAGGATGGGCAAGGGGGGATTTTTAAGAAACTGCTAAGTAAACTAACTGGTAAGTAAAAAGAGTCATAGTTGTATATATAGAAGTGAATGACCCTATCATATATCACACAAAGTGGTGACTTTGTGTATACTCCCGATCAAATTCGAAGACATTAGGAGCAAAACTTGTGTTATCTTGTAAAAAGAGAGTTTGAAAAGTGTTCTTAGTGTTGTGATCAATATAAACTGTCACCAAATTTGAAGACACGAGCATGTGATATTGCATTAACAAGAAAGGACACTGAAGACAACAGTATACAGCACAGTCTCCCCTAGTAACAGTAAGAAATAGTCTTAGGATGCAGAATAATTGAGCTTATTTCAAGAGACTTTGTTGTCATGATATATCACATGAGATCACAACTGGACTTACCTTCATCTCTTCCGACAATAAGAACTCAAGTAAGAACTTGTTCCTTTCCTTTCTTTTCTCTTTCCTTTAAACCAAAAACAAAAAGGTTTAGCGTTACATGTTAAATAGACAGTTATGAAAATTGTAGATAACAAATTAATTTTCAGAATATGTTGGGAGTCTTGTTTCAGGAGAGATGGGACCCAGAAATCGAACTCGCTTACAGTGACATTTTGCGACAACAACTTATTGTAGTGAATAAGTCTAAAAATATATGGGTTACGTTGTTTGGGGCAAACGCTTATCTATACACTAACGGGAAGCGCTTAAAATTGCCGTAACGCCTTTTTAACGGTCATTTTACGACATGCCGCACAACGTTAACGTCACCTATATTCGCGGTAAATATGTTACCGTGTGTGTTATTCGAATTACATACGTATCTTTTGTTACTGACTAATTTAATTCACCTGTTATAATCAACTGATAGTTTATCTTTCACATGCACTCTTAGATTGGTAGTTTGTTCGATAATGATTACACGATAGGCCGTCAAAGTTGCACTTGAAACTATCAAAATTGCCGTGACGTTAGGTTTTTACGTTTATGAAGGAAATTTAGAAAATAACGTTAAGTGATGAAAAACTTCCGGTGACACCCTATTTTTATTTCTGAATTCGTTTGTTTATTTAAATGTGCATATTATATTGCATTTTTAGCAATATCTAAAATATGTGTGTCAGTGAGAAATCCTGTTGAATATGCGAAAAACGATGAGAAAAATGCCGTTTTTAATTAAAAAGTACTTAATTTAATTTTGTTTCTCTTTCCAATGTCATTAATTTTAAAAATAAAGACTAGCTATTCATCCCCGTATATAACTGAAATGTATTTGAAAGAATTCCGAGCTTATTCGTTGAAAGCGAGCGCTTTATTTAAATACATGAAATCAGTCAAAAATGGCGTAATTTGCCGACGGGAGTATTATTATTAATGCCGATAACTCTTTAAATCGTTCGGTGACCCCCAAATTTTCTTACATTTTTGGATAAAAGACACAATAAACCTGCTATTTTGAAAAGATAAACGAATTCTAAAATATTTTGTTTCATCGTCCCATCTCTCCTTAAGAGCATGCCAAAACATGATTTCTACACATTTAACTATTGATTAGTAAGAAACTAGGTCCTTTCTTTATGTCAAAATGTGCTTTGAAGTTATATTCGATTGAAACTACTGAATCACATTATACTTGCATTGTTTCACAGCAATCAAGGAGTCGTTTGTTAGGCTTCTTTGGCTCCATCTTTAAGCTTGTACTCTCATCATTGTCTCGGGTCTCATCAGGTGTCAGGTCGCTTGGTGACACACTCAAGATGCTGTTATAGTCTGTAACAGTGTGACAAGGACAAATACACTCTACTATAGATTGGCCAACAGACTTCATTTCTGTAGATCATTGAAACTTGTTCTCCGATTTTTTGTCTTATTCTAAAGTCATTTGTATAAACCTTTGTTGTTTACTGTAAATACCTTCATCAAAGAAGCTTTCCTCCTTGTTGGGTGGGAGAAGACCAAGAGCTTTTTTGTTGAGGTAGACTTCCACCTCGTTGAGACTCTCGATAAACCGCTTGTTCTCCTTCTCACAGCGCCGACCAGCATCCTGACAATTGATAACATGATAGGTGACGTACACTAATTGTACATACTTATAATAGGACAAACCAAAGCGTTCGTGGTGGCATCAAACAGACAGTTCAAACTAAGAGTGGCATGGCACTGCAGGTAGCATTGCACCTAAACTTACCACATGTAGAATTGCATCGCACAATTTTATGGTGGCATGATTTTGGGTTTGACACAGTGGCTTGTATTAAGAAGGCATATTATCCAGCATTATCATTGTGGCTATGCATTACGATGAACCTTGCAAACCTCAGTTGGAACTAGTGAACTTGGTTCATTGCAAATTTCACCCAAAACATGGACGTGGCAAACATTTAAAAATTTGTGTAAATACCATAAGTGGAGAAAAAAAAATACCTCAAACTCCTTTCTCCTTGAACACTCAAATGGAAGAATGACATCCCTTCTGTAGGTGATGTAGAAGCTGTAAACAGAAGGTATAAAACAGTGCTCATTATAGATCTTCATCCACTAAGAGAGGGCCAATTACAAAAGTGACTAGCAAAGCAAATAGTTTGGGTCACACATACTTGTTTCAGAAAGAAAATAAGCAGAGATAGTCGGCAATATAGCCCACCCATTGGGAAAAGTAGGAGAGGTATATCACCTATATAGCCCACCCATTGGGACAAGTAGGAGAGGTATATCAGCTATATAGCCCAGCCATTGGGACAAGTCGGAGAGGTATATCAGCAATATAGCCCACCCATTGGGACAAGTCGGAGAGGTATATCACCTATATAGCCCACCCATTGGGACAAGTCGGAGAGGTATATTAGCTATATAGCCCAGCCATTGGAACAAGTAATGAAAACAGGTGGGACCTGACGACAGCGAAGGGGCAATTGAAGTATTGATAGAGTTTTTGAGCTTCTAACGTTCCAACCGCACGGCCTCAATGATAAGATCGTTGGTTGAAACATCCCCCTTTGTTTTGTTTCACATTGGAACAAGTAGGAGAGGTATATTAGCTATATAGCCCAGCCATTGGGACAAGTAGGAGAGGTATATTAGCTATATAGCCCACCCATTGGGACAAGCAGGAGAGGTATATCAGCTATATAGCCCAGCCATTGGGACAAGTAGGAGAGGTATATTAGCTATATAGCTCAGCCATTGGGACAAGTAGGAGAGGTATATCAGCTAAATAACCAAGCCATTGGGACAAGTAGGAGAGGTATATTAGCTATATAGCCCAGCCATTGGGACAAGTATGAGAGGTATATCAGCTATATAGCCCAGCCATTGGGACAAGTAGGAGAGGTATATTAGCTATATAGCCCAGCCATTGGGACAAGTAGGAGAGGTATATCAGCTATATAGCCCAGCCATTGGAACAAGTAGGAGAGGTATATTAGCTAAATAACCAAGCCATTGGGACAAGTAGGAGAGGTATATCAGCTATATAACCCAGAAATTGGGACAAGTAGGAGAGGTATATCAGCTATATAGCCCAGCCATTGGGACAATTAGGAGAGGTATATTAGCTATTTAGCCCAGCCATTGGGACAATTAGGAGAGGTATATTAGCCATATAGCCCACCCATTGGGTCAAGTATGAGCGGTATATTAGCTGTGAAATATACTGATCGATGATTATGAAGCTCTATTATTTAATTGTTTCCTCTTAGTAGTCAAACTGGGGAATAAATTATATAATGGATAATAATGGTCAACTAACATTCAGAAAGAACCTTTGATAACCTACTTTTCTTTGAAGTGACCTGTGGCTCCTAGAAATTGGATTTGAATTTTCTTTGGACCTTTTCGCTTGCCATGTTGAATTCTTCTGACCTGTTCATAAAACAAAACTCCTTTGATTGAAGTTATCAAGCTTAATTCAAGACCGATTACAACAAAAAACTTGTTTTACAAAGAATTGGCGATAGTGAAACAAGGAATTACATGATAGCCATTGTCAAGGACCAACTCACATTAGATATTAATAGATACAAAGATACCAAATATCTACAAAAAAAATCATATAAAAGTTATAACTCTTACCACAGCTGGCCAGTATGGGAATCGTTTGTATTTGACCCAGACAACGTCTCGCGCTTCGGGCATTCCCTTAGTGTCTGTAAATGAAAACAATATATTTACCAAATTCTAATATCAGTTATGCCACTAGTATTCTGAATGGGTTGTGTAAAAGTGGAAGGGATTGAGAACATAAATAGATGTTGGATCAGATTCATTTTCTCTTTTGTCAGATTAATTTCTTTTACCCATGAGTCAATTCTTTGTATCTTTTCGACGTCCATAGTGGTTTTCAGACGTATCATTTTTGTGGCTTTCAAAACGCCGGTCTATTTTGTCTGGAGGATGTCTGAAGCGTACTCGTACGTATCAAATTTGTGACCTCCAAAACGCCACTGTGACATGTTTTACTGCAGGTTGCACCACAGATTGACAATGGGACAGGAAAAGTATACCAGCGTTTAAGAAGGGCCAAAAGTGATACATTTGATCCTGGATCAGCCGTTTCCCTGCAAAACAGTATCAGCGGTCTAAAGGATATGTTAAAACCACAACTGGTTATTTTGAAAACATTGTGAATTGGTCCTTGTAAATATATTTATGAATTTACCAATTGAATCAAATATCAAGGACTGTAATGATTTCATTACACAAATGTGAATGAAAACACTTCAAGGTATTAATTGTAACTTATGTCATTCAAAAGTAAATGTCATTTATAACTCATTAAAACTGGACTTGCCAGAGGTATCTAACAAACTGTTTTTCTCAAGATATATTTACATTTCTAGAGCTATAATACATATATATATATACCAGGGTATATATATATATATATATACATAGGGAATGATTTGTCTATATTATATGTGTTTTATCTGTTTCTCAGTGTCATGCCATTGTCTGAATGGATGGTAAGACACTAACCAGCAACTGATGGTGAAAGTCCCTCTGGCAGTTCGTCATCGGAATCTGACGCTTCAGAGTCCAGGTTAGAATCATAGGACGACACACTGTTGATACAATATAACAAATATTTAATTGATTCTTGTACATTTGGGCTTTCAATTAAAGCTCATCCTTCACAAAAATAAACCTTTTCTGTTTTATTAAAGTTAGTAAATACATACTGTATAAAAAACGACCCGTGGGAAATATCCTTTCTGTTGAATTTGACAAAGTTGTAAATGTTGACTATTTGTTTAAAATTGGTTTTAAAAATACAGCCATTTGCTCTGTAGTTCATCAGGATTTGCATGATTTCTTATCTGAGGTTGAAAAATCTAAAACAAATATTCATAAAGCAAAACAGTTAAAAAAGCGTTTGTCAAATTACCATTGTATTTAAAACAGTCAGACAACAAAAATTAATTTTTCTTGGGACTGTGTTATGTATTGAAAGACTAACCTAGAACTGCAACGGGAGAACACTGGCAGTTGAAGTCTAGGACAATCCTGACCTGACGATTCCCTCGGTTCGTTGCCCAGAGTGTCCGGGGAGTCCACATCCTCCAGACCAGATGATACATTGCCTCCCTTCACTAGGTCTGTGAACCGGTCTGAGAGGAACAAACACTCTCCCATAGATTTACCATGGTATAGAGAGCTCTGACGCGGAGATGGACACTGCAGTGCTACAGACTCAGCAGGTGCTTGCTCCGAGTCTGTGTTGCTTACTTCAGTTGTGGACGATAACTCTTCTTCCAGGCATCTCTTCACTGCTTCCCTGGAGTTGTGTACATACAGTCTAGACACCACCTCACTCGTCTCGGAGGACTCACAGGGGTACGGTATAGATGGGGAATCTGCATTTACACTGTTCTTTTGATTTGATTTAACACTTTTAGGATTACCTGTTGATACAATGCATTTCTTTTTTTCTTTTGGAACCTCCTTTTGATTTTCAAATTCTTTAGAAATGTTTTTGTCAATTTTTCTTTTCCGTGAGCTTCGAACAAGCTCCACAGCTTCAGACAGCACAGAGCTGCTGAGATCTTCATCTAGGTGTGAGTCTGTGTTCTCTTGAGAAGTTTCTGCTACAGCATATTCTGGAGACAGGCCTTCTTTCTCCAGGGCCATACGAAGAGCAATGACGAAATTGGAGCGGATACTTTCACGCTTGTCCTTTTCACCTGAAATTTTAAACACTATATTAACATACCAAAGTGACATTGAATAAAACAACTTAATGTGTCTATATTTATGAAATTTGTTTTGTTCAAATGAATCTCCTTACTTTATTTGAAAAGTAGATGAAAGTTTACCAAACATGTTATAACCAACATACTCACATCTCTGCCTATCATAAGAAAAGAACAAAATGATCCAAAAGTCAGATGACTTGCCTATTTATATATAGAAATAATTAACTATCAAATTGGCTGGAGCTTGGTCACTTGTGCAAATTAAACTTCTTTGATTTCATAAATCCGTAAAAGATTTGCCATTGTGGACACTGGACATGTCAAAGTGAACACCATTTTTATTCTAAATGAATGATCTCATAGTTTACCTTCAGAACCAGTTAAATAATGAGACAAACCTTTCAGTCTAAGTTTCCTGAAGTCTGGAATGAGAAACTTCTGGATCTTGGTCTCTGAACGGATGTGGTAACTGAAAAATAACTTCATTGTTACCAGAGAAATCTGTTTTCACATTATATTCTTCTTACTAATTTTGTACAGCATAACATTTAATCAAAATCATGTCATCATTTTTAAAATGTAACTATTTCATGAAATGAAATGAGATATTATTTTGAATACCTGAGATTCTTTCATAAACAATCTTCATTAAGTTTAACCTTAACTCCAAATCTTTAACATTATCCTAAGGTAACTTTAGTGTCTTATAACACCTTTGTGTCATGATGAAATTTTATTCAATGAAGATTAATATAGTAGCAGATCTAGAGGGGGGTTTCAACACTCAACTCTACAACCCTACCGTTTGCATGTAAAGTTGACAGGCCCAAGGTGAAAACCCCCTACTCTTTGAACATTTCTGGATATGCTACTGGAATAAAACCTTGAAATAATACAACTTACTATTCATCCTCATTGAAGAATTTAACAACGGCCACAGCTGTTTTATTTGGTGTGATACTAATAGGACTTTCATTTTCACTGACCACCTGCAAAATAAAATGTTTTATTTTATCAACAAACAAATACGAAGACATCGTTCAAATAATACAATCCTTGGTGGAATAGAGCTGCGAGGATGTTCTTGCTTACTGATTATACTCTGGTTTCCATATGATTCGTGTACATTGGTATATGTTTTGTACTCTGTCCATGTGTACGTCCCTGTTCATGAAACTGTTCATGAATATGTATGGCAGTGCCATTGATATTAGCATATTTTTGCTTGTTTGCCAATCCTGTGTTTCATTATATGTATTATATTTGTATCAAACATCATGCATACATATGAAACATAATATTATGTACTGTAGAGTTGCATTGGTATAAGCATATGGGCTTGTTTAACAATCTATTCTAAATAAGATATATGCAAACCATTAATCTAACCAAAACCAAAACAGGGTAGCAGATGTAGAAGGATGTAAACAGTGACTCAAACTCATATTACTATAATTTAGGGGTCAAAATTAACCTTTACAAAGCACTAGTCGTTCGGACTAGTTATTTTCCTGAAGTACTAGCCCAAAGTCATTTAGGCTAGCCAAAAACATCTACAGGATCATATCATCTTCAAATTAAAACTAGCCGTTTGGACTATCAAT
Source organism: Gibbula magus (assembly GCA_936450465.1). NCBI lineage: Eukaryota > Metazoa > Mollusca > Gastropoda > Trochida > Trochidae > Gibbula > Gibbula magus. Next base: position 72,803,887 of record OW388289.1, on the reverse strand, counting down.
CATAACATTTACTAGCCCAGCAACTTTTTCACTAGCCACAAGAATAGTGCTAATTTCTAACCCAGATATTAGTACGGTAGAGATTTCCCCAAACAGCTTTCATTCTAACTAAGCCTTGAATCTGGTTGTACATTAGACGTCTACTGCAGGATTTATTCCTAATCAAAAAGTGAATTCCTGTATGTCGTAGAGATTTCTTATTGTAAATATAGATTTGATAGTAAATGTAGCTACCTCTGCGGGCCACCAGGGAAAGTTAGGAATCCGGGCCCAAACTGTGTCTCCAGGAGAGAACTTCTCCTTTTCAGGCTCCATTTCTAACCTGCAATTGTTTAAAAATAGAGCAACTGGCTCTGTAGCTCAGCAGGCTTTATATACATTAACTAATTCAATGTCAATTTCTAGGTGAGAGGTACAACAAATAGGAAGCACTTTAAATGGAGAAGATGAAATAGGTCTTAAGATCCTTACCCCTCTGACCTATCTTTGAGGCCAGAGATAAAATTCCCTACAAATAAAGACACACTTGAAGATTTAATTCATCACTGTTGTTTATTACCTCCCTTTGAAGAGCCATAAAATCTCAAGATGAAAATAGCTTTTTAGGTCATGACTTCTGTGACTTATATTTGGGAGAACAGGGTCACGAAATCTACAATTTAGAATCCCCATTGACCAAGGAGTATGCATACAACTTTTCAGCTCTCTAGACCTTTTGGAACTGGAGAAGAAGATGAAAATAGGTTTTTAAGGATGTGACCCCTGTGTCCCCATTTGGGGTCACGGGGTCACGAAATCTACAATTTAGAATCCCAATTGGCCAAGGAGTATGCACATAAAATTTCAGCTCTCTGGAGTCATTGGTTCTGGAGAAGAAATTGAAAAAGCGAAAAGTTTATGGACGGATGGACGGATGGACGGACGGACACCGGACGCCATGCCATGCCATGCCATGCGCCCATCGGGCCTTTCAGGCCTGATGAGCTATAAAATCAAACAATGTACACCATCAACAGTTCATCAAAGCCTTAAAATGCAGAACCACTTAGTTGATCACCCCCTTCAGTCCCCCTTTTTGGGGGAGTAGTATACAAGACCACGCCCATATTTAAAGGGGGGGGGGGGGGGGGGGGGGGGGGGGTGTTAGGACCAAATGCAGTGATAAATTTACAAATATGACATACAGAGTCCAGGGACTTGCTACCACAAGCTATTGTGAGTCCTAGCAGAAAAAAAAGTGAGTCCCTACCAAAATACAAGATTAAAACCTTTTGAGTCCTGTATATATATGAGGCCTTTCCAAATTTTATGAGTATTTGATACAGGACTCGGGGTTTAATTTTTCACTGCAAATGACCAAATTTGTATCCATTAGGTGCCAGGTACCTCCCTTAATCTGTATACATTTCAGCTTTGGGGATACAGCGGTTCTGGAATATTAAAGATGAACTGATGAGCTAATAAGTTGCTGGTAAATTGATAAAGTTTTCTGTCAGTGTACAAAGTAGTCTACATTGAAACAAAAGAAATTATATATATAATGTTAGACTTAATCATAACAAAAAAATATTATATTGCAAAATATTACTTTGAGTTCAATATTTGAGTAAATCTATGGTAAGATCGAAGGGAATTATTTATGCAAAGCAGGGATTTCCTAGCTTGTGTGCAAAATGAGACAATAAAATGACATTCACTCAATTAATGAAAACTATTCTTGCACCTTAATTAACATGCAACAATTGACTTTTTTTACTACAAATGACTCACATTTGGTCAGCCACTGTAGATTTAGGCATAAAACAGTTTGATGCCACCATCTTTGGGGATGTTTGAAATCACTTTTGCCATGTATTTAAGAAATAGAAGACGAGTTGGCGTGCTGAATCGTTGAATAAAACAAATAAAACGAAGGGCGCAGCCCTGAGTGTTTTATGCTCTCTGCTATGTTTTATTATACGATAAAGCACAACAACGAGTGTTCTATTTCTTATATGAGATGCCCTTAAATAGTTACTCGCTTTTCTATAAAAACCGTGGAGATATTATGTTGTTTGTATAAACTATAATTTAAAAATATCAATGCCTCCCGTCGTAGAACACATTCTCTACCATTGAACAATCAAAGCGACGTAAAATGTGACGTCATTTGCTAAGCGACGCTCTGACGTCTAAAATCATCCGCATATTTTATTGTCTCATTAAGCATGCTGTCTGTCCCATTGACCGCCTGTGTTTTATTGCCATAGGTATCTTATATATTTGCATAAAAGTCATGAAAGTCGCATTTTAGATTGAGGTAGCATTTTATTCTCAGCCTCCATACTTTGCTTGCAAAGTACACTAATTTTTTATGTAGCAAAATATGCTACCGTAATTTATCAACTAGTACATCGGTTTTAAGACAATAAAAAGTCAATGCTGCAGGTTGTGTACGTTTTGGAGAGTCCAGGGTTGTTTTTGTGTTATTTTTTCGTATTTGAATACTTTAGAAATGTACCGTGTCGTTGTTTATTGCCTTGAAAGTCAATAATTTGAGGGTTTCAAGTTAAAACTTGCATATAATCAGCAAAATGCTGAATGGGGTGTTTGATTAGGCACTTCACGAATACTCAGAAAATGCATGCATTAATCATCAAGCCACAATCTTCAAATTATTTTGATTGATGTATGATTTTACATATAGATGGGACTTTAATACGCCGATCGGCATATTATACATTGAGGAACATCGATTTCATGGTTTCAAAACCTGCATACATTTGTCTGAGCAATAGCTCAGCTTCTTGACATAATCATTGAACATGGAACCTTGAACATAAACTGACATATTGATGAGATTTTATGAAACTGTTCATTGTCTTTGTTGTTTTGAGATTGTTGCTAGCATTTTCTGCCTACCATTGGAACGTATCCCGTGGTTTGTGATGTCACGTTTGTAAACAGATCCTATAACAATACGGGAGAGTGAAAAACGAACAGGTTTTTTCGAATTTGAAAGTCGGAGAAATACAAAAATTCATTATAAAATTGCAGATGTCTTATCTTGAAACGCAAAACTGAAAATTAATATTGTAACAATATCGTTACCCTATGCGCAGAAATTAAACACGACTTGATAATTTCGAAAGGAATTGTAAACTCTTTATCCCTTTATTGTACTTAAACTATACCAACCATTCTATGGAAATAACCTGAAATATAAAAGCGCCGTCAGCTTTGAAATCGTATCATATGTTATACTCCAAACATCTACAAATCTTGTTGCATAGCTCGGATCAAGCGAGCGAGTCCTACAGTCAGTGTGTGGGGCAGTCATAACAGTTTTGTTCTCCAAACAGTGAAGAGCAGAAAAGAGTGTTCGAGCGAAAAGTCTTAAGTCGAAAACAAAACAAAAATAAGGTTATAACAATGAGACATTATCGTTTAAAATCACATTCTAATAGAGAAATTTAGTAATCCAGATGTCATCAAAATTTTATTTAAATGTACATCATAATGTCGATACAGAAATAATCACAAAATATGTTTGGAACATAATTAAAAAAACATGAACATTATTTTAAAGTATCATCTCGCGGGTGATTATGAATTTATAACTCTCGTTGTTTAAAAACATGAACAAAATATATCGAAAGATGACTAGGCCTACAATATGGTTACATTTACAAAACAATAGATTTACGAATTCTATATAGCCCGTGGACATATATGTAGGGTCAATAAACTTCATCATACGGTACACGTATCTCGTTTCAATATTTGAAATGAAGGCAAGCCTACAAAAATGTAAACTTTAAACAACAGCTGTTTTGCGACAAGGAGAGATTTGATCAAATAAAAGTGAAAGTTTTCAAAGAGAGTTTCAAATATTGAGAGTCGTGTAAACAGTTCTGCATGATCTTCTACCAGGCAGTCGACGCTCAACTTCCTATAGGGCCTAATTATTGTTGATGCTGGGGCAGAGCTTATCACGCACTATTGACAGGTGATCCCCAGACCATCCTCTAATGTGGAGTTAGGAGGTACATTTTTAAAACAGAAACAATAGATAACAAATGTACATCATTAACTTTAAGGGATAGTTCATTCTAATTTGTATAACATTGTTCAACCAATCTTGATAATTCATACTTATGTGAAGTAAAAGGATGTCACGGTAAACACTGAAGAGACTATCTTCTTGTATACGCAATTGATAAGCAAGAAGCAAAAGCAGTTAGCCATCAAGATCATATGTTTGGAGTCACATACATGCATTCTCTATATAAATGATGTGTGCAATAAAATGGGAAAAGGGGGTCATTAGGTAAATAAATTTTCATTTCAAAGATGTAATGGCACTAAGCGACATGCTTATAACCCATAAGCTATTGTTTCATGTATTACGAATTTGATGCCTAGTAATTTCTTTTATTCAATCACTATTATTAACATTATTAATCTCTAGAATTTAAACAAAATGAAAGCTTCTTTTTAAACAACAGTGTTTTTCTTTCTTTTCATTTTTTTTTTATTAACAACAATGTATGACCAAACCATATTTACAAGGATGTATCTGTGTTTAAAATAAGCACAATGTTAATTTATTGTAAAGTAAAACGTTTTAACTTTGTTATTTCTAAGTGTTAGCTTATTCTCCTCTCCCCTCTCCCACACATAATTGTCCAGGACAGTTTGTATATAAACGAAACATGGGGTCACTCAGCACTAAGGTTATCTCAGAGTGAGTGTTGCGAGAGCGAAAAACTTGCCGTTGACAGGCCTGAACTTGGGCTATAACTATTCAATTTCTGTATAATCTCAGATTAGATTAGATTAGCATGCCGCCACTTAAACTTCATTAAACATCTCTGTTTACCTCCTCAATCTAGTCATTGAGCTTATTTACCTTTGCACACATATTCTTGTAATATTCATATTCCAATATCCACCTCTGTATAGCTAGGCCTATCCAATGATATATTCGTAACCTATCACACATGGTATGAATTCAGGTGTCTCAATTTGAAACATAGTTGTGATGACATATACAACAATTCGTGGGAACAGTAATCTCTCTCTCGAGAATGTAAACTAGAATCTGATGATAACTTCATGTATATATGTTATCATATATGACCTTATGTCATTTCATAGCTGTCCTTCGTATAAGAAGATAAAGGATCTCACATTCTTGAACAATATAAACAATAGGCCTACTAGTATTAGCATGTACTGAAATCATCGATCGTTTAATTGTCTTGGTAGTAATTGATTGTCAAGAGCTCTGAAAATGAACACAACCCAGAGGCTCTTTTTTTCTTCAAATTCAAATTTTCTTCAATTCAAATTTACAAAAAAAATCATATCAGAGGCAAAACACTAGCTACACTAGTAGTCACTCATGTCAAATTGCATGTCCAATTCAGAGGAAAATCCTTTGCTGGTCGAGGTTTTGCAATAAGCATCTTTTAATGACATATATGTGTAAACAGGAATGCTATCTAGAATTTCGTTTCCACAAAACACCCTGATAGAACTCTCTCTTTAATGCATTTAATCAACAACTTACGCCTAAGCTAAACATATATTTTGGATGGCACCCAAAGAGTTGCATTTTACTTAGGTAGACGGGTGGAAAATATAAAGTATATGTATGTGAATATGTTTTATTTAGACTCGGGTACACTAGGTATCCAAGTGTACCTCCTCACACGATTAAAATTAAACTATTGAATTAAAAATTCCTATAATTTATCTGATACCATGGACATTTACTTGAGCTTTCTTATCAAATATGCAGAATATTTACACAGTAACATTGTGTTGAAAAATTATGGACTGAGGCTATACTTGTAACAATTATTGATAATCTGGTTAAATCCAACTGGTGCTGGAGTTCAACTGACGGAGAGCAATATTTTACGGCCGCTTCTTTTGGTTGATTTATTTGGATCAGAACAAAATTTTATACATAAGCAACACGATAAAAAAAAAAACCCAAAAAACTTGCAACTATGAATGTGGAATATATTATACATGATTAAAACAAATAAATCATGTTTGATAAAAATACTAAGCTTTATGTCTAATCTCTAGCTCGATCTACTTCCTTGGGTGAAAACATGTTGTAAATATTTTGTCTTTGCGCAATGGAGAGACGTGCAAATGCCACAGGACTAGTTTATGTGTATTAGCATGAAACTTGTTTCATTAATAATTTCTATTTTCATCCGAGTCCTTTTGAACAGGAATTGGATATTTATCTTAATGTAATTTCTTATATCTAGTAAAATATTTTGGAAGTGAATATCTATTTATTTTAAACATTTCTGAAAATGATATGACAGCCGTCTTCAGAAAGTAAAAAGTAATCCTCCTTGAGTTGCAAGTAGTTGTAGGGTTAGTAGTATCATTCTCACAGAAGCATCATGGCGAGTACGAGCAAAGCGTTGACTGTCGGTGGAGATAGGACTTCTGGACAGACTGTTAGAACTCAAAATGGTAGGTTTTTGTAGTTAATATACTCTTGAATGTATTTTACACAATTATCAGGTGACTATTTATAAAATTAAACATTTAACGAAACATGTTTTGTCGAGACCGGTCACCCACGTGTTTGTTCTTGTTGTGAGCATGCGATTCATGACGTACTTCCAGAACATTCTACCGAGTTTTCGTGTGTCTTTTCGTTATCCGCGATGCCAAATGTTTTAAATTGGCCCCAGTACGATGTAGTTCGATTTTGTGCTTCTGTAGGTAGCATGGCGAAGTTACCTGCTGAACGGTCAAATCTTAAATATTAGTACCTAACACCATGGCAACTTCCCCCTGAAGACTGTTTCGAGCTGTCAGTGTCACTTGCCATCAATAATAATGTAATGTTATTAGATGAAATGTTTGGTTATTTTTGTAATTAAGGAAATGACTGTCCTATTCTAAACCTTTTATCTGTCAAATTCTTGGGTGATGTTAAGCTCTGGTACAATAAGTTATTAAACTGATTAATTAATTTTAAACTGAAAAAAGGACCGTAATCAAGTTTGTTTATAACAAAGATGAGTAGTGGGTATTTTTACAATCACATTTTATTGCAGTGTTGAATGGGTGCATGTATGTCATTGTGTAATCATATACATCTTTCGATTGTGTAATCATATACATACATAGAAACTATAAGGTGTAATACACAGGTCGGGAATAACCTAAAAACGATCTAGCTATAATAGGTCGATCTAGCTATAGTAGTTGGTTTGAGCTATTGGTGCATAGGTTGATCGAAATCGGCATTCACGCTCAGCGAAAGAATGAAATATATTTAATGTTGGGCCTCCATAGAAAAGTTGTTCATTTCACGTCCGGTCACCTAAAACAAAAAATACTGTGTGGTAAGTACAATAACCTTACCCGAAGTAGCACATCGGTCAAGGCCAAGGTTTGTAGAAGCATGCTGTTAAGTTTGGGAGAATATTTTGATGTAGAAAAAGGTATATTTTGTCGCTGAAGCGTGAATGTTGATTGGGTAATTACTCGAAAACGCTATGGTTTGGGCATTCATTGAAGTGAAAAATGAATGTATCTGTAAAAGACAATTCAATACTGTTATTATACAGCAGTGCTGATGTCGCAAATGCGGAAATTCCGTCTTAAAGGAGCACTGTGATATAAATGCTATTATAGCTCGATCGACCTATGCTCGCCGCTAATGGCTGCAATACTGCCGAAGTGGTGTTAAACAATAACTCACTCACTCGACCTATGCACTCTAGCTCAAACGAACTACTATAGCTAGATCGACCTATTATAGCTCGTTTTTAGGTTATCCCCGACCTGATACAAGTGATACAGTTTGATATATATTCTGTTCTACCATAAAGATAAGTATTTACCCAGTATTAATTGGGATGTAGAATATTCAGAAGTTTTATAACTTACTCATGGAAATAGTTATTCCCTTACAAACAAGTTACATATACCGGTACTTGCATAGACAGTTACAATGATGTAATTCTATGCATTAGCATCTAAGTTCTCTAAAGCTTCCAGAGGTGGCTTTGCCAACAACTTTCTTCAGTCTGTGATCATCAGTGAGTGCCATGCCATTCTTCTAATGTTTGTTAAAAATAGACTTCAACCAATACATACCAGTACTAGTATTTAACAAGGTTGTCAAGATGAAATCATTGTCTGAAGAATGACATTTTGACGTTCCATTGTACATTTTGTTGCAGTTCTGGCAGCAAGTTCAATTGCCAACATTGTCAAAAGCAGTCTGGGACCAGTGGGGCTGGATAAAATGCTTGTGGACGACATTGGGGTGAGTTTTATCAGTCATTGAGCTCCTATAGGTGAATGCAAATAAGAATCTCATGTACTAATGTTTAAATTAAAAGGAAATAGTCAAGGACCTGTCAAAAGCATCTTGTTTTATTTTAACATATTGAACTCATCTAGTGAAGTCACATCAGCTTGTGACACCATTAATTAAACTGCAAAAATATATTTCCTGAATCCTAACACTAAGTCTAATGGTTATCCATACCATGTTTATCAACGTGCTTAAAAATCATGAATATAAGTAAAAAAATAAATTACGGTTAATGATACTCAATAAGATAATTTATATAAAGGGGCATGTTTGTTTCAGGATGTTACAATCACAAACGATGGTGCCACCATCCTGAAGTTGCTGGAGGTTGAACATCCCGCCGCCAAGGTTCTCGTAGAGCTCGCAGACTTGCAGGACCAGGAGGTTGGGGACGGCACTACGTCTGTGGTGAGGGGCTTCAACCAACAAGTCCATGTTTATAAGCCAATAGAATCATTTGATGGAATGTGAAATAGATTATATTAGCCAATAGAAACATTTATCATGGTTGATCATGATTTAATGTGAAATAGGTAAACAATTGTGTAAATCATGTCATTGTCGGTTATGACCTCCAACAAATTGTCTGTCATCAGTGCAAGTCTTCACTGGCACTGGGGGTCAGTATTTAGAGGTAACTGATCCTTTACTACTTCTTCAAGGTGTCGACAGTTTAGAAATAAGATCAAACAACATTTTGCAAACTGCCACTATCTGAACGTTACCAGAATATGGCGTGTGGGAATGTAGCCTTTGCAATCTTTTTTTCTCATGTCTAATTATTTCTGATGAATTGAATTTTATTTAAAACATAAATAATAATTTTGTTGACAGGTGATTATTGCGGCAGAGTTGTTAAAGAATGCTGACGAGTTGGTCAAATGCAAGATTCACCCCACCTCTATCATCAGTGGTTACAGATTGGCTTGCAAGTAAGATACCAACTGCAGAGTAACTTTAAGCTTACTAACATAGACTAATGATGTATTAAGTATATAGCATTCTGTGTGTGCCTCTGAACACATCTCTGGAGGATAACTGGAAAACTATATGACGTGGAAACTTCCATCCTCGGTCACCCAGGGTTTTTATATGCCCTGTTACTCTCCGCTATATCACCCCTGGGACACTGGGATCAGTACTCATATTACCCGCCCGTAATTCGCCACCCGTCACCGGTTATCTCCCTTGACCATTTCCGTCTTATCCTATCAAGCATTTTCATTGGTAACTGACTTCCTCATGCCGGCCAAGGGTGGGTAATTTGAGTACAGATTTCTCTGATAGTGTCCCAGTGGTGATGTATTTGTGGTGAGTAATAGAGCATATAATAAAACCCTGGGTAACCGAGGATGGGTAACTTCAAACTTGGTATGGAAGTAAGTTTCTTTTCGGGTAACCTATATGGTGGTCTTGTGAATTTTAGGGTTTTTTAAACCAAGGTTCAAATAAATTAATTATCTAAAGTTTGGCCCAAAATAAGATTTTCCGACTTTCAAATTCCAACTTTCAAGTTCAACTTCAAATTTGTATGGGGAAGTTGCCAATATGGTGGTGTGTCTTTAAGGGTTACAACACACTATTCATTGAAAATTATAGTTAATCATTTACAGGAATTGACACTATTATTTTAAAATTAATTAATGCTATACGAAGGTGGTCAAACTACCTGCAGTGGTATGTGAGCTGTACTCATTTGCCTTGCATTCTACAAAATTAGTCTTTACCATCAACAGTTTGCAATAATTCATGTCCTGTTTTAAATGCTTCAGAAAATATATAATTTACACATGATATTGAAAGTGGGTTGTTTTTCTTCAACAGAGAAGCAGTGAAGTATATACAGGAGAACCTTACTGTCAGCTCAGATGAACTTGGTCGCGACTGTATCGTCAGTGCCGCCAAAACTAGCATGTCCAGCAAGATCATCGGAGCGTATCCTTTCTAAAACATGCTGCCATTCGGTTTTTAGCTCATCAGGCCTGAAAGGCCCGATGGGCTTATGGCATGGCATGGTGTCTGGCGTCCGTCCATCCGTCCATCCGTCCATAAACTTTTCGCTTTTTCGACTTCTTCTCCAGAACCAATGACTCCACAGAGCTTAAAATTGTATGTGCAGACTCCTTGGCCAATGGGGATTCTAAATTGTAGATTTCGTGACCCCGTGACCCCAAATGGGGTCACAGGGGTCACATCCTTAAAAACCTATTTTCATCTTCTTCTCCAGTTTCAAAAGGTCTATAGAGCTGAAAAGTTGTGTGCAGACTCCTTGGCCAATGGGGATTCTAAATTGTAGATTTCGTCACCCCATGAACCCAAATGGGGTCATAGGGGTCACATCCTTAAAAACCTATTTTCATCTTCTTCTCCAGTTCCAAACGGTCTAGACAGCCGAAAAGTTGATTGCAGACTCCTTGGCCAATGGGGATTCTAAATTGTAGATCCCGTGACCCCGTGACCCCATTTGGGGTCACAGGGGTCACTTCCTTAAAAACCTATTTTCATCTTCTTCTCCAGTTCCAAAAGGTCTAGAGAGCTGAAAAGTTGTGTGCAGACTCCTTGGCCAATGGGGATTCTAAATTGTAGATTGTGTGACCCCAAATGGGGTCACAGTGGTCATGATCTAAGAACCTATCTTTTGCTTGTAAACAATAACTTAAATAAGTTAAATATTCAACTTTAGATAGTAAATCAATGAAATCCTGATGAGCTACAGAGCCCATGGCTCTATTTTTTAATCTCCATCATTACAGTTCATTTGGACAGTTCAATACATACACATGTTAAATACATATACTATAATGGTAAATACAGAGTTTGAAAACAGGTCAATTCCTTTTGTTGATGGATGGTTCTAGGAGGATATTTAAAATAGTAATTAGAGGTAATTTATGTTGGAGACAAAAAGAAAATGAAGGACTCGAGAACTGTTCATTTTGACTTTTTCCAAATGTTAAGTAAGGAATAATCATAGATGAGAGCATGTTTGGAATTTAATTACATATTCTTTTCTGAAAGAAGAGTTCATATCAACCAAACTAAAATGGGTACTTCTGAAATGTGTTGTATTGCCAATAAGTTGAATTAGATTATTGTTTGTTGGATGTCATTTTAGTCAATGTATATCTCAAAGTAACTCCAAACTGAAGAAGGTTGAAAATAAAGTACAGAATGAAAAACAAATACATTGAAAGCCCCAATTTGTCCTTGACGACAATCAGTGAATCTGACTTCTTCGCCAACATGTGTGTAGACGCTGCCTACTTGATCAAAACACCAGATGGGAAGGGAGGACACAGGTTTCCCATCAAGGCAATCAATGTTCTTAAAGCTCATGGCAAGAGCAGCAAGGAATCTGTATTGGTTCACGGTTACGCTCTCAACTGCACAGTTGCTTCACAAGGTCTGTCATCTCTTTGTCCATGCAAACGTTTTATTTGTAGCAGTGTTCAATCTAGGATTCAAACTGAAATTTAATATATAGCCCTTTATTGAAAAAAAAATCATAGCGGGAACTATTACAATCACACTTTGTCATTATATCCTTTCCTTTGAAACCAATACCATTTTCTTCCTATTTCTTCAAAATCCCTCTATTCTACATGAAGGGGTGATAAGTCCCCCCTCAACTTCTGTTCTAGATTGAACATTGTTGTAGTTACAATACGGTTTGATATGTTATACAGTCAGTGCTTGTGAATGGTGCCAGACTCTCGAGGCTGGGTGTCGGTTTGAATCTCAAATATAAATTAAAGCATTTTGTGCTGTTGCAGGTAATGTGATCCAAATAAAACTATGTACTATCTACTAAATCATTACTATCTAAATGGCATGTTTCCAATAAACTGATTGGATGTCCAACTTTTAGTTTAAAAATGCCCTTTTATTTCTTCTTTGGCACCCACTAATATTTCCATTGCCCAATTGCAGCTATGACGAAAAAGGTGACGGGAGCAAAGATTGCCTGTTTGGATTTCAATCTTCAGAAGTCTAAGCTTCACCTTGGTGTTCAGGTTCTCGTAGAGGATCCAGAGAAACTTGATGCAATTCGTCAGAGGTAAGAACGGCACTGTATTTTATTGAACAATTTTTAATACAAATTTGCAAAACAGTAAAATTGAAGTCAAAATCTTAAGTCATTTTCCAGCATCATACTTGATGTTATATGTTGTAATCAAAATCACTTCCAATATATTAAAAGATCAATCCAAGGAAAAATTGGGAAATCTTCATAGATTCCTTAATTCTTCTTACTTGTATGAATATTTAACCTTATTCCCTGCACAGCATATTGATGATGCAGTTTTGATGTTTGAATTTTGAAGTAACTTGAATCTGAATTATATCCAATGCAATGCATTGTAAGTCACAAGCTCAAATGAATGTCTAAAAGTGACATTGTGAACTTGTATTTTACAGAGAATCGGACATCACAAAGGAGAAGATTCAGAAGATTATTGCTGCCGGTGCCAATGTGATCCTGACCACTGGAGGAATTGACGATCTTTGTCTCAAGTACTTTGTGGAGGCTGGCTGCATGGCTGTACGTAGATGCAAGAAAATAGACTTGAAGAGGATAGCCAAAGCCACAGGAGGTTAGTGTACTGGATAGCCAACTGTCAACTGTATATTTTAGAAATAACAGATCAAACTCTGATATAATTTTATCACATTGCCTTAAAGGGGTAGGATAAAAAAAATTCAAAAATCAAGAAATGACTTAATATTTTGTAGAAAAATGTCCCTTCTTTAATTAAGCGATAAAAAAGGAAATTCGCCAGTTGTTCAACAATTGGCACCCAATTGTGGAACCAGATGTTGAAAGCATTATGTCAGTAAAGTTTCTGAAAGTCAATTGTTTTCTATCATTACGTTAATTTGTGTCTGTTTAGGTTTATGCTATGGCGCCCATTCGTACGTAATTTTTGTGGGTTTGTTTACTTCTCCAGAGCCACTGGCTCAAGAGAGCAGAAATATTGTTGCTAACTCCAGATCAATTTCATTCCAGCCACATTCTTGATGACACTGGCTAATTTGGATGGAGAAGAGACCTTCGAGCCATCCATGTTGGGTCAGGCTGAGGAGGTGGTCACAGAACGGATATGTGATGATGAGCTCATTGTTATCAAGGGGTGGGTGCTTCATAGTTTATACTCTTATTTTCTCTTGTCAATGAAAAATTCCACAAAGGATTTTCCTCCTTGTTCCACATATATTATTTTCCAGTGATAGTATGACATGGTACAGCGGGTCTGTTGATTTGTTCTTTTGATCATTGAGACAAGTGAAGGAAGATTCTTGTCTCCAACCAATGCTTGGGATCAAAACTTGTCATTTCATTATCCCCATTTAAAATGGTTGTAATGAAATGAAAGTTTTTGTTTTAAATGAATGGAATCAGGAGCTCTCATAGACACCAGAGCAAATGTTTCACTGATAAAGAGAAGTCCTGCTCTCTGCAAGTCTTCTGCAAACTTTACAAGCATGTGACCAATATTTGTATCAAAATAAAACAAATGATTGTCACTGGGATATCCTATTCAATTTCGTAAAATGGGCTAATTTTTTTCAGTACATCAGATACAAGTTTGTGACAACTGTCTGAGAAAACAATGAATATATATATTTGTTATAAACATGTAATTAAAGGACCAAGGCCCGGACAGCTGCTTCCATCATCCTTCGTGGAGCCAATGACTTCATGGTTGACGAGATGGAGCGCTCGGTCCATGATGCTTTGTGTGTTGCGCGTCGAGTCCTCGAATCTAAGTCTCTCGTAGCTGGAGGGGGTGCAGTCGAAGCTGCTCTATCCATCTACCTGGAAAACTTTGCTACATCACTGGTGAGATCTGAAAAATAACTTTAATCACAGCACATTCGCTATTTTATACACTTCTACAAAGTCATGCCAGTTAAAGGGGCTATTGGACATTTTCTCATGAAAGATCTTGCAAAATGGAAAAGAAATTTTAGTAATTGTAAAACCATCCTCAAACAATAGTTCTAAAACAATGGTTATTGTTTGGTAAAGCAAGGTGGATCCATTTCACATCCTCGAATTATTAAAATGTGTTCACAATAAAGTGACGGTTTTCTACAGCTACGGATAATCGCTGGTGTAATGGGCTTTTTTAGAAAAAAAGTGCTACAGGAAGGGAAGTTTCTGATTATCCACTGATTACTATGGTGTTTTTGGATTGTTACTGAGACTTTGCTACCAGTGTTTTCAGCACATCACTTTAAATTTTCTGATCTTTGATTATAATTAATATTTATCCCCGGCCACAACGAAGTTGGCGGGGGATATAGAAATGAGCTCCGTCCATCTGTCCGTCTGTCCGTCTGTGCGTCCGGGCTTTTCCATTCCGACCTCAAACTTCAAAACTATTCAATATATTTTGCTGAAACTTTGTACAGATATCAACCAAGTAGTCCAGATGTGCCTTTTGCTATATAGAAATTTGAGAGTTTTTTTTTTTTTTTTTACGAAAGCAAACAGTCTGGACTTAGAACCAAGAAGAGGGAAAACTATATTCCAGCCTCAAACTTCAAAACTATTAAATATATTTTGCTCAAACTTTGTACAGGTATCAACCAAGTAGTCTAGATGTGCTTTTTGCTATATAGAAATTTGATAACTTATAAGTTATGAGTTATAACAATTTTCAAGAAATTAAATGCATTATATATTCAAAATGCATAAATATATATTCAAAATTACTACATGGCGGGGGATATGGCCGACTCTGTCTGCTTGTTTTCTTTGAAAATGTTTGATGTTCCCATGACTGCAAAAAAAACCAACAAATTACTTAATGAGCATACAGATCAAATTATGCATGTACATGTGTTGGAATAAAAGCCTTTAGAATGTCAATGTATATGATTAAAACTACAGTGCTACTTCTATTCCTTATCTTTTATTTGTTTAAGGGTTTATAAACAACTATCTTGCTATCAATAATAAGGAAAGTTAAGAAATTGGGTTAAGCTAATGGGGTTAGATTTTAGCATTGATTGTTTTGGGAAAATATACATGTTTATAAAGATCTTTATGAGTACCAAAATATTAAATTATCCAGTAATGGTTTATTATTTAACAATAACATTATGTTTGAAGGCATCAAGAGAACAGCTCGCTATAGCAGAGTTTGCCAAGTCTCTCCTGGTGATCCCGAAACAGTTGTCTGTCAACGCTGCTCAAGATTCAACAGATCTTGTTGCCAAGCTGCGAGCCTACCACAATACTTCACAGACCAAGGCAGAGCATGGAGATCTTAAATGGTACGTTTAACAGCTTATGCACTAATATTTTATTTTATATATACCTTTGACTTGCTGTTTTTCCCCTGACGTAGGATACATTTTCTGAAATTCTAATCAGACTGATATTTGACATGTGTATTTATTGTCACTAGATCCATTTTCATCCATAATTCTTTGTTTAATTAAACTGATCATCAATTGTATGTATATATTGAGTTTTCATTGAAATGAATATTGATTTTGTGGTAATAACAGTGATGAATTAACAAATCAAGACAGTACAGTTTTATGACACATATTGTATTCTGTTTTAGGATCGGACTGGATTTGATAGAAGGTGTTGTACGTGACAACAAGAAGGCCGGTGTATTTGAGCCCGCAATATCTAAAGTTAAATCCCTCAAGTTTGCCACGGAGGCAGCCATCACAATCCTGCGAATCGACGACCTGATCAAACTAGCCCCAGAGCAGAAGCAGGGAAGCTCGTACCAAGACGCACTTCGGAGAGGAGACTTGTGATTTAATCATGCCTTCTAGTGACGAGACTTTCATAAACTTTATTCTTTGTCTGTGGTTGCATGGCAACATAATCCTTGAGGAAGCAGGCATCAGCTTGTCTACACACGTGCTTCTTCATATAACTTATCAACATACCCAATTCGGTATCATTTGCAAATAAAGTGCTATCTTGTTTTCTACAGTGGAAAACTCTTGTGTTTTTCTTATTTTCATGCCTCACCTCAGCCACTCAACCCCCAAACAACCTTTAACGAAGACAATCAACATACTTATGGAATAATAATCATAAAACATCCAATATCCCAAACAAATATTCCTTCACTTTATTTTGCTGATTTTTTATCCCACTAATATTGAAGCGTATTTGGAACATTATACAAAAATAACTTGTCAGACACAAAATGAAATACAAGATTGTTTGATTAGGTAAATATTTTAAATCAAAACTATTCACATGTTTTGTGCTACAAGCTGAATTTATGACAATCAAGTGAATAGAAAAAGAAGTCTTGACCAGCTAACAAAAGGGTGCCACTTCAGTCTACCGGTAATCGAAATCAACCGTTTTCCAAGGAATAACAGTTGCAATATAATGCATCTTCCAGGATGTGAACTCATATCATACAGAGGTTTCCATGCAAATACTTACGAAGAGGAATCTAAAGAACCTGTCCTATCCCGGGAGATGCATTATTTTGTACGTTTTATTTCTGAACAAGGTTGACTTTAATCAGACTGGGTGCCACTTAATTGAATTATTACCATATTTTCAGTATAAAAGGTGACCTAAATCAAGTGTTTTACATTCTGGCAAATTGTCTACAAACCAGATCAATTTACATTTATGCATTAGCCTATATGGTTATTCCATGTGTGTATGACAACATATGGCATTATTTAACCGAATTCACTGTTACTAATCAACAGTGAATTAAATTTAATACTTATTGAAATAGACTTCATTGATAATTCAATTATACATTATTTAATATGGTAATCAAAAGTGCATTATTATTGTTGAATATCACCTCATCAGTGTTTCAAACAATGCCAATCACAGAAATGTGTATAAAAAAATTCTGTTGAAATTATTAAACATGTATATAACAAAGGATGATGTTTTCAATGAAGAAGATTAAATGTATCAAACAAGGGAAAGAAATAGATACAAACCGAGTTGAAGGTATGCCAACTTCCCAATGCAAGGCATAACTCTCGCCGGTCTCCATTACTGGCTGATTTAGGCCTTGCAGTATTTCCTTAAGAAATCTGTGTTTAGAAATCCAGGCCCGCTATGCATTTCTAGTGCAGCGATTTACTATCTTGACACAACAAAGCGAGGGAAATACCGCAAGGGTTAAATCAGCCAGTAATGCAGACTGGCAAGAGGTATGCCTTGCGTTTGGAAGTTGAAGGTATGCATGAAATGGAACACCTGGGCGCGATGTGAGCCTGAGCATGGTCGTATCCAGGAAGGGGAGGCTTCACATATTGAAGGGGAGGAGGGATATTCCATAAAATGTTTTAAAAGTGAAGGAGGTCCACGTGCAGTGTTGGGGGATTACATAGTGAACTAGCTGAACTGTAGTACATAGCCTTTCCCCCAGTTCCATTGTGTTTAATTCAGATAAAAAGGCGACGTTAGTGTTGCAAGGCCTATTTTGGTGAAGCAGCTGTAACTACTGTTGCTCATGTCAGGTGTCTAATTTATGCACACACACAGCGAGGTTCACAACTGAATTGCCATTCAACCAAAAGAAATCAATTTCAAACCACTAAAAGAATGACTTATTTCATAAGCATGCTAGCAGTTGAGGTGATGAAGAATCAAAAATTATTTTATGAATATACAACTTCTTTATTCTGTGTTGGCGACGTTAGTATCTGCGTTGAAATGTTCATAAAATAGTTCTTGAGTCTTCACATACAGAATTGTAAAGTCAAGTTAAATACTTATTTCAGATATATGAGGCCTTTTGTTAAACATCTTTTTATATCAGTGACACATCTACTTATGAAACTGATTTTACCCGTTTACTGAAAAATGCCTTGGCCTTTCTTCGCTGCACGTGCAGCACGCTGACATGCAATTACAATAGAAAGAATGGCCAATGTATATATCGCAAGACCTTGCACAAATACATCACATATTAAAATGTTTATAGATAATAATTTTGCTGAATCTAGTTAAAACTAGATGTAATGTTATAATACCCATAAGTCTGCAATGACTGCATTTGGGCACACATAACATTAAAGTTTTAACGAGATTGCTATACGAAGAAGTCGGGGTTTGTATATAAAGCGGTCGGCATGTCTGTCCTTGTGCGTTTTTGTTGTGATCATAACTCCTATTGTTCAAATGTTAAGAAACTTCATAATATGATCATTAAGATGGGTTATATCTGCTTTTTAGCTCATTAGGTCTGATGGGCTTATGGCATGGCATGGCGTCCGTCCATAAACTTTTAGATTTTTCTACTTCTCCAGAACCAATGACCTTAGAGAGCTGAAGTTTTATGTACAGACTCCTTGGCTAATGGGGATTCTAAATAGGTTGTAGATTTGGTGACCCTGTGACCCCAATAGAGAATACTACACGAGGTATCATTAGATACGAATTATACGAAACGAGTAACCTTCCGACGGTATCTGACCGAGCGAAAGCAAGGTCAGATACCATAGGAAGGTCACGAGTTTCGTATAATTCGTATCTAATGAGACCGAGTGTAGTATTCTCTATTCGTTTCAACGAGGAAACAGGTTCGTTAGAGACCGATTATTTGTAACTGCAGCTATATAACCTCTTCCCCCAATATCAGTCAATGAAGAAAAGCATTACCAATGATCCACTGTTTAGTGTTTTCGCGTTTTATAGTTAAGAACCAATTTTCTATCTGCATATTTATATTATATATGCATTATAGTATATTCGTAAAAGAAAACAAAAAGTACTAGTTTGGGGTTTGGTGATTATTTTATTATCATCAACGCTGAAGCGTCGTAAAATCTTTGTCTTTCATTGAACTCCCTCGCTGCCAGTCTGTACACATATGTACATACACGAAACGCACAAAATAATACATTCATACAACAGAAAATATATTTATATAACAATATATATTACAACATAATTTAGTACAACAACAGCACTGTAATCAACACATTATAATCATTTATTTTCTTCTGTTTACCGCCATTTTGCGCTGTAAATCTGACAAACTCGATTGATTTCGGTGTTCTGATGTGAACAAATAGGAATGAAAATATACACCCTATCCATTTGAGGAATGAAATCATTATATTTGGTCACTGGATGGGAAGAAACTTTTAAAATCATAGCCGTCACTCTTCTAAACCGTTGACTCTTGTGATGTGTTACAAAAGGGTCATTCAGTGAAAACAAACCCCATTCTAATTATTTTAAATGAATTATTTCATTTGAATATGTTTTCTAAAGCTTACTAAATCAAGGTCATTCTTCTTTCTATTGTTAAAGCAGTAAAGTAGATATTGTACATTGTAGTAGGGTAGTGTTTGTGTGATACGTTCCAACCAGTGATGTGTGACAGTATACACGTTCGGGGCATGCACGTGCAACATGCTACGCTAGAGGATCACAAAAAGCAGTATGGCCCAACTGCATTTGGTGGTATGTAACGTTGCTTTCCATAGCCATTCAAGCATATCTATTGAACAAGGCACAAAGACGATTGTCAATGGATCTCAGAAATCAAATTATTGGTATGCACTCTACAGGAATGTCCTTTCAGGCGATAGGACGAAATCTGGGCTACCATTACACTGTTGTTAGTCGTTTAGTCCGAAAGAATGAGCAGACAGGAAGTGCAATGGACCGTCCAAGGTCTGGAATACCTACTGTCACTACAGCTTGAGGTCCTCAGCTGAAACGTCTGTGGTTACCAAATGGAAACATCAGCACCAGAACAGTCAGAAATCCATCATAAACGTGCACGTTTGGCATGGTGTTTGGACAGACAACACTGGAATCTGAGGACCTGGCTGAAAATCTATTGGTCTGACCAGAGTCAATTCTTGCTCCATGTTACTGATGGGCGTGCACGTGTCTGGAGACAGAAGAATACAGCTTATACCCCTAGGAACATCCAGCCAACTGTTGTGTATAGAGGTTGCTCTGTTATGGTATGGAGATGCCTGTCTCATGACTGCAAGCTGGATATGGTCACCACCAGGGGCAACTTAACGGAAGGTCAATACATCCAGGACGTGCTACAGGCAGTCGTTGTTCCTCATTTCGATAACCATACTATTTCTACACGACCACAGTACATGGACAACAACGCTCGGCCTCAGCGATCACGTGTCATTGTCGATAACATGCAAGCCAACGCAGTGACAACTTTACCCTGGCCAGCAGTAAGCCCAAATCTGAACCGTCTGGAGCATGTGTGGGATATTCTAGGGCGGCGACTCCAGACTCTCAGGAACCCTCCAGTACAGAATTTACATGAGTTGGAGGCAGCTCTGCACACTTGAGTGGATGTTATTGACCCAAGAACAGATCCAACATCTGACTGGAGTGAGTGAGTGAGTTATTGTTTAACGCCGCTTCGGCAGTATTGCAGCCATTAGCGGCGACATCTGACTGGAGGCATGAGGCGTAGGGTGAAGTGTGTCATCCAGGTACGTGGTGGTCCTACCGGATACTGATCATTCTTATTGAACATGTACACTGGGGTCTACAAAGAAAATTTAGAACTGACAATACCAATGCAAAATGTGTTTTGTTTCACTTGCAGCTCCATACTTTTGTATTTCATGGTAGAAACAGTACCTGTGTAAACATGACGTCATCGCTATTAAATAATGATAACAGCTACATATTGTTGAATTTCTGTCTTGCCAGATGGCTGCTCTATCTGAAAAAAAATATAATCTCAGACTAATTTAGGGTCATAGCAGAGCTTCCTTGTTTCTGACATTCAGCTATATGAAAATATAACTTTTTTCTTTGTGTATATTAGTCAGCCACTTGTGAGGTTAGGTGAGGTGAGTTGGGGTTTAACGCCGCTTTCAAGAGTATTTCACTTATATCGCGGCTGCTAGTATTATGGCAGGGAAAAAAGCCTGCAACGCCCAGCCACTTGTAAGTCTGGTGTAGAAAAATAAATTTAAACAAAGGCCTTTTTAGTTTAATTTAAAAAAAAAAAAAATTCTGATTGTTATGATTTAATGTATCATGCAGTACATGTGTAAATACAAGGGGCGTTCAATAAACATTTCCCCTGACCAACTTCTCTTTACTGGAAGAAGTAGAAATTTCATATGTGATATGTAGCATGTCTCCAATATTACAATATTCATTCTTTCTGTCACACCGGTCTTAAAGTAGAGTAAGGTGTAAAAATGGAGGCTGTTGAGTACAGAGCAAGATACCAGGATAACTTTTTCGACAGATTAATCACATGGGATGAATCAATGACCCTGAAAGTAAAATCCAGTCAAAGCAGCGGAAGCATCTTCAGTCACCACCCCCTAAAAAGGCGCGGGTCCAGCCCTCGGCAGGCAAGGTTGTGCTCACCGTATTTTGGCATCAGCATGATGTAATCATGATGGCTTTTTTGGAAAGAAGTACCACAATTACTGGGGCATACTACGCTAGTTTGGTGAAAAATTGCGAAAAGCTATCAAAATCGAGAGACATGGTATGCTCACTAAAGGTGTCCGCCTGCTTCAGGACAATGCTCCTGCCCACAACTCACGTGTGGCTCAAACGGAAGCGCAGACCTGCGGCTATGAAATATTTCCTCATCCACCGTATTTCCCTGACCTTGCACCATCTGATTTCTTTCTCTTCCGGAACATGAGGTCATTTTTGAAAGCACTCGTTTCCCTGATAACACCCTCATTAATGAGGTCAAGTCCTGGCTTTTAACAAGATCTGATGCCTTTTACAAGAAAGGCCTAGAAGGCTGCATCACGCCATTGGAGAAATGTGTCACACTGTGTGGTGCCTATTTAGAGAAAGACTAATAACTGTACCAAGTTTCGTTTCTTTCAGTCAAGTAGAAGTCTATCAGGGAAATCTTTATTGAACACCCCTCGTAATTGTAGTTACACAGTAGACTCTACGGATGCCATGCATGGAAATGACAGACAATATTATATACATTGATTTTATAAATATATATTTTTTTATTTTAATAATATATATATTAGTTCTTGATTTCAATGAATATTTATGATTTATTTGAATGTCTCATTTTCTTGAAAATATTCTAACCATTAAGTTGAAAAGAGGGAAGGAAATGAGGCAGCACCTTCAAGATGTTTAGATAATGCAGACGGCTACTGGCCCAATAATTACAGGTTCTAAATTTGGGATTATTATCATTTTAATGGAGATTTATTTTGCCAAATGATTACGAAAATGGACATTATTAGCCAAAACAGAAATACAAATCATCCCGTTTACAGGCCAATGACATAACCAAACTTTGAATTTACCATGAATAAAACTATCAAAAACAAACGCTATTTGCCGCTTAACCTGACTGAGTTACCCTTAGTCGATTTTGTTAAAAATCTTGCATAACTGGAATTCGATAGAAACAAACCTATTCATTCAGTTCCAGTTGAAAGAAACCGAAACACAGCAGTACGTACCGCCGATATACAGCCATTACGCGAACCATGACATAAGAAGCGGCCTTAGCCCCATTTTCTTTTCAAAAGGTCATGGGTCGCATACATGCATAAATATTAAGAATCCCCTATGTACTGTCTCTTCACAATAAAAAAAACTTGCAATTGAGAGAAACTGCTTTTTTCATGTTTTCCATTTCAAAATGCCTTTCAGAGACAAAATACCAGTAAGCAAAAGAATAGTTTATTGCACTGTCATTTTCACAAAATTCATCACAGACCAAGCACAGATTTAACCGTGTAACCATGTGGCAGTACTAGTGACTAAATCATAGATATACACATGGATGAATGATGTCATATATACATGAATAAATGAATAAATTATAATACATTCAAATACAAATATCTTTTTCTTATATTCTTAATGGAATGTATTTGACATGAAAGCTTTTCAGAAGACTTTCTCAAAATAATACTGAATACTTTTATTCTCACACTCTGTTCATTATCATCATACATCTCACACCTTGACCTCACAACAATGTAACACATTTGATTAATATTCAAACACTTAAACCCATATCAAAGAGGACCTCCATGCCATTACCAATGTTACAATGAGTATGACCAGTTACAATTTGAGGAACTTTTATACAGTTAGTCACATTGAGATTTTGGTATTAAAACAATAGATAAGAACCAGTAGGCAAATAATAGGAGCACAATCAACTACAACAAGAACTTAAAGTTGTGTCTGCACTCTCTCAACTAACTTCACTGTTGTGGTGGCACATTCTTCTGTGGTGTTCAGCCATTATAGGTGCATTCTGTTACCAGAAGGGTTACCCACTTCACCACTAGCTAATCTCAGTTAGATATGTACACGCTTCCTTGTAGTATCCCTAAATGGAACACAACAAATTGTACCAACATGAAATACTGTTACAACTAGATTAGCTTTTGCGGGACACTGCAAAAGCAGAGCAGCCCCGAAACTGTGGGTCTCGTCTTTCCCTGTTCCGCCTTCTCCACAGCCACAATAAAATGAAACAAAGATTTGAATCATCACTGGGGTTACTTTACAAAAGTTTTTTCTAACCACCTATTTCTGATTTAAAAATTTGACCAAAGGGTTAACATGGCCTTGAACCATATCTTGTGACCTTGACCTTTGACCTTCAAGGTCACGCAATCAATGATCACTTTTCATTGTGTATAACAATCATGTAATGATTCAAGTGGAAATAGTTAATGCAAGGCATATTTGCAAATGCATACTTAAGTCGTGACCTCAATGTGACCTTGACCGTTGACAGATTTTTGCGAAAATCTTCTCCATAGTTGATATATACAAAATATAAGCCTGATAGTACATAATCATTTCAAGTTACTGTTTACAAGGATTATTTTCGAACTCGTGACCTTGACCTTAGGAAGTTATGTATATGAGTTCTTGAATCCTTATTGGAAAAAAAGTTATAGCCAAAACAAACCGCGGCGGCGGCAGTGGAAACTGCACGAAAACTGATAGCAGCCCCGACTCAGTCAGGGCTGCTTATGAACCTTTAGTGAACTGTCCAGGTCACGTCTTTGTGTAGAGAGACAGGTATGATTGCATAATTGAGTATTCCCAGTAGAAGACCGTGACCCTGACATCCATCCACCAGTCAAAATAACAAACATATTGCATTTCTCCAAGGCACAATGGCGATTAAGGTATTAAGAGAACTTATTGTGTGTAAATGTCAAAATAACTAAAACATTTAATACATTCCCTCAAGGCACATTGTTGATTAATGTACAAAGTGATGTCATGCTTGTTTGCATATAAAAACATACACCAAACCACCAAAGCTGACTTGCTGTTATAAATGTAATGATAAAGTATGACACTTACTGAAAATCTGGACATACCCTGAAATTGCTTGAATCCTAACTAAATGTTATCACTATGGCTAAAAATTTGGGCAAAAAAAAATAAATATGCTCATGAAATGATCTTTATACACACTATCAAATGGACGAGCATGTGATTTAAAAAAAATAAGTACATTTAATAAATATTTATATTACACATTAAACGCACCTAAACCGGTAAATATATTTCTCTGCATAGATGTTGACAGTAATATTATGAGCAGGATCATGTGGAGTCAAATTATTATGCTTCAAGTCCAAATGAGAAATGCATGTTCATAGCTAGAGCTAATCCTACAATCAAACATTCAAAACAATGTGAAGGACTTGAAATTAGGATATGATGATTTCATGACAAAATTATATTTTTGATGATTTGCTTTTAATAAAAAGTGAGGAATAAAATTGGATTATTCTGCTTCAGTTTGAAGCTACATTTTTCCTCTTTGCAGCCAAACATGAAAGATAAAATTTGATGTCATGATAAAGTATTATTTCGTAGCATCTTTTAATGTTTTGTCAAGATTTTGTCACAACAATTATTTTAAAAGTTTTTATTGAAATGACCATGAAACCTATCATATCGTATGAATAAGTCTCATTACTCCTGTGTGGTTTTTCATTAGTTTTGCCATTTCAATTAACAAAAAGACATATTTTTGGACTTGCTACTTTTCAAGCTTATTCATTTTCATACATTGTTTTCAGTAAAACAGGTTACATTTGTGATGAGTATTGTTTAGGTACAGTACACATTTTCTCATATCACATTAGTTCAGTGTGAACCAAAGGGCTTTGTCTTATAGGGGTAACACTGACATATAGAGTTCAGACCGACTCTTCCCATTTACTTGTGGGTTCAGTCAAATATGACAGTTCCAGTTGATGGGTTCAGTCTTTTAGTTAAAAGGTCCAATCTGAGATGATGGGCTCAGTCATTATCTGAAGGCTTCACAATTTCATAAATTCATAAATGGTGCGACTTAGTAAGGGTTTAGGTTGCTTTAAAACACTCAGTCCTTTAGATCAAGGGTCCAATATCTGTTGTTTGTCATCTTGCTCTGTCAGTGTGTATGTATCCACTAACCTACTACAATACCCTGATTCCCTGAGCCAGTAACTGTCGTTTTTTAAAATAAATAATCAGCCAATGAAAGAACTTGCATTGAGAAATACAGGATGTACCAGATTAGAGGACCAACATGTGTTCATTGACGTTCAAAATTACAATGCATTGTCTCAATACCTATATGCTAGTAATCAATTTCATGATCTGAACCAGTACATCACATCTATTTCAATGAAGAAGTTGACTATCCATAAAACCTGTTTTTCTGCATCAAATCAGCTTTTAAAATGCCCTTTGAAGAAGTCATTAAGCTTTCAGTCCTAGATATAAAGGGTTCAGTCCTTGATATGAAGGGCTTAGTCCTAGAATTAAAGGGTTTAGTCCACGTCATGAAAGATTCAGTCATTGATATGAAGAGTTCAGTCCTTCAGATGGAGAGATCAGTCTTTGTAATAAAGAGTTCAGTCCTAGATATGAAGGGTTCAATCCTTGGAATGAAGGGTTCAGTCCTAGATATGAAGTGTTCAGTCCTAGATATGAAGTGTTCAGTCCATGAGATGAAGGGTTCAGTCCTAGATATGAAGAGTTCGGTCCTAGATATGAAGGGTTCAGTCCTAGATATGAAGGGTTCAGTCCTTGAGATGAAGAGTTCAGTCCTTGAGATGAAGGGTTTAGTCCTTGAGATGAAAGGTTCAGTCCTTGACACGAAAGGTTCAGTCCGAGATATGAAGTGTTCAGTCCTAGATATGAAGTGTTCAGTCCTAGATATGAAGTGTTCAGTCCTAGAGATGATGGTTTCAGTCCTTGAGATGAAAGGTTCAGTCCTTGACACGAAGAGTTCAGTCCTTGAGATGAAGTGTTCAGTCCTTGACACGAAGAGTTCAGTCCTAGATATGAAGGGTTCAGTCCTTGAGATGAAGGGTTCAGTCCTTGAGATGAAAGATTCAGTCCTTGACACGAAGAGTTCAGTCCTTGAGATGCTGACACTGGGTGCACTGTTGCATGTCCGTGGTGTATTCCTCTATCTGCATGGTTGTCTCTGTAATACCAAACTTCTTCTGTACCACTAGCGATGCTATCTTTATGATTTTCATTGGGTCGGTCTCGGCATCTGGCAACAAACAGTAAACATGCATATGCAACATACTGATGGCATCTAGGCAAGTATTAAGAAACTATATCAATGTTGTGTGTTAAATATTTTAAGCGTTAATTGGTTCTTAAGGCAAAGACAAAGTAAAGAGAACTACCATTCATCAAAGTTATAATTCTTAAAGCAAATAGAGGTTAATTAAACTGAACACATACCAACAGCTATATGCACCGAGAGTGCTACTTTGTCCATGGTCAGGGACCACACTCGGAGGTTGTGAATATCTCTAATCCCGTTTATTGTGAAGAACGCATCCCTCACTTCACTAAAATTAATGTACTTCGGAGTTCCTGCAGAGAAAAAGTTGTTTTTAAATATATATTTTACATGGTTTCAAATCTGATGAAATGATTCCAATTAATTCAAATGATCATGATTCTGTTTCAGGGGGTGGTTTCCGGGAGCTCCAGTAACCATAGAAACAGTGTTGGAACCTCCATCTTTGAACATATACTACAATCGATCACCCTTACTCACAGATCTATTCTGATGAAGGAAAGGCACTAGGGGTAATAACCCTTCACATGCTGCAGCCAGAATACTGACCACTTAACTCATGATATTCTGAGTATGCAAATCATGATCCTCTGATCACTCACATACTATTTATTTGATTAAGTCAGTCAGTCACTGATAATGGGTAGCACTGATCTATAAGATAAAGGGTTAATGTAAACGCTTGTAAGCTAAACATTTTGTAACATCCTGCAATTCAGCTACTAAGGTGAGGTGAGGTGATTTTTGGTTTAACGCTGCTTTCAAGAGTATTTCACTTATATCGCAGGTGCTAGTATTGCAAGCCGGCAATGCCATGTCGCTATGCATTGTGGTGAAACCTGCGAGCAACAGCTGGAACTAGCGACCCATGGGCGGTACTGCACTGAAATTTTAGCTACTAAGGAATGGTTTGAGGGTTCTAGAGGTAACGTGTTACAGCTGCTTGTGAACAGAAGTGTCCGTCACTTTGGACGTACCTTCCATTAAGACGACGAGAATATCCCTCAGAATGGTGACGGTGGTGAAGAGGACGAACACTGAGAACATGAATGTGCAGATTGGGTCGGCTATCTTCCACTCAGGCTGGGGAGAAAAGTAATATATTCAATTTAGAAATATTTAAAAATGCATTAGATCTTTGTAATAGAATAAGACAATAATAATAACATTCATAACTCTAAGAACTTCTTAAGCCTATTCAACACATTGACTACACTCAAAGCTAAGAATGATTTAGGCTAAGAACATTTTGAAAATATGGTGCATGGAAACTGACATACAAGTAGTTAGAAGGTTACTCCAACACAGCCTTCACCAGGTACCTGTGTGTACTGCTGGGTGAAAAGAGGCACCTTTTGAATAAGGTCACCTCCAACACAACCTTCACCAGGTACCCATCTGTACTGCTGGGTGAAAAGAGGCACCTTTTGAATAAGGTCAGGGTGCCTCCTATCAGGCACCTTGCAAATGATAACTCATTTGACAGGAATTATTGGTTATTGACAGAATATCTGGAAATAACTCACAACAAGCCTAATATGAATACTGAAAGATAAGAAACAAGTTTGGAAGCACCAACCTTAAAATAAATGATGAATGCTGCAACGAGCACCCCAATACTTTGAAGCAGATCTCCGAGAACATGGATGAAAGCAGCTTTGACATTTATATTGACAGATCCCTTTGGTTTCCCGTGAGAATCTGTATGCTTGAGTGCAGTCTCTGCATCACTTATACTGCCGTACTTGAGACGGTCCGAGTTCTTAGTGTTCATCTCAGCAGTGACTAGGGGAGACCTATCATACTGACTCTCCACATCCGAGATGCTCTGATAGTGTCCGTTGGATTGGTTCTGGTTTCCGGAGTGGCTGTGTCCGTGTCCGTTAGACGGGGAGTGAGAATGGCCGTGGTTCGAGCTGTCGTCCCCTCCATGAGCGTGACCATGTGACAAGCCTCCGTGGGTGTGACCATGCTGATGCAGAGTGACCCCCAGTCTGTGAAAAGAGGTCAGAGGTCACAATTCACTCAAGAGGAAGACCCTGAGAGGTGATTTAGGATTGTGAATTTCAAGAATGTCAAGTTAATGTGTAACAATGCAACTCTTAATTTACCTGCAAATACAATAGTGTTATCTATGAACAGTGCATGGCTGAGTCAGGTTATTTGCTTTGTTTCTGTAATTAAGCAGCAGGTTATGAATTAATGACCTTAAAGGAAGGGTTCTCTCAGGGTAATTTTTGTGGAAACAAAATTCGAAGGAACATTCCTGTTTATACATATTATGTTATGAATACATGATTATTACTCAATCAAGTTGAAACACATTAGTCGACTTACAATTTTACACTTTGACAAAGAATAATGCAAATTCATTAAAAAAATAAAAACAATGACACGTTAAGCCATTTATTGGCGCTAGGAGGATGGAAAACTTTGCTGCAGCATAACAGGACATCGTTGACTACTTTAATGAAACGTTATGAGTTACTTCGTGGATATTTTCTCAATGTATGTTTTAGTATTAAAATTAGTAAAAGTACAGCGTATTTCTTTTTTCAGGTATTGCATAAAAACAAGATGGCTGATACTGGTGAATAATCTTTCCCTTTAAGGGTTGATGAAATACTGACCAAACATGACTTATCATTATTGTCTTTGTGTCAAAGACATGCCAAGTGTCGTTTGATCAAACCAGGTAGATCTACCTGGTTACAAGGTCCCATCCAGGTAGATTACCAACATTTATTTACACTTTCATAACTTTAATGTCATATAAACATATGTCAATCATTTCACATAATAATTTCACATGAATCAATGCAACACATTCTTTGTATTTTTTAATAATACTTTGATGGTATCAATATACAAACAAAAACATTTATTAAATTAACATACCGGGTAAATCATAATTAGATAATTACAAATTCAGTGAATTATTCCTGAATTAAGCAGGTAAAAAAGTCCACTGTTTTCATGTTTGTTTTTCATTTTCTAATGTCGTAATTGAACCTTAAAGCATGTAAGTGGTTTTTGTTCTTCAGAATATACATTTACATCAAGATGCTAATTAAATGCCAGCAATCAAGGTAAAACAATGCCAGTCTCTACAGTGATAGAAATTAATCCTGTGGTATTGTGACCTTGTTTATGACATTTGAGACATTTGATTGGATAACTTTTCACTTCACATTAACTATTCATTGTTTTGTTTCTGGCTGCAGTAGAATCTAATTATCTGATTTATGAATTACATGATGAAATTTTGACATTTTATTGTCGCATAACACATAGTTATTAGTCTAGACTTTGAGATAAAAATATGTAGGATGTAAGTTACATGAAATTAATTAATATTGAAAAGGTTGGATTTGATAATTCTATTATATTATATATTCGGTTTTTAATTATTATGAATTAATATTGATCATGTACCACATGTGGCATTATTTTTTTTTTTATAAATATGTCATTAGTAACTGATTAAGTTAGGAAGTGTGAAAATATGTCTTGTCTTGTCTTGACCAGCGTACTTGGTAGAGTTCATTTTATGTCTTTTATGTCAATTTTGTGACGTCATTTTAAATTTGAATTTAAATTTTTTTTATTAAATCCCAGGAGAAAAGACCTCAATCCTGGTAGTTTGGTATAATGGTCTTGACTTGGTCGACTTGAGAGATTTGACATGTCATGTCAATGTTTCCAAGACAGAACAGCTCTAAACTAACTTTGAAACCTCAAAAAACGTAATTGCCTATGTTATTTGTGATGAACCATTTTGAATGGCCATTTTAAAAGAATCCAAACTTCTAAAAGTAGCAAAAAGATCAACTTCCCAATGCAAGGCATAACTCTTGCCAGTCTCCATTACTGGCTGATTTAGGCCTTGCAGTATTTCCTTAAGAAATCTGTGTTTAGAAATCCAGGCCCGCTATGCATTTCCAGTGCAGCGATTCACTGCCTCGACACAAGAAAGCGAGGGAAATACCGCAAGGGTTAAATCAGCCAGTAATGCAGACTGGCAAGAGTTATGCCTTGCGTTTGGAAGTTGCAAAAAGATAGGCAATCCAAAAAATCTCTTGGACCACCCAAAATTTTAAAATGCTTTTAGGCAAAAAAAAAAAAAAAATTGGTTTCTGGTTTAGGCCGGCATCAGTTTCAAACCCACGCCTCAGGTCTTTTTTTTCTAGGTTTTAACAATATAGAGGGGCAGATAACTCTTCACAAAATTTTGGTCATTAAAAATGGAGTGTAGGGGTGAGATTATTGACCATTTGGAATAGTAACACATATTTAAGAGGGTTTGTGCTTTATTGATATAAATAATTCATTCAACAAAAAAAATGTCGTAAATAAAATATTAAAAAATCGCGTCATCGCATCATTTTTGTCAGCCTGTAAAGACCAGAAACATTTAAAATACATTGTTGGGCCTTAAATTCACTATTCACAGTAAAAAGCCAACTCACATAACATTAAACACAACTCCACAGCCAGCTGTAATGAGCATTATTTCTGCGTTGATTTCGTAATCATCTTCAACAATACGGAGCCCCGCGGAGTAGCACAGGATGCCAGTCAACACCCACAGCATCAGGATAGAGACAAGAGCTCCCAGGATCTCTGCAACACACCGCATTATACATAGAAACAGGAGGTGAGGTGAGGTGATTTGGGGTTTAACACCGCTTTCAAGAGTATTTCACTTATATCATAGCTGTTAGTATTATGGCAGGGAGAATGCCCACAACATCATGTGGCTATGTATTACGCTGAATCCTGCGAGCATTGGCTGGAACAAGCGAACCATGGGTGGTACTTCACCAAAATTCAGTGTAGCATTGCACCCAAAGATAGAAACAGGATCACCATCAGATAACACAAGTTTTTTTTCGCATAAGGAATACTGTCACATTCAAATGAAAAAAATTCCTTTGAGAATATTAACCCTCTTGTGCCAAAAATGGCAGTTTGGTTAAAGATCAAAACATAATGGGTGATAATGTAAACACACTGTAAGGCAAGGGTATAATAAATTTGCAAAAGAATAACGTGCAGAGCTCACATAGCCCGTCGCAAATTGTGATGTACCATTTACAGATACACAGATTCTCATTTGAACCATGAACATCATAACGCTTCTCAACCCTAACTTAAAGAGCCAGCAAGGATGTTGATGAACATATCGGAAAATTGCCAAAAATCTTACTCGGTGAAATATATACACTTAATTTTTCTATGGCGACTTGCGCTACAGACGAGCCTTCACGCTTCGGAAACTGTGTAGTACGTTTTATGCAATAAAGGGGATTCTGTTTATATGACGTCAGATACCCTTAGCGCCCGCTACTTGAAGTGATACTTCTCTTTGAAACCAAATTTCATTACATTGTCGTGATATGAAAATTATTTATCACATGTCATGTTGTAGATAAAAGATGTCCCTTAGCGTTGACGTTATAAGTATACTTTCCAGAAATAATTTTGTATTTGAAACACTAACATCCTTTAAAGGGAATGAAGAAATAATGATTGCATATAAGAAGAGTAAATGATAAACATTAGATATTTGTTGAAATGTCACAACTAAACAATTAGATAAAAAACATTATAGATTCCAAGGGATTATTAAGTTAATTTATGCTAATGATGTAATAAATGATAATGACTAGACCATCATTAATTCATTCAATGAATAAATATTCTTCTGTTTTTTGTTGTTTAATTTTGCAAAATGTGCATAAAGAATGGAAATAAGGTCATAAATTTATGATAACTGTTTTCAAACTAGTTAATGCATTCTTTGAACATCAAAGGTTTACTATAGTAGTAGTTTATCCAGTATTAAAGGCCTTATGGCAATTACAATTACTAATACATTTTGCGGATTGACAGATGTATGTACAATTATAGTATTACATTTCATAATTATAGTATTCTTACATTTCATACAGGCAGGTTGCGTTTCAGAAAGATTGAAACAGATTTTAATATTTGTACATTTGTTGTTGCTAAAAGTTGTTTCTTTTTTTCAATTCTGATGGAAAAGTATGGTAATAACGAGGTATATACAATGTCTATGTACAGAATAGTATGGACATATGAGTAAAAAATGAAATTCATTCTGTATAACATTTAAATTACATTTGTCACAAATGAGTACATTTCTAGGTATATCAACATTATATCGTTGCTTTTGAAGATATGCATAAGTATGCAAATTAGGTGTAACAAGGCAAGACTAAACAATCTACATTCATATGCAATACATACACAAAATTTACCAACATGGCAAAAAGATTGAAAATGATAACAATAGACAATATTTTGTCCAAAACAGCACAGCTAGACTATCTAGTGAATACAGTCTATGAAAATCAAATTATCCTATAACAATTGTCCAAGCTGTGATATGAACCTACAAAATTAAAATTTTTAAAATAAAGTTTCAAAAGGCACAATTAAAGTTATATCCATGGTGTTTTGTGGGGTTACATATGCCAAAAGTCATAAATTGTGTTATCTTATAGAGAAATACTGACTTATGCCAAAACGTTATGTGTTTACTACCGTTTTGATGACAGTCGACTCAGTATACCAACAATATCAAGGTAAAAGTATCGATTTCTGATAGAAAACCGAACAGTGCACCGCATGTGGCGCGCATCAAACTCAATTTTCTAAACTTATTTACAACAGACAAAAACACAAATTTGGGCCAATATGGGCTAACAGATCTTATATACTAAGCATGTATATGGGGCGTGTAGTTTCTGTTTCTGTACATATATAATGATGTTAGTCGATTTTAATTGAAAAGTAGTAAATGTGATATATTTCATAATTGGGAATGAATGTGCAAGTTATGTGAAATTGTTTCAACTGAAATCAGTAGTAGTACATATCGTATGTTTGCACGTAATAAAGCAAATACAATTTTATGAAACACAATGGATGCATCTTTAAATATTCCATAAATGTTCTTTAAAATATAGAGATTTGGATAAAAGTATTTGAGATATACTTTGCTCATGAATGCTAGGACAGATCGGAGACTGGACAGATGGCAACTATATTCCCTACTTCATGAGTGAGGTAATAAATATATTTGTTAGTATTTCTAAATAAATCTTAAAGTCGAGGATAAAAATGAGTCTCATCTTTATCTCACTAAGATGATTAGAGTGTTTGCTAACGAGTTACGCTTCACTTCACTGTCTACATGCGGTAGTTTTTATTACCAATTACATCAATTGTCTGAAACAGACAATAAGGAAACAACACACAATTGAACGTGCTGATAGTTTACCATATTATTGATGCATCGATTGTGTTTTAATTACCCTATCCACAAGTACTATTCCAAAGCTGAACAACATGATCCATCAATACTCAGTAGTTTGATTTATTGTTACACCCCCAAATATGTGTATATTTATTACTCATATGGTTGAAAATAACCTAGTTAATATTATTGATATGATGCATATATCATGTTTGCCTAGCAACCATTGTTTCACCGCGATTTTCCATATTTTGTTGTCTCTGATGTCATCAAACAAATGTTCATGACATCACTGTTGCTTGCTGTCACAAGAGAACTGGGCCGATTTATGATTATTTTTACACGAATCAAATTGAACAGAATGGATAATAAAGAAAATATTACACTTGAAAGTGTCTCATATGACTTTTACGAAACTTGTGCAATTGATGTATAGCGAACGTAAAGATGACACTTCCTTGGGTAATAATCTCTATATATGAATAACAGTGATACCTGCTCTGTACCAGCCAAAGCTGAGTCTCTTTGTGGAGAGGCGACGACCAAGGTAGAGCGCCATGAGGGAGATCATGAAGCTGGCGAAGTCCGTGAGGAGGTGAGCGCCATCGGATATCAGTGCCAATGAATGGGCAAGGAAACCACCTAGCAAAACAATTAACACTTTTGTTATTTTACCCTCAATTAGCACAAATAATCACACAAAGGTAACCTACTTGCTTCTCATCAAAGAAATGTAATACTTGGATATATTTACAATAAATAGCAAATTTATTTTTATTATGTAATACAAGGCCTCGCCTGCAGTTTGACCGCCTTCATACAGTATCGATAAATTGGAAAACATAACCAGCATTAAAAGGCACAACAGCACCATATAGCTTACTTCCAGACCAAGTTTCCAACTTCCAAGTTTTTGAGATATGCTCCGGAAATGATTTCGGACCAGTGCATACTGTTTTTACACTTACAGACAGGCGGAGTGTATATAATTAAAGAACATCATACTTGTGAATTTGGATTGTTTGTATTGAACGGGGTGTCATGGAAGTGGAGGAACAACAATTTGAAGAACGAGTTGTTCCTCTGCTTCCATGGCAGCTCCGAATATGGAATTCATCGTGCAATAAGGAAATCATCCATGGAAACCGTATTGTACGCCTGTATGACTATGATAAGTTTACATTGGTATAAACTCTGACTACATGATAGTGAGGACTGGGGGTATAACAATTTTTATTTCACTTTTATTTAATTTGTTATAAAAATCTTGTTTCCCTCATATCCCAATTAAGTACCCAATCAACTATGGAATAAACACTTGGTTGATGAGTTACGATTCCTGTAGTTCAGTCACTACAGAATGGTTTGACACTTCATCACACAACAGCAGTATAGAGCAAGGACAGAGCTACAGATAAGTTTTTGTTTGATTGAGTAATGTACGTGCTTGTGTCCACCTTAATTGAGTATCCAAGATTTCTTAAAGTAACCGAATAAATTGTACTCAGCTCAATGAAATCAATTGGGTAATTTACTAATTTTGCATTCACTGTCGAAATGATCGAACATAAAGTAGGTTTCACACACTAGGTAAAATGCATTAAATATTCATATAAATTGGTCAATAGACAGAGTGAATACTGACTCTTACAAAGAAAATGTACAAAAGGTACCTCACCATTGAAATAATTCTACTACCGTATATTACCGGGTATAAGTCGTTAGTGAGTTGGGGTTTAACGCCGCTTTCAGAGTATTTCACTTATATCGTGGCTGCTAGTATTACGGCAGGGAGAAAGCCCGCAACGCCATGTGGCTATGCATTGTGGTGAAACCTGTTAGCATCGGCTTGAACTAGCGAACCATGGATGGTACTATGCTGAAATTCAGTGTAGCATTGCACCCAAACCTGACTGCGTGTAGAACAGTTCTCTACTGCAGACAAAGTTGCTGTGCCCCTGGCAGGATTCGAACCCCGGAACTCTTGATCCAAAGCCGAATGCGCCAACTACTGCACTATCCCGCCCCTACATGAGAACAAGAAAAAATGTTCTGGAGGAAAACAATTGAGTGCGCGTAGCACACAAGTCATCTGGAAACTGTAGGCTAGTCTCACAGAAACTAATGACCAGGCAGTCTTCCCTATGTTAGAACCAATGGAGCAAACCATGCTCCTCACAACTCCAAAAATAGTTTTACGTCTGAAATAGAATATCGCAAAACATAGCAGCTATAAATACCATTTTCTTCACAGAGTTGTCCTCTCCTAATTCTAACCTCATAGTTTACAATTTTCAAGTAAAAATATATTCTAATTATTGATTATAATATTAAGTGCAGGTTACTGCACCTCCACTCCTGTCATGTTCCTATTTTAACAAAGTCAAGTGAAATTATTCACTTATTTTACGAACTGAAATAAGTACATTCAATGCTGTGCAAAATATATTTGTTCAACATCAAAACCTATTACATTTTAATTTATCCTTCATGTTTTTGTAATTATTATGTCATTAAGAATTTATTATCATCAATAACAATCTAATAAATAGAAGGAAAAAAATTGTTTTTATTTCTATTGTTAGAGTATATTTCTATTCATTTTAAAATATTTACATATGTATGTGCATGGGGATATGCATAAAATTTTAATTTAGATGTCACACATGTATAATAGGACGTCATAGGTAGCTCTCATCAGTAACTTAGTCAAACTCAGTTTTGTGCTGCAATAACCGTTTTAACACTACTTATTTAAGTTGCAGTTGTATTATATATCTTTGCATTCCAAAATTTGAAAACAACTCTTTTTTTTGGAGGGGCTATGAATACTGCTAAGCAAATAGTTACAAGTTTTGGAAGTAATAGTGACAATCAACATTTCTATGAAGACGTGTTACAGATCTCTTTGATCAATGGGTCATTTCTTCTTCTATTTCCTCAAATGTTTTCGTCTAGCTTAACTGGATTATATTGACTAAATCAACATAAAATTCTTTGACAAAAAGATTCAATTGGGTTTGTGACCACGTTCCTCACAAAGCTTGTATCTTGTTCTCAATTAAGTCTTTTACAAGTACATGCCAGAACATGTTGCAAACGAAGATGAAGTGTTTATCTTTGCATAGAGGCTTTTATATGGTCATCAACTGGTGCAAGAAGATATAGACCATATCCTATCTGTATACTATGTTTTTTTTCATAACTTCTGAACATAATTGCTAATTTCTCTGTACAGAAATTAAATATGTACAGTGAGAGTGGATCGCCCTGGCAACAACCTCTTGAATCCTTGAAAAGTAGAGATATTGGCTCAGGAGCACAGGTGTCCTGCTATTTCAACTAATACTAAAATATGCATTGACCATTTCAATCTTCAGCCGTGAATCATACAGTTCCCGATGAGCAACAGAACCCATGGCACTTCTTTTTCTGTAGTGCTACGGTCAAACAACGCATTTGCCACACCACGGGACCTGCCTCCAGGCACACGGAGCATCATATACTGATGACATACACTGATGACATACACTGATGACATATACCGGTTGTTGATGTCTATACGGCGCATGACCAGATGTGTTTACTGCGCATGACCGGAAGTGCGAGTTGGGAACAATGTCAGAGTGAGACGAGCGTGACAAGCATGCAGTGTCGACCATGTGCAAGTGTCAACCATATGTGTAAGCGTCAACCATGTGTGAAATAAATAGTGAAGCGAATATCCCTCTCTTGTTTATGGACAATTAACACCGGTACCTCACTCACCTGCTATTTCACCCGTCAGAAACACAAGGCATAGAACACTGGCAATTATGAGCTGCCGCCGGGCTTTCAGGTCAATTTTCCTGGCGACGCTGTCAGCATGACAATGAGTATCTACAAACAAACGTGCCTTTTTGATCACTATAAACAAAAATCATGATTGTTCAACAGAGGAAAGAAATCTTACCTGGCAAAGTTACTGAATATGTTCAAAAATATTTCAAATTATATGACAGAATGTGAAATGTGAACTTTATACAGTATGTGTGCAATATATACCTCTTTACTAGTATAAACATTAATGGAATAAAATAATTAATGTATAAAAAAAAAAAACTTCAGTTTGTTCACTATCCTTAAAATCTAGCTACACACTTACGGAATAGATAAAAATGGGTCACCTTGGTGTGAAAACATCATTACTATATTCATACTTCCCAGAAATTGCGTAACTTTTAAATTCAAGATAAACATTTATATTTTGGTTTTTACCTGAAGATGTAACAGAACTGCCATCATTGCTTGTATCATTAAAAGAATTTGTTGCATTCCTGAAATAAGTAAAAAACAAAAGATAAGACAGAGAAAATAATAAATTTTATGCAATTGTATAAAATATGTATAATAATTAAAATTTCATAGATAATATTAAAAATCAGTTTAGGATAGTATAAAACGATGTGTCAGAATTCAGAAAAATATTGAGGTTAATAAATAATAAAATAAATAAAGATGAAGTTTAATCCAGTAATTTGCAACGTTAAAAAGTGATGCTATAAGTGATAAATAATGCAATTAGAATTTTTTAACATGAATAAGAAGTTCATCAAAATAATTTTAAAGAAATGTTTAAGAAGAATGATAGTTATTCAAACATTACAAAAAAACAAAGTAAATGTTTTCAGAACACTTTTAGGATAGAATGAATCTTTGTAGACAATCTGACATTAACCACGTATTCTATATACGGTAGACAGATATTGTTTAACGCCGCTTCGGCAGTATTGCAGCCATTAGCGGCGAATATTTCAGCGATGCAGCTAAGTAGAGAAGCACTCATGATATGCTACACAAGGTCACCAGATCATGATGATAAATACTATTGAATAGAGATTAACTTAAGACAGTAACACTAGTCTCACTTTCCAATCGGCCCGCGTATCAATATCCTTCTCAACATGATCGTGAATACAGACCAGGCTGTTTCGATACTGTGACATATGTTACAATATCTAGATGATGACAAAAAAAATTTAAAAAAGAAGAAAAAAAAGAAAGAAAATGATTGAATGACTCACAAAGCTTCATAATCACTATGAACTTCAGCAGTCCTGATATAATTGTTTGTAGTTGATATTCATGTGCCTTTTGTATTCATGTTTTTTGTCTTTGACATTTGTTTACTTCATGTCCTAATATTTATCTTAAAAGTACATCCATTGTGTTTAATAAAATTTTATTTGTCTTTAATACGTTCCAACTCACCATATGTGCTGTTTACAGTGCCAATAAATTCACTCAGCTTGCATATTCATCAGTAATCGCTAAATATATCAAAATTACTAGTTTCCAAATAAAATCGAGTAACATCATTATGCATGTGTAGAAAACGAAACTGCACGTCCCATTTCCCATTGAGTTACATGACCTATTAAACATTATCACACCAAATTTGTCATTTGTCTGTTGTAAACAAGCAAAAAAGTGAGAATGGCTCACTAATACCCCCGCGGTTAAAGATTGACATTTTTATTTTACTAAAAAGAGAGAGGTGTCTGCACACCTAAGGATTGATAAGCTATGAAATGTAATTGCTAAGATTAAACTGTTTGTGAAAAGAGTAGGACAAGTCTCTTCATGTAAAAAAGGTGGTTAAAGTAAAAGTAGGAATAATAGTTACTTGAAAAGGTAGGGGTAACATAATACACTACTGCCATTACCACTGATTTAAACTTTATTTTGGAAATTAATCCATCATAATGATTCGAGTGACTTGAAACAACAGGTACATGGAAGCACACCCCTGTAGGCACAGTGAGGGATATACAGCAGTTTATTGCTGAAATGAAAGACAATTTAACTTTTCCAAAAACATAACCAATGGAAAAATAAAATAGTAAAATCAACAAGAACACAGAAGTAGCTTATGATGAAAGTTACATGAAAAAGAAAATGATAAAGTCAACAAATCACAACACAGAAGTAGCTTCATTCATTCTAGCTCCAGAAATGACGAAGTAAAAAAATATAAAAAATCGCCAAAAATTCAGAATTCACCAAATCGTGTTACATTTTGCCATGCACTTCTCCTAGTGGTGAAGAAGACATGTGCCAAATTTGAAAAGGATGAGATGAATAGTTTTTCTGTAATCAATCAGACAAAAAATGCTCAGAATATGACTAAGTTAAAAAAATATAAAAATATAAAAATTCGCCAAAAAATAAAAAATTCACTAATTCCGTTTAAATTTCGAAATGCACCTTTCCTAGTGGTGAAGAAGACATGTTCCAAATTTGATAAGGATGCCGATGAGATGAATAGTTTTTCTGTTATGGATTGAACAAAAAATGCTCAGAATTTGGCGAAGTTAAAAATTTAAAAAAATCGCCAAAAATTAAAAAATTCACTAATTCGGTTTACATTTCGCACTGCACCTTTCCTATTGGTGAAGAAGACATGTACCAAATTTGAAAAGGATGAGATGAATAGTTTTTCTGTTATCGATCGGACAAAAATTGTCTTCAGACGGACGGAATCATTGGTATTACTATATACCCCGACCTTTTTAGGTCGGGGGATTAATAAGATCCTAAAATTACGTTTGACTCATTGGCACGCGTCAGTTGCAATGCATTGTCCCTCTTTTTTCGATCAGAAATCACTACTTTTACCTTCATATCGTCAATATATTTAGTCGACTATCATCAAAATGGTAGTTTTAGGTAACAGTCGGTACTTCTATAAAAAGTAACACATTGATTTTATATTAACGTTTGGAATAAATGTGACCCCTAAGAACACAATGGATGAACCTTTAAATATATCATCAGAGAAACAATATCCTTCAATTTGTTTATAGACGTTTTGATTTATAATATATTATTGCATACAGTGGTAAGCAGCAGTGCAAGAACAACAATGGCCAACCATGACAACTCAATGAATTTAAGTCCAAGTCCAAGAACGACGTATTAAAATGTTTTTTTTTTTTTTTTTTTTTTTTTTTTTTTTTTTTTTTTATTTCCCTTTTTTTTTGTTTGGTACAAAGTATACATACAGAGATCATTCGAAACGTTGAGCATGGAATTATAACATCAGTATTCCAAATGTACAGTAATAATACTAGCGTCAGCAATGTAGATCAGACATCAACTAAACAACATATGACAAGAAGACCAAAAAGTGGCAAATGGTGTTACACTACACGTTATCTTTGAATTGTATTTATCTAGAGTGTATGCAGATTCAACGTCATGTTTAATGTGCGACATGTTTGGGTGTCTGTTTGCTAGTCTTGATTTAAAAATGTTGTACTTTGTGATAATTATGATACGATTGACTACGTCATTTCTTTTCTCAGGGTATCCAAATAGTATTTTCGACTTATCAAAGTGGAGAAGGATGCCAGTTTTTAGTTGAATCCATTTAATAACATTGCTCCAAATTTCTTTGATTATCTTGCATTCATAAAATATGTGCGTTATAGTTTCCAGCTCGTTTTTACAAAAAGTACAAACATTGGTGTCAATCAATTTCATTTTTGATAACAGTTCATTTGTTGATATGCATCTATGAATAATACTATATTGAAACCATTGATGTTTTACATTAACAAGTGCCCTGAAAGGTATTTTATGAATATATTTCCAGTCAGCATCAGCTATTTGTTCGTTAAAATCGATATTCCATTTCTTCCTGTATTTGTTGTTAGTATTTTGATTTTCAGTTGTTTGTAGTGTGTCATAAAATATTCTGCCTCCTTTGCTTGTTTTCACTAGATCTTGTAAAAAGTAAGGAATGCAGGGCATGCAAGTTTTTCTGAGTATACTGTTATTCGTTAATTTACAATAGTTTTTTATAGTTTTATAGATCCCGGCATATTCTAAAAAGTTTGTTTTGCAGTTATACAATTCCTTAAATTGTTCATAAGTTAGTATGTTTCCTGTGTCATCTACCAAATCGTTTATAAAATATATCCCCGCCTTCACATAGTGTGTGTAGCATATTGGCTTATTGCCTATTCTAAGGTTATCATTATGCCAGATTGGTTGTGTGAGCACATCATTTTGCTCTTTAATGCATTGTCCTTTACTACTGATATAATGTCCCCATGCTAATAACACATCCGTCCAAAAATCGTTTGTTC
This sequence comes from Gibbula magus, assembly GCA_936450465.1. Taxonomy (NCBI): domain Eukaryota; kingdom Metazoa; phylum Mollusca; class Gastropoda; order Trochida; family Trochidae; genus Gibbula; species Gibbula magus. The sequence continues at coordinate 72,761,569 of OW388289.1, read as the reverse complement.
GCTTTGTCAGTATGTTATCTTTGATATGTTGTTCGCATTTTGATAAAAAATTCATATCGTTTGTGTTGAGGTTTATGTAAAATAATTTGCTGAGTTTCGAATCTTTCTTGAATAACCTGTTAATCCATGTAATCTTTTGTGATTTGATCGTATTTTCTACGTTTGGTACCCTTAATCCTCCATCATCTGTTGATTTGCAAATAATTTTACGGCTTATTTTATCGGGTTTATTTTGCCAAATGAATTTAAAAAACTCGGTATTTAATTGCTTCATAAAAGTTTTGTTTGGATTTGGAAGAGATGAGAATAAATGATTTAGTTTTGGTAGTATCAAACTTTTTAATACTGTATTTCTACCTATGGGTGTGAGGGCTCTTGCTGACCATTTCTTCATTGTAAGTCGTATTTCTTTAAGTTTATCTTTGTAGTTTCTTTCCACCATTTCTGCCAAATTATGCGTGAAAATGATGCCAAGGAGAGTAAATTCAGTTTCATTCCAATTTAATTTCCATTTTTTACGCAATATTTCTTTAGCGTTTTTCAAAGATCCTATTTTTATAACTTGAGTTTTATTTGTGTTTATTTTTAACCCAGAGAATGATGCATATTGTCGTAAGATTTGCAGCGTATTCCGAAGGCAGTCTTCAGTGCCATCTAATATCAATGTGGTGTCATCTGCAAATTGAGATACAAGATATTCCGTGTTTCCTATGGTGATACCTTTTATTTTTGGATTGATCCTAAACATGTTTGCAAGTATTTCTGCACATAATAGAAAAATGTAAGGGGATAAGGGGTCTCCCTGTCTACAGCCTCTAGTTAGGTTAAAGTAGTCTGTTGCAAAACCGTTCACCAATACACTTGATTTAATATCTTTATAGAATGTATGTATCCAGTGTTTCAAAGATTTTCCAAAATTAAAAAAGTCCAGTACTTTTGAAATAAAGTCCCATTCAACAGAATCAAAAGCCTTTTCAAAATCAATTAAAAGAAGCACTCCTGGTAATTCCATACAATCCGTATAGTCCATGATGTCATATATTAGGCGCGTACATTCCCCAATATATCTGTTTGGCACAAACCCCTTTTGATCTTCATTGATGATATCATGTAGCATTGGTTTTATTCTATTAGCGATCGCTGCTGCTGCAAGTTTATATGAAACATTTAGCAAGGTTATTGGCCTCCAATTTTTTAAATGTTCTTTCGATTTGCCTGGTTTAGGAAAGCAAGTAATTAATCCCTGTTTTTGGCTAGTAGAAAGTTCGCCTTTTAAATAACCCGAATTAAGTGATTTAATGAGATACTTATTTAAGTCATTCCAGAAAAATTTATAAAACTCTGCTGTATATCCAGATGGTCCAGGGCTTTTACCGTTTTTCATATTTTTCAAAGCTTTTAGCACTTCCTCATATGATAAATCTCCTTCCATTTGTTCTTTTTGTATATCCTCTAACCTTGGTATATCGTGGTTTTTAAACATTTCTTCTAAGTCTGCATTATCCGAGCCTTGTTTAGTATATAATTTTGCATAAAAATGTTTTGCTTCCTTAATCAAATCGTCTGTTTTTGTAAGAGTTTCGCCTTTGTCATTTTCTAATTTAATTATTGCCTTATTGAGGAAATTTCGTTTTTCTAGTGATAAGAAATATTTGGTTGGTTTTTCCCCCTTTTCATTCCATTCAACTTTTGATCGGAGTAATATGCCTTCAGTTTTGGCCGATTCAATTTCGTCAAGTTTTTCATTTTCTGTTTTTAATTTAGATTGAATACCTTCCTTTACCGACAATTCTTTAGCCGAATCTAGTTCCATCGTGAGTTTTTCTATTGCAATAGTTATTTCTTTTTCATTCTTGTCTCTATCCTTTTTTTTCTCCGACGAATATTTTATTGTCTGCCCTCTTATCATAAGTAATATCGTATCGAAAAGAAGTTGATCACCAATATTGTATATCGCATTACCCTCGCAGTCTGTTCCAGTTTGATATTGATGGGTGGTCGCATTTATAGTTTCTTTTATCTTTTCAACATAAGGTTTATCCCTAAGTAGCGAATTATTAAATTTCCAGTAACCTCTACCTTTTTCTACATCATTTAGGTCAAGAGCAAGCCAAATCGTCGAGTGATCTGATTTAAAGGCTGGATCAATCCCAGATTCCAAAATTGATTTTTCTAAGTTTTTCGAAAGTAAAAAATAATCTAACCTTGCCTGTTTAACTGGATTAGGTTGTCGCCATGTATATCGTTTCGATGTTTCGTTGGCTAATCTCCAGGGATCTATTAGGCTATATTCTTCAATAAGTTCAATGACTTTTTCTCTTGCATTTGGACTATTGACATGTTTATAGTTAAAAGTGTCAATCTCCGGATTTTGGACTAAGTTCCAATCTCCACATATGTTGTAGTAGTCGGAGTCAAGTGATTCAATGATATTCATAATGTTGTCAAAAAATAACGGATCATCATTTCTTGGCCCAAATGTTGATGTATTGGTCAGGTGAGGTGAGGTGATTTGAGGTTTAACGCCGCTTTCAAGAGTATATCACTTATATGAGGGGCGTTCAATAAGTGTTGCAACTTCAATATAAAACCAACTCGCGTAGTCAATTTTTTACTTTTATTTTTCAATATAGTTACCCTTCACCTCAATACACTTATTCCATTTCTCTTTAAGACTTTTGATGCCGCTTTTGTAGAAGTCTTCCGTTTGCCCCCCTAACCACGCCTCTGTGGCAGCTTTGACGTCTTCATCATCCCGGAAGTGCCTTCCACGTAGGGCGGATTTCAGGTTTCTGAACAGGAAGTAGTCACTGGGGTCTGGGCTGTAGGGTGGGTGGTTAAGCTGTTCGAATCCACAATCACGTATAGCGGCCTGTGCAACTCTTGACTTGTGGACTGGAGCGTTGTCATGCAAAATCAGAACACCACGTGTCAACATTCCACTGCGTTTCTGTCGAATTGTCTTTCGCAATTCTTGCATTAGGTTGGCATAATATTGACCATTCATTGTAGTTTTGGTTGGCAAGTAATCAATTAATAATATGCCTTTTGCATCCCAAAAGATTGTCGCCATAACCTTGCCAGCTGATGGTTGAGTGCGAAACTTCAGGGGAGGCGGTGAACTCGGGTGCTTCCATTGCTTGGATTCCAGTTTAGTTTCCGGGTCCCAGTAATGGATCCAGGTTTCGTCACCTGTCACCAGACGAGACAAAAACCTGGCTTCATCCGCATTAAACCGATCCAGGAGCTCCATGCAACTTTCGGTTCTTTTCTGGGGATCTTGTGCTGTGAGGTTTCTGGGAACCTATCTTGCAGATACCTTGGACATACCAAGAGGGTCATGAATTATTTTTTCAACACTTCCAACTGATATCTGGAATTCCAAAGACAGTTCAGAAACTTTAACACGGCGGTCAGCTAAAATTCGTCTTTCGATAGCGGCAATAACTTCCGGTCGGGTGACTTCAGATGGCCTGCCTGACCGTGGGTCATCGTCTAAGGACTCCCTGCCCCGCTTGAACTGAAGAGACCAGCGACAAACTGTTGAAAAGTTAGGAGCAACCTGACACATTACACATACGATTATGTATTTCTGTAGCTTTGCATCCCTCTTTAGTAAGGAACTTGATCACAGCGCGTTGTTCATGTTTGAGAGAATCCATGATTATGGAGACCCCTAGGTCAGCGCAGCTATTATATCTAAATAATTGTTATGTCTAGAAATTGTTTTGACATGTGTCAATGTTATGTTTTGACTATAGTAACACCTGCTATAAGCTGACACTGTTTATATAAACACCAATGCCCCGCTTGCAACACTTAATGAACGCCCCTCGTATCATGGCTGCTAATGTTATGGGAGGGAGAAAGCCTGCAATGCCATGTGAATTATGAATTGCAGCGAAATCTGCGATCATCGGCTGGAACTAGCTAACCTGAACTTCAGCACCCAAACGTTACTGTGTGTAGAACAGTTCTCTACTGCAGACAAAGTTGCCGTGCCCCTGGCGGGATTGGATCCCCGGACATCTTGATCTGAAGCCGAACGCACTAACCACTACGCTATCCTGCCCCCTGTATTGGTCCATACACACTATTTAATTTTCGGGCTTGGTTGTATTCCTTCAACGTGGCCATGCAGTCATTACTTTTACCGATTGCTATCTAGATGATCTACAGCAACTTCCAAACGCAAGGCATAACTCTTGCCAGTCTGCATTACTGGCTGATTTAACCCTTGCGGTATTTCCCTCGCTTTCTTGTGTCAAGATAGTCAATCGCTGCACTAAAAATGCATAGCGGGCCTGGATTTCTAAACACAGATTTCTTAAGGAAATACTGCAAGGCCTAAATCAGCCAGTTATGGAGACTGGCAAGAGTTATGCCTTGCATAATGTGGGAAGTTGGATCTACAGAGGGTCAGCCCATTTTGAAGTCTTACACTTAATCGATGGCCTATTTGAAATATTACATGCTCTCCTTCATTATGTTGACCAAAATCTGGAGAAATTGCCATACTATTTTTAAAGAGAGATGGGACAGACAAATAAATATTTCAGAATTCGTTTATTTTTTTAAAATGAGCAAGTTTGTTATGTCTTTTATACAAAAATAGAGCCATGGCCTCTGTAGCTCATCAGGAGATAATAAGTGGGGTATGTTATGGAGTGGACTTTATAGCAATGGTCAGATAATGGAATGTAGTAATAAGAATCTAGGTAGTGAAACGATTAAAGCAGTTTAAAAATATTTTGTTACCATAACTTTGCCAATCTGCTATATATATGTGTTGAAAGAGCAACGCAAACCTTGGAAATAAATTGCTGGTATCAAACAAATAATAATGTGGTGGAGAGATTATACTATTTTCTAAGATCGTACACACATTATATAATAATGAATACCCCGGGTACAATTCTTTGCATACAATTCACCACTGTAAGCTATTGCAATAATGGCCTGGGGCTGTAGAAGAAAATGAAAAAAACCTTTTTAGGTCATGACCCCTGCTAATTATTATAAAAATTGGTTACATATAAATCAACATTCGTTATGAATATCATACACCTTTGCATTATATTGTTTTAATTCTTAATTGCATTATGGCAATACCAACATTTATTACATAATGAATAGGAGCCTCAGTTTTTGAAAATCCCATTTCTCATAGGCTCCATTTCAATACTTAATAAATTGGTGAATTTTTTTTTAGTAAATTCTTTTTCACCATTTCTTAAAGGCTCCCTTTCAATATTTGATAAAATGGTGATATTCTATGAATAAATTCTTTTTTAGAGTCAGTGGAAGACTAAAGCAGTCTCACGCACAGTCTATGATAACACAGTGCTGCACAGTAGTTTGAAGTAACCTGAAACCTCTGTGTAACTATCAGTTTTCATCCTTCTGCCAGGAAGAGGTCAACACAATGCAATTACATAACATGCAGACACTGGACTCACAGCCAGTAAAATTTATATGTTAGATGCAGTTTTTCCTACAATTAATTATTTTTCTGTACTGGAGAAGATGATGAAAATAGGTGTGATGTCACAATCTCATATAGCTACTTCTTTTATAGTCCTATGTTATCACCAGTCATCACTAGTCATATTCAGTTCACATATCTCATGTAAAATGAAAAAATTTAATTCCTCTTCAAGTTATTCCTTCAAAGGGTATTCATTATTCAATAGTTCTCATTTCAAATAGATTCACATTAAACATGTCCATGATGTAGACATCTATCTCATTTCTTGTTCCTATTGAATAAAATTAACTGCAAAGTTAATAGAAAACTAAATCAGTTATAAAGTATAAAATATGATATAAATAAGGTATTAAGTCTTTAGAATACTTTTAGACTTGTGTACCTTTATCAGCAAATTCACTTGCAAAATACAAATAATTACTCATATGTGAAATGTGAGACAAAGATAAAATATGACTTATAATTTTTGTTAGACCACCAATTCTAAGTTTTTAATTCTCAATATCTCTTTTTCATCAGACATATTATATTCTCAAAGCACATGTTAGAACTCTCACATCAGAAAGATGAAATGCCTTCAACTCAGCTGTTTTCCTTAAAATTACCTCCCTTACCTACTTTACTGATTGAAGTGCACATATAATCTCAGAAAGATGCTGTAAACTGAAATAGGCTTTTAGGTTATGATCCCTGTGACCCATATTTGGGGTCACAGACTCACCAAATTTACAATTTAGAATCCCTTACAGCCAAGGAGTCTGTACATAAAATTTCAGCTCGCTAGAGCCATTGGGACTGGAGATGAAGATGAAAATAGCATTTTAGGTCATTGCCTTTGTGACCCAATATTTGGGGTCTCACTGTCACCAAATTTACAATTTAGAATCCCCTTCAGTCAAGGAGTATGTACATAAAATTTCAGCTCTCTACGTTCATTGGGACTGGAGAAGAAGATGAAAATATTTTTTTTAGGTAATGACCCCTGTGAGCCACACTTGGGGTCACAGGGTCACCAAATCTACAATTTAGAATCCCTTTCAGCCAAGGAGTCTGTACATAAAATTTCAGCTCTCTGGAGTCATTGGTTCTGGAGAAGAAGATGAAAATAGCTTTTAAGGTTATGACCCCTGTGACCCACATTTGGGGTCAAAGGGTCACCAAATTTACAATTTGGTATCCCCTTCAGCCAAGGAGTCTGTACATTAAATTTCAGCTCTCTGGAGTCATTGGTTCTGGAGAAGAAGTTGAAAAAGCGAAAAGTTTACGGACGGACGGACGGACGGACGGACGGATGGACGACATCCCATGCCATAAGCCCATCGGGCCTTTTAGGCCAGATGAGCTAAAAATAGAGAATAAATGGACTCTGTAGCTCATCAGTTATTCATTGATTTATTATCTAAGGTTGAATATCTCAGGTAATACATTGTTAACAAGCAAAAAATAGGTTTTTACATTGTGACCCTTGTGACCCACATTTGGGGACACAGGGTAATAAAATCTACAATTAAAAATCAACTTTAACCAAAGAGTCTCTACACAACATTACAGCTTTCTAGAGCTTTACAGATGAAAATAGGTTTATAGGTCATGACCCCTTTAACCTAGATTGGGGTCACAGGGTCACTAAATCTACACTTTAGAATCCCCATTGGCCAAGGAGTCTGCACACAACTTTTCAGCTCTCTAGAGCTTTTAGAACTGGAGAAGATGATGAAAAAATACAGCCATGGGCTCTGTAGCTCATCAGGACTTGTATTGTTATAATAAAGTTTCTCAGCTTGTTCTAAAGATGAAAATAGGTTTTTAGGGTTGTTAAACCTTATTTGGGGTCACAGGGTCACAAAATCTACAATTAAGAATCCCCATTAGCAAAGGAGTCTGTACACAACTTTTCAGCTCTCTAGACCTTTTGGAACTTTTTATTTTTTTTTTATTTTCCATATTTTGATATACAGGCAAGCATTTTTACACGACAAAACAAAGTTGCATACATATAGATACATAAATCCAAATTTGGCTGATACAATTCAGCAAGATTATTTTCCAAATAGTAAGTGCAGTGTAGACCAGTATTGGAAAAACATTTCTTCTGTTCCTGTTGACAGATAGACATATCTAGACATATCGTAATAACGTACAATTTCTTTTTTAATGTATTCCAACTTAGGTTTAAAACAATTTACGCTACACCTATATATATATTGTTTGACTAGAAGAATGATTGCATTTACAGGATTATTGTTCTTTCCTTTCATTCCTAAAATAATAATTTTATTTGTAAGTTCCAATTTCAGTTGTACTGAATTTAACCATGATTCTATGTCCTTCCATACTTTGAGGATAGGTTCACATTCCCATAGCATATGGTTGATAGTTTCTGATTCCGTTTCGCACTGGAGAAGAAGATGAAAATAGGTTTTGAAGGTTTTGACCCCTGTGACCCAATTTAGGGTCACGGGGTCACGAAATCTACAATTTAGAATCCCCATTACCAAAGGGGTCTGCACAAAACTTTTCAGCTCTCTAGACCTTTTGGAACTGGAGAAGAAGATGAAAATAGGTTTTTAAGGTTTTGACCCGTGACCCCATTTGGGGTCATGGGGTCATGAAATCTACAATTTAGAATCCCCATTACCCAAGGAGTCTGCACACATCTTTCCAGCTTTCTAGACCTTTTGGAACTGGAGAAGAAGATGAAAATAGGTTTTTAAGGTTTTGACCCGTGACCCCATTTGGGGTCAAGGGGTCACAAAATCTACAATTTAGAATCCCCATTACCCAAGGAGTCTGCACACATCTTTCCAGCTTTCTAGACCTTTTGGAACTGGAGAAGAAGATGAAAATAGGTTTTTAAGGTTTTGACCCCTGTGACCCGATTTGGGGTCATGGGGTCACGAAATCTACAATTTGGAATCCCCATTAGCCAAGTAGTCTGCACATAAAATTTCAGCTCTCTAGAGTCATTGGTTCTGGAGAAGAAGTCGAAAAAGCAAAAAGTTTACAGACGGATGGATGGACGGACGGACGCCAGACGCCATGCCATGCCATGCCATAAGCCCATCGGGCCTTTCAGGCCTGATGAGCTAAAAATGATATATTAATTGGCCTATACGTTGCATGTATGTTTTTTTACATACATAAGTCTATGGCTGGTATACCGATCTATTTCTTTTTTTTATCATGATAAAAAAAACATTACCATTTAAAACAAAACAGACTGTTACGGTATTTGTTTCGATCAAAAGACATTCATATACCGCGCGTGTACGGCAAGTACTGGCGAGTATAAGCCGGTGCGCAAAGTAAGCATCGCTGAGTAGGACTAACGCTAATTGAGATTTCCTACTCGTGTATTACCTTACTGAATTTTTTCCTTCCATAGCTAAAGTGTCCCCCTTTAAAGTTATGATGACAATAATGATGAATTCTCCTTTTGAGATTTTTAAATACAAATACCATTTCATGAGTTTCATAAATATGTTATTAAACGGAAACGAGTTTAGTATTTTATTATTACTCGCTGATTTAAATGCCATTTAATTCCACAAACTCGTCGATAAATGGGACACACTCCATTGCGACCGCGGCGCTGACATTGTGACGTCATATTTTTGCCATTATGACGTCACGTCAATCGGCAGCACAGTGTAATAACACGGTAGATTTATTAAACTGCGATATCTTCAACGGGTCAGTAATAAGTCATTTTTCTACACTACTATAAGTCTGTACATATCCCTAAATTTCAGTCAATGTTCACGATAGAATATATTCAGTGTTTTACATAATATGAACATTGAAAAAATTAACCTGGAACTGGAGGTGGAAGTACACATGAGGTTTTGAGTTTCATTGAGAACATCACAGTGACAGCCCGTTGAGGAGGTACAGCGATGAACTTTCGGCCTTATCAGGAAAGTTTGCTCATCGCCACTACTGTCTTCATCGTCTTGAATGGACGGATTTGGAAACGACAAATCTGAATCCAGTCTTGAACTGGAAGACATCGTTTCTGAGTGTGCAATAACCCGACCAGCAGCCTATCTTATCAAGGCTTGAGATGAAACGATAAACAACTTCACAACACTCGAACAGTTCCGTGTGCAAGAATCTAAGGGAGTCAACTCTGCCTCCTGAGCGTTTACAGGATACCACCTTTGAAAGTAGAATTCCTTCAGGTTGAATTATTTAAAGAAATTATGATAGCCTTTATAAGGCCTAACAAATATTTAAAAAATGTTTTTGGTCTTTACAGGCTGACAAAATTGCTAATTGCTAATTGCTAAATAGCCTACCATATTTCACAGACACATTAAATTATGACATTTCCTCAAATACTGATTTATTGTGGCGTGTCACTGTATCTGAAAGTAAAATTTGACTTTGTTGATCATTAATTTTCTTATCTAAATTTATCATCTAGAACTACCGGTTTCAGAATTGATATATAGAGGATATCTGTCTCATCTTGACTTATACCGTGTAGGGCTTCCACGGGTCCACAAAAATGGACTCGAGTACTCGAGGGGTTGGACTCGACTCGGACTCGAGTACTCGAAATTCATACCTTCCAACCACATAGCAGCATGTCACTCTTACATTTTGTTTGCCTTTGAGGTTTTAAATTATGAATACAGTGCGAACTACTACCCGTTTCGCGATACAATATATATCCCCAAAATTAATCAGTAGGCCTACCCATGCAACGTTCAGCACTACTGTTGATAAATCTAACACCTTTTTAGGTTCAAATAAAATAATATTTAGGCTATTTATTTTCTATCTCTGTGATAAAGGCATGCAGGTGACAGAGAAGGAAAATTGCAATTAAATAATATTTACTTAAAAATTAAAATTAAAGTCATACAGTACAGATGACAGAAAGGGGTACCGTTGAATAAATGTATGACAGCGTGTCGATCATTGTTCTAATTTTCATATCAAGTATAAGAAATATCGATTTGGAATAGCGAGGAATGAATGTGATGACTAATGTTAATAATCGAAACCATATATAAACTTATAAAGTAAGCGATAATCTTGAAAACCATTGCAGTATATATAAGACTTCCAGCCATGTTTATAAACAAAGAATGGTCTTGATTATTTCATGAAGGGTGGCATGTATCAAATAAGAAATTGGTTGAGATATAGATATTTAATATTAATAATTAAGACGTAGTAAACAAATAGGATTTATAATAAACATATTATCTTACTTCTATAGGTTTAGAAAGATACGTATAGTTATTCAATGTCAACAATTCGTTGATAAATTCACATCCCTACTAAGAAATGGACCGCTTATAGATTTACATTTCTTCTTGATCTGTAAATTTGTTTCATATTCCATATTTTGGTTGAGTTATGTCCAAACTATAAATTCTCGCATTTTGATTGGTTGTGCCCCTGGTGATTTGACCATGCACTTGACGTGGATTATTTTACCTCATATGTCGGTACCATTATTATTATCATTATTTTGTTTTGATATAAGATTTAAACTAGAAATATGTGCATGTGATGCACTGTGATGTCCCCCGCTCCAACTTTCAATGCAACCTAGTCATATTACCCTTATTTTTCACTTATGCTAAGCACTAACTTCAATACTGCATTAATAACGAGAAATAAAAAATTCAGAATAGCTAAAGTAGCAAAAGGCACCACTCTATCACTAGGTCTAAGCAAATACAAAGTTCGGTGAAAAAATATTGAACGGTTTTGGAGATAGAGGCCGGAAAAGGTCCCGACCCTCAATATGCTCTAAGTTCAAATTGTTTCCATGGAAACCAGAAACAATAAAAAAAAAAATCAGCATAACCAAAATAGCAAAAGGCACCACTCCACCACTAGGTCTAACCACATACCAAGTTTCGTGAAAAAATATTGAACGGTTTTTGAGATATGGCCCGGAAAAGAATGCATTTCGGAATAACGGAATAACGGACGGAGGCGAAAACATTATGTCTCCCGAAAAAAAATTCGGGGGACATAATTATTGCCTCTTTATTTCACAAATATACTGAAATAATAACAGAATACATTTATGTTATCCTTATGAATAAGCGTCACGGTAACATTCAGTAATAAATATGAAACATATCTACTGTCACTTGTCAACTCGACCAACAAAGAATTAATGAACAAAAGTTATATCGACCGACTAGAATGATGAACTTTATCTGATATCATCAATTCAATGTTTTATTTGGTTTCATTGTATGATTTTAACTGAAAATTGTGGCTGTGTAATGAAAGTAGCCGATTCGACCAAGGCTGGTGTCACTGTTCACTTTTAACGTAATGTAATGTAATGTGGTATAACCACGACATATCGGGGTTCCACTCGTTTGTTAAATCTTGTTTCAGGCGAGACATGTTCAATGTTTAGCCTATAACTTGCACAGGGTGACTGAAATTAATGTGAAATAGACTGATCTTATATCGAGTCCTCGAGTCCAAGAAAATGGACTCGAGTCCAGGTAAACCCGACTCGCACTCGAGTACTCGAGTACCCGTGGAAGCCCTAATATTACCGTGTTTATCTCCTTTCAGGCCTGATGAGCTAAAAATGAGTTTTATGCATAAACTTTTTACTTTTTTACTAACTATAAACATAATTTTTAAAAGTAAAATAATACACAAACTAAAAAAAAAATCTTATTTGCTGAACTATACACATGAGCTCGAGATATTTACTTTCCATCTCAATTTCTCTAACATTATGTCATGTTATTAATTAAAATTTTGTGCTTAGAAATACTTGAGCTAATCGTTCAAGCCCTTATCTGCTCTATGTAAATACCAACTTCATAAGCATCCTCATAATATTATACTTGAGACGCAGTAGGAAACACTTGATACATGAAGCGCTGTCAATAGTAGTAGCTCGACCTTTGACCTGACCGACATCAAAGTCCCGGATTACCGGAGACCAAATGAACTTTACCCTTATATTTATGTATCAATTGTATGGACTAGATGTCTGTTTACTTATATTAACAGTTATATTAACTCTTTAAACATGTAACGTGGAAGGTCGTTCTCTATCCTATGTGGTTTATTACGTGTCACCGGCCCATTTCACATGTATTCATATGTGTACATGATATTTAAGATACAACAACACACATAGCATCATAGCATAAATAGTTTCAAAAACATACAACGTTTACGTTGCTTGGATGCTAGAATTACAAACTTTGCTTTGTAAGGCAATTTATAACAAAATCGTTATTACTACTACTATTTTTCAGTCAAAGTTGTATTCACCACAGGATCCTTTGCACAATGACCTGACATCATCAAGTGCACGACATCACAATACCCTGACATCATCAATAATATGACGTCACAAACCTAACGATACCACAATTAATATGACTTAAAAGATGCAATTATTAATAAATTGAATGAAAATACAGCCTAAGAATTATGGATACTAGAAAAAACTCAACTCGTGTCTTCATTATATCAAATACATAGAAACATTTTTATACAAGTATCGGATATTTTATCTTTTTATCAACTCTTGTCGTTATATTTAATATCAGAGAACGCCTTCTAGGGGAGATTCTATAGTTATCAATATCTTCAGTCGAATATTCTTGAGAACAGGAAGAGTTTCTGGATAACAACTTCTTTAATGTAAAAAATACACGACGTTTCGGAGTATATACTCACTCCTTCATCAGGTGGAAGAGCGAGTGAGTATATACTCCGAAACGTCGTGTATTTTTTACATTAAAAAAGTTGTTATCCAGAAAACACACATGTTCTTATGTATACCACTTGTAAATGCCCTTCAAAGACCCAAATATTCTTGAACAAAATAAAAGATTATTCTTGTGATTCTCACGAGGGGTGACTATCACCATCAATAATGAACACTGACACCCAACCAATGTGTCCCAATGTTCATGTCAATTTATCTGAAAGTAAATCTTGCATTTGTGGTGCTTTAGTTGAAGATGTTTATCATTTCTTCTTGAGATGTCCAAGACATGCTGATCTTCGTTTAGAATTAAAGCAAAGATTTTATAATTTAAAGGCAGAATTTGATATTAATACAGTCCTGTATGGAAACTCAAATCTTCCACAAACAGTCAATGAAAACATATTTCACCATGTTCATAAATTCATTGGAAAGAGTCAACGGTTCAAATAATACATTAATACTAATGTACGTATTTACCATATTCAAAGTGCATTTTGTCATAAGAATAACATTTCCAATTGTGTGTTGCCTTAATAATGTATATTACATGTTTACCAACTTCGTCACTTATAGATTTCTTTCTTTCTTGTTATGTATTCTAGCCTTGTAAAAAAGTTGTTGATTACCTGGAGAGGGCTTCTATAAGTTTCACAACTTGTGCCCAATTCCTTTCTTAAATTAATAAAATATGTTTTCAATCAAAATGTTCATAGAATGTAAACATGCTCATTCGAATAGCAACCTCTGAGTGAAATTTAATGGCATTTACCTTTGAAACATTTAACCCACACATTTCTTATCATCAAGATTTTTGTTTTTAGCGACAGGAGAACAGGATCCTTTATATTTTTGATCGAAGATTTTGTTGTTGACGGAGAATAGTTCCCATCTTCTGTTTACTCAAATTAAAGAGGAAGGATACAAATACCAAAATTGCAACAACAATTTTTTTTTTATCATTTAATAGAAAATTAGTCTCGAATGTAATTAAGTCATAAAAACAGAAAGTCATCAACGCATTCATCCAAGATCAGAGTAATGAGTTTAATGAGATGTTATTATGAATAAAGAGACATTTAACGTTAATCAAATTCCATTTTCTGTACATTGTTAGCGCAACATGAAAAAACAAGTTCATGAAAGTGCAGACGTCGCCGTTTAGGTTATGACAGACTATATGATGCATGCAATGCAAATACACAGTAAATGATGCATGCTTCGTTAAAGTTACATCATGTTGACACGTGTTTCACATTTGTCCTTTCATTCCTCAGTCTTTATTACTATACATTCAACATGTGTTTATTGTAGAAGCATACGACAAGTTCATTGGAGACGGATCAGCTGTGAAATTCCGTAACGCAATTAAAAACGCATTTTATCATTATTATAATTGAAATGGACATGAGTATGTTGTTGTAGTCACATATGTTAAACGTTATCAATGATGTTGTCTTATCGAGAAGTACTGACTGTTGCTGAAATTCATCATGTAATTGATAATGCTAAACGGTCCAGTATAGTGAAAAATAGAGTCATTGACTCTGTATCTCATCGGGTATTAAATTATTCATTATCTCTAAGCCTACGACGAACATATCTAATCTAATCTAGTATAATCTAATCTAATCTGTTCATTTTATCTAGCGCTGAAAGTTGCAGGTTAACTGTTCACTGGCGTTGGTAACATATTTACAGTAAAAGCACGATATATACACGAAGCTTCTTGATTCAACAGTCATAGGCAATTTTGAACAAATGAATTTTTAGTTTTTCCGAAATGTTGATGGAGTCTCTGACAGCTTGATGTATTCAGGAAGATCATTTCAGAGAGATGCTGCTGAAACTACGTTAACCCTAAGCTGTCTTATGGTGAGGTTTTAGGAGAAGTTGCTTGTCTTGGGAACACAGTGTGCGACTTAGTTTGTGAGGCTGAACAAGGGTTTTCAAATAAGAGAGAGCAGAGTCATTGTTAAGGCATATAGCGTTATGACATTACCCAAGCGGGCCTGCCGAGTCTTACTGAAAGATGTAAGTTCATGATATGTTTTTTAAACTTTTCAAAAGCAATCTAGGTTTTGTGCTCCTTTGCAATTTTCAATAATATGGTCATTTAAAAAAGGACAATGATCAGAACAACAGATAAACCAAATGAAATCAAACATATTATATATACTCATGGTAAAAATGGTTGACACCCCCAAACAGAAAATGGATTTTAGCAAATTAGATGCATGGACAATTAATTTTGTTCGACATTATGGTATTTTCGAAATCAAATGGCACAAACACATGATAAACTTTATAATACTTGCTATTTATGTATTGTGTGCGAATTAGACTCCATGAAAGATTTTGTGTATATTTGGGTTCAGTAGAATTTTTTTCAAATGCAACTTTTCATTATTTATTAGAACCAAAATTAGAACACTCAAACACTGTAACAATATACCAATGCCAAGATCTCAAGACACATGGAATGAACTCTTTTGAATAAATTTCATATTTCTTGTATTCCCTTTCTTTGGTATTTTAAAGTACAAGTTAAGAAATAGCAAATTCTCAGGGACACTATATTCACAAAAAGACATCTAGTAGTAATGTTTTACCAAAAACGTTATCGAAACTGACACGTTTTGTTGTTGTTGTAACTATTAGGGGGTGTCAACCATTATTACCATATATGAGTGCATTAAACAAGAATTTTTTTCCACAGAGTTACCTACCCTACAATATATAATCCCATTTCGCCAAGGCGTATATACATGTACATGTATACGATTTGATCTTTATAGGACAGTCTCAGTCAGTTCTCATTTTTAAAAGACTAATTTCTTGGGATTTGGATTCTAGAGAAGAATATGAAAATAGCTATTTAGGTTGGTGTCAGTCCTGATGGCTTAATAAAAGATGAAAAGTCTTGTTTTTATGCAACGAAAATAGGACAATGCACGCGTCATCAGAGGGGGGAACAGAAACGTGCATGTAAATTTGACGGGTCCCCTGAATAATGTATAACTACGTGTATATTTCTAATACTCTTGTTTTCTTCGCATGCGTGAGTGAAATTTATAAAGCTTCTTCACAACAATTGGTCTCACAGTATCTCGTCAGACCTCGTCTTACTACAGTTGACCTAAATAATGAAGGTTGTTTGTTCTTTTCTTAGCAAAACAATTCGTGACACGACAAGAGTGAATGTTTTTAAAGAATCCAAGACCATTTTCTATACTTAGAAAACGGCGATTTGGACAGACAGTCATGTTAGGCGTTGTCCAAAAACGGTACCAAGATACTGCGCTAGCTGTCATAGACCAGGCTCTCCTTTCACAAAGCAACCATTACTAAGGTTAACCTTAAACGTTATCAGTGTAGAAAACTCACGAATATCCAAGCCAGTCAACCGGACTGGTAACTGAAATAAGTTACCAGTCCGGAAGAAAACCAACTTCCCATTGCAAGGCATAACTCTTGCCAGTCTCCATTACTGTCTGATTTAGGCCTTGCAGTAGTTCCTTAAGAAATCTGTGTTAAGAAATCCAGGCCTGCTATGCATATTTGTTATACATCTGGCTGAACATGTTTCTCGTATTTCACTAATCAAAAGCTGGCCAATTTACTAAATTTCAGCCAATTTTTCATTTGATCAAATATCATCATGTTGAATCATCAGTCCTTCTTTGAAAAAATGTTTTATTACGTATTATATCGGCTAACATGACATGACATCTGGTCGACAATTATAAGAATTTCCGATTACATTAATTACACCAGTAGTAGACCATCGACGCAATTAATTATTTCTTGACATTGACGAGCCGTTTTAGATATATACTGATATACATTACATTTGATAGTATGCTGATATATCCAACTTAACTATTTGTATCGTTATATTTACTGAAATGGATTCACAAACACGACAAATTTTATAAACATTGCCCACATTTCTATATGCCTTTCAAACGATGACTTTGGCTTTTGATACATTGTTCATGGATATGTCAAGTTGATAAATAATATAAAATATGCATTCAGCAAACTGCCTTTGAGTAAGTTTGAATTATGATCTAGAATGTTGAAACGAACTAAATGTTTATATTTTGCGACAGACGTTTCATTTTACAAGCAAGATTGACATAGGCTGTCTGCTATAGGTATCGTTTGTAATCAGTACATAAAAGGCAGTGCAAAGAGTTTATATAAAGCGTTCAGTTACGCTGGTTATCGTAATTTGGGCTTAATGTTTTACAAAACCATTACACCTCACACTGATGAAAGATTACCCTGCCTGTTATTTTGAAAAATATGTAGTAAAAGACTAAAATATCTACCCGACCACCAGACAGGCAGCTTTTGAAATTTCACCGTCCGACTTGAAGACGTCTCCGGCGGTCGGGTAGGCGGGAGTTTTCTACGCTGCTTAACTCCATTAAAAAGACAAGGACATATTTATGGATGTTCAACTTCTTCATTTCACAAAGGCGATGTTTCGGTATAGATCCTTATACCGTTATCGAGCATATGTCCTTGTCTTTCTATTACACCAACTTCTAGAATGCCTCTCAACAGCTTAACTCCATTATTTAACAATGCACTAATGTTACCTAAGGACTTACGTTCACCTCAGTGTTTTGTGAAAGGACACCCAGGACGTCGACTTGATACATTATGGCTCACTTTGTCTGCGCATTTTATCTACTTTCCTTATTTCCCTGTATTGTTCCAATTTCACTATATCGTAAAATAGGCCTACTGAGACATATTGACATGTCATGTTTGGACAGCAATTATAGGACATCTGGTGGGAATTATTTGCTCAAACTTCATAATCTTATTTAATGAACAGAGGACTTTGGGGTAACACATATTAACACTTCTAATGCAGACCTTCGATTTTTGTGAAATGCACATATTCAATTGTGCACTTTCATTGAGAATGAGTGTATAGTCGGTATGAACTCAACTATCCGACAACGTGTCATCAAACGTCTTTAACTGGATATGTAAAAGTGGCATATCTACTGAGTACTCCTAATACACTTAGGAAGAAGAAGAAGAAGAAGAAGAAGAATTTTTTTTTATTTAAGTGTCACACAGCGTACATATACTTCAGACTAGATATTATAAACGGTAAATATAGCACGCCGTCCGGCCAACAATGGCCTATGAGACACTAAAACACATTAAAAAAGCTAAAAACGCATTAAGCGCTAAAATGGTTAAATTATATCACAAATATCAACATAATTTTTTGTTTTTTTAAAAAGACCTTAAGAAAGCAATGTAAAATTGATTTTTAAGAAATTATATATTTCCTGCGTCTAAACATAGCGCGTGTTGTAGCGGCAAGTGGTTGGGAGAGTTGGGGGGACTGCAAGAGAAATATAGCTTGATCTATTGGAGAAAGATTTATAAACTGATTGTGAATAGCTTGCGCTTTTAACCATAACGGGGACCTGATATCTGAGTAAAGCTGACAAGAAGTTAGAAAGTGTATCTCATCTTCTATTTCAGAAGAACTACAGCATTTACATTTACGTAGATTTAATGGGGTTTTCGGATGAGAAAAACGACCTAATTCTATCTCTAAAGGGAGAGAACCACATCTTAGTTTTGCAAGGATACTTCGCTGAGCGCGGTCTGACACTGAGCGAACATATAGGGTGAAACTGTCAAAGTGCTTTTAAATAATCTAAATGTTCTAAGTTTATTACCATTACTCTGCCCATTATCATTCCATATACTACGTAGCCAGTTTTCTTGATCTGTACACATTATTTTTTCTCTGATTGTGAGAAACTCCAGATGGGTGACAGAAAATACATTATCAATAGGAAATTCAGCTTGGGTGATAAGATTAATTATTGAACTATCCCAAGACTTTCTAAACTTTAAAGACCAAGTTTTAATACAACTTGTTAATCTTGATGGTTCAGCCATGTTTAATTTCCTCCAAAAACGGAAAATTTCTATTCGTTGTTTTGTAAAGCAGGATAGCCACCCCATTTCACCCCTGACTGCAGAATTAGCAGTTTTATTACCCACACCAAGAAAGAAACGGCCGGCCCTGTTTTGAACAGTATTTATACATCTAAATTCTCTAATCCCCCAAATAGCTGAACCATAAGATAACATAGGTTGCACAAGGTTATCATACAGGGAATTAAAAACATCAAAGGACATTCCTCCAACTGCCTTAAACTTACTGATTATTACACTTAATGCTCTGCTTGCTGACTTCGCAATTTCCTTGGCTGTAAAATTCAAATTCAGATGTTCATGTAACCAAATGCCCAAATACTTATATGCATGGATAATTTCGATTGAATCGGAGCCACACGTAAAATCAAAACTTGATTTAGCTATTGAATTTGGCCTATAATGAACAATTTGAGATTTTTTACTGTTAATTTGAAGGCGCCATTTTCTGCACCAAGCCGAAACACAGTTTAGCATACGCTGTAAAGATTTCTCGTCACCAGCAAGAAGAGCAACATCATCTGCATATAGTAGTAAACTAATTACCCGTCCGTCCACATCAATGCCACATCCTAAACTGTTAATCTCCTCAACCAAATCATTAACATGTTTATGTGGCGAAGCTTAACAAGTTGGGCAAGAACGGGAACAAGTTTGTACAGTAACGTTATGTACAATAAACCGAAAATTTCAAATCATTTCCATATTAAGCGACATATTTCATACTTGTTTCAACATAAACGTGTCGGATAAAATATTTAAGGATTACATAAACTGTAAAAACTAAATCTCAAACGATTAAGTTTGCATGCACCAGATTATAACCATGTGGCCTCTAAGAGCTATCGAGCTAGAAGTTAAGTTTACATTTAAATACCGCATGTTCTGAAATAGTCTGGTTTGAATGGTACAATTTGTTAATGCCTATGACAATTATGTTGTTGTGGGTCAAATACGTGAGACGTTATAAATTGTGTTATTCAGTCGAACAGTACAGGCTCTTGACGAACATTACGTAATTTTGAAACTGATTTACAACAGACAAAAATAAGAATTTGAGTTGTTACTGCGAATGTCATATAACTACGGTCAAAGTAAATGGGACGTGTAATTTCGGTTTCTATAATGACGTTGCTCGATTTTCATCGGAAACAAGTAATTATGATATAATCCGCGATTGGGGATGAATATGCAATTTGAGTGAAATTATTTAACTGAAATCATCACATGTGGTATTTTGGCACTATTCGAATAACATACATTATGTACATACAACATGTCTTATGAAACACAATGGATGTCACTTTAACAACTTTACGTACCAATATAATGCCATTTTCGGATTTCTTGTCTTGTGCATTGCTGTCGTCAATGTATTGCCTTCGTTTATCCATCGGTACCATACGGCAACATGTGCTGAGGTATTATCTATCTATCTATCTATCTATCTATCTATCTATCTATCTATCTATCTATATTACCATCGGGCAGATTTCACACACACATATATATATATATAAATAAACATGTGAAATCTGCCCGATGGTACCGGTGGATAACGTGAGTGAGGTCACGTGGTCCCTCCCGCACCTAATTCGAGGTAGTGTCCCTTACCGCATTTCCTCTAATACAATCCGAGCTTCCAAACAACCCGGGGGGTAAGGGGTGCTGAGGTAAATACAACCCGGGTCTCCAATACAACCCGGGTCTCCAATAGAACGCGGGTCTCTATTAGAACCCGGGTTTTACGTAACTCCGTAACGAATACTCCGTGTTGCAATATAAAATAGTTATACACTCGTTTTGAGGGGAAATATTGGTGTGACCGTGTGAGATTCAGCATAACAGGTCCATGATAACAAACATCCTGTCCTTAAATATCTCACTGGCTTCCAATAAAAGCAAGGATTCAACTCAAAATGTTATGTCTAATGCATAAATCTCTGCATGATCAATCGCCTGCCTACATATCAGAGTTGATATCAGCCTATCAGTCCCAGCACGGGAGCTTAGATCACAACATCAGAATCTATTGACAGAGCCGTAGTGTAACCTCAAGTGCTTTGGTCAGAGATGTTTTGAGCATTTTGCTCCTAACATGTGGAACTCTCTTCCCAAAAATCTGAAACTATCTCCAACATTTGAATCATTCAAATCAAGTCTTTTTTTCCAGTTCTATGGTACATATAGGGACTTTCACAATCGCAACAATTATATACATGGATTTGTTATTGCTGTTTGTGTGAACTGAGCATATCAAATGTGCATGACTATTATTATTATTTATTAGCATTATATATTTAGCGCCTTGAGCATGCTTTCGCGCGTGGATATGTGCGCTTTAAAAATATGCACTATTATTATTATCATTAAATCCCCGTCCATCTATAAACAATATTTTTTTTTATGAATTTCAGCAGAAATGCCATGAGATATGTAGTACTAGATCACTAGTTTTACATTATCAATAAGTCACCCTAAGAAGATTATAAACGTCAATTCATGTCTGAAAAAATATAACCCGGCCTCCGATACAACCCGAGTCTCCAATAGAACCCGGAGGGTAAGAGGTATACTGAATGAAATAGAACCCCGGGGTTGTATTAGAGGATATACGGTACTAGTACTTACTAGATCTGGGGCATCTATCTATTGACATGTCTGTGATGACATATATAATTCCCTGTAAAAACCTGTCGAGTTTCCGATCTGTTTAAAGGGACACCGCGTCGAGGATAAAAATGAGTCTCATCTTTATCTCACTATGCTGATTAGAGTATCTGCTAACGAGTTACGCTTCACTTCACTGTCTACATACAATAGTTGTTATTACCAATTACGTCAATTGTCTGAAATTCGGTGTCGGTGACTTGTTAGAAGACATGATAATCAGCATAGGTAGATAGGCCTACACATTATCTGATTTTTATTCTCGACGTGGTGTCCCTTTAAACTTATCAATAGCCTCCATATATTCAAGTATTTGACCTGTCAGAACTTATATTTGGCCTTTTCAGTAGCTTTCGCATAACATTCTTACCATCATTGTGAAGATGTACCAGACGATTATGTATTCAAATTATGACATTCTTGAATTTAAAATCAAAACAAGAGGAATCTCCTGTTTTCATACCTTGACATTATCTATTACCATAGAATTTCACTTCAGATCAATAAAGTAGTCGACAAATTATTCTGTATGATCATTAATACACCAAAGTAGTTTTTCAATAGCTATTTCATATATCAGGACTACAATATTGAACTATATTCAAGCGTTAACAAAATTAATAGTTTTGAATTATTAAATTTATAATTTATGCAATACTATTCTGTAATACAGAGTCATTTTACAGATGGTCACTTGTTAATGTAAACTGAATTTCGTACCCTTAAACGCCGACGCCCTTACACGTAAATTACCTTTAATGATTCAAATATGCTTCATTTAATTATAAAGTAGCAGACTTGATTAATTGAATTAACTTTGTACTAAGTACATTTAGATGCATTTCAATTGATAAGAAAGAGTGCATATGTGTAAATTGTGTTCAATGTCCTATTATCGATTCCATTTCGGAATTAGATAAATAAAAACTAACGTAAAAGGTAAATAGTAAGTTAGTTGCCTTGTGTGAACACATTCTTATAGGCAGACTCCGAAAAGAATATTCATTCGTAAAAATATCACCGTTTTATTAAATATTAAAAAGGAGCCCAGATAAAAAATGGGATTGCAGAGAACAGGGGCCTCTTTTCAACACTTAATAAAATCTTGATATTTTCGGAATATATATATTTTTTTGAGAATCTAATTGAAGGACTAATGTAAATGCTATATGATTGTTTTGATGGAAGTTGGATTCAAATGTATACCACGGAACGAGGTCGATTTATTTTAGAGTAGTGACGCTCCTTTAAAGGCGCTGTAGCACGTGTTTTGCATGCTATGTTTTCTCAAATTTGCCATGTATTATTAAGGTTTCTAAAAATATGGTTATGTTCATGGATAAAACATCTCATTACAATACCCTATAAACCGTATCCATAGAAAACGGTTATCCGTATTCGAAGAAAATGGTGCGACGTATAAAGCAACAGTGGTGTGGACTCTCCAATGTGAGAGGTAGATTTGTAGGTCTCATGCGAATTTGAGAGTTCAGACAGCAAGATGGCCAACCTTTCCATCATTGAACCATAGTTAAAACTCTGCTGTGAGTATTTAGATATCGCTCCTTCAATCAGATTACTTGAACTACTTTCGAGCGGCCATTTTAATGTGAACACCTTAAAGATCTGATGAAATGCATTTTTCTGAAGAATGAGAGATTATTACCTCTACGTATATTGTATATCAATTGAGCATAAAATCGAGACAATATACACTTGCAATTGATAATTAAGACGATTTTAATTCACCTATTTTAACACTACCGCAATTACTTGGGCGATTCATTTTGGAAATGCTCACTGAGGCGTGACTGTGATAAGCGACAGACGGGGCCGGCTAGACGGCTACTCCGCCGAGTCTCGTTAATTAATTAATGATGATTTTCCCTGCCGCTAAATGAATTTATGAGGTGTATTACATCGCCAAAAGACATGTTTATGTAATAATTGTGTAATTGTCATCTGCGGAATTACCTAGTTGGATATCTAAAAATTCGTTATATGGGAAATTTAAGTTGGTTTATTAAAGATTTCTTTGTGAAATTAACAATCAAAATGTTGCGAAATTACGTTGAATTATGACTATCAGCGATAATGAGATTCCTCCACATACGTCACAGAAGTCATCCCTTCACGGGCCACACCCGCAGACTTTCATTCTGGTCGCCGCGGCTAAATTAGGCGTTTTTTTTTAAAAAAGCCGTATATAAGTAATTTATGGACCGATTTCAGAAATTTAAAATCGAGTTGTCAAATTGACATCACATTTTAATGAATCCGATTTTGACCATATGTCATTGCATCTATCCTTTAAAATGGCCGCTCCATGAGAAATGGACTCGCATTGCTTAACCGAACTATGTACATTCATTTAAAAACTCTTTTTTTTTATTCAGGGGTATTATTTAGCCAATGGTAACACTTTTTTTTTAATATGTTTGAGGGGTCACTTTATTTCAGGAAAAACGTGCTACAGCGCCTTTTATATAACATTGTTATATACGTGTTATATTGTTAAGCGAATTTAGTATAAAGCAGGTACATGTATACTAACACGATTGCAATTAATAGCTATATGCGAACTATTACTTCAGCATAAACTCTCTGCCAATGTGATATGATGAAAAGATTGTTTCTTCCGCCTGTGGTGTTTAGTATGCTATGGATAGAAAACGTTTGGTTGCGTTTGTACTGCATATGCACTGATCATTTTCAAATGTACAAGGTAAAACAGATATTTTGGAGTTGTTGTATGCATGTTTTATGTTTTGGACTATCTCTGTCAACGTTGAGACATTAATCCTTTCATGTAAGAGTGAACTGGCCATAAATAGTACACGCGTTTAGAAGACATGTCAGGAGTAACAATGATAGCATTTAACATTTACAACCATTACCACAGAATTATGTGATGTTAGAAACTGGGACAGAATTAAGTCTTCACCGATCGTAGACGTCATTGTCTCGACACACAGGTGCCCCGCTATTAAAGGTGATGTAGAAACTCGAGGTAGTAGTAACAGGAATATAATCAATTAATCAGTTACGCAATATTTTGTCATAAATTCAAATTTCAGATAACTCTTTTAGAGTTTTACGATAAAGATATATAACGTGTCTCGGTAAAGCATATACTTTTACGTGCATTTTATATATGGGCCTGCTATAATGTTGTCATGGGAATAGACAATATAAAAACCCACGGGTAAAAGAAAAATCACAAATAAATAAACACGAGTGTTAAAAACTACTGAACAAAGTAACACCATGGTTCCAGAAGTCAACTAAACTTAAATTTTAATTTTGTTAACATTATATATCCATGTTTCTGAAAACACGCCTTTAACTAATACTGAGGAGGGTTTGCTTTATGACAAATTGAAGTTCAAGAAAGTACATTTTGTCAACGGGAAATTCTATTAACTTAATTTCCATAAATTATATTAAATATTTAATAAGTAAAATGCCAAGCATTCTGACCAAGATTGAAATAGCAATGTCAGCACCCCCTGTGTGTTTGAACCGATATAGAGATTTAAAGTATCATACTCGATTATAATAACTTATAATTAATGAAATGGTTAATACCTTTTATAAACATATGCGTATCGAAGGAAGAAAATTACAGATTCCTGTAGCAGTATTTAGGTTTTTTAATCTGCTAAACATTGGTTTTGTTTTGGCTCGTGTATTTGTAAATATTACTCTTATGGTTGAACATAACCGAGTTAATATTTTCGATACGAGCACATGTGCACATATCACGTTTGCTTAGCAACCATTTTCTAAGTTTCCATATTTCATCGTCTATGACGTCATAAACAATAGTTCGTGGCGTCATTGTAGCTGGCCGTCGCAAGCGAAGTGGGTGGTTTTCTGGCTATTTTACGCCATTAAAATGTAACATAATGGGTAATAATTTTTTTATTATTAAAATCCAAAGTCTTCTACATGACCAGCTTTTACGAAACTTGTAATTAATTTTGTGTATAACCCTCGCTCTTGCTCGGGCAATACAAAACTTCACACTGGTTTCGTAAAAGTCATATTCAAGACTCCCTCTGGTAATAATCTCTATTTTTTACCAAGCAGGAAGTAGTTTCTACAGATGACGTCATATCAACTTGTGTCTATGAGTTTTTCTAATAACTTTGGTATGGATGTGATATACATAATCCAGTCTGATAATGTGACATTTACTGGATTACATATCTTTGTTATATTACCTGACTCATGCTTGTTTAAAAGTCAACTTGCCCTTTCCTTATCCTGTCGACATACATTATAGACTTTGGTTCACAGTGATGATATGTAATGTATTGAGGCATACTTGAGTTTTGAAAGGGCTACCATGGATTGAAGTAACGTAAGATCGAGTGAGTAAGTTGCTGTTTAACGCCGTTTCGGCAGTATCGCAGTCATTAGCGGAGAGGCATTTAAGTTAATGACCGATTTAAAAAACAATATTTACTGAAGCAAAAAGTAATGGCACATATGTCGTAAAAACACTAGCAAATTGACACAATTTGGTTGAAAGCTGATAAGAAACAAAGTAGACATAGAGAAAACTTGGATACATTTCAACATGAACAATTCGACAAGAACGTGTAACACAGAAGTAGGTGACCGCATGGTTCCGGTTTTTCGGCTGCGAATAAGGAAATTTGTCATGGACGCTAATAACGGTAACCAAGGCAACCAGGCTCATTTTCAGAATTTCGGATGTGATTTGATATTGAGGCTTTTGTATTATTATTTCTTGAGTACAAATAAAAATAAGTATAAACTAGAGAAGGATCCAATGCATAATATCGATCATTCGATGATTTGTTTTGTTTCAGTCACTTAGGATTGTATCCATAACATGTTGGCTCTACAGTCCTCTATGTCTTTCTAAAGCTATTTAAGCTATACAAAGCCCTGTATGTGTGTTTCTGATGATCGTTATTACAAACGGAATGTTATTGAACACAATATGAAGAAGAGATAACCACCAATCTCTCGGGTTTCCTCTATATCACACGGAAATATCACATCTATCATAAACAGGGTCCGAATCTCCAATAAAGTAACATATAACTATATATCAACCAAGAGTCCGAATATATTCATCAAGTTAGAGTCTTGCCGGTATGTTAGTCACGTGGTCCCGTTTCTCTATGGATATGCTTGATTCGAGACACGGCCGGCGCACTACCCGACGTACGCCGCCGGATGCGGCGCAACCGGCGCATCACTTGATAGGAACCCGGCGTACGCCGTACATCGAATGCGCCGGTTTGAAATGACCGGCGAAGGCGGCGTGTAATGGCGGACAAATGTTATCCTTGCGACATTAAATAACTATTTTTTATGAATTTGCTTTTGACAATTAGATATTATACTGGTTCTTTAAAACAATGCATCACACGTTATTAACACATGTTTTGAAATAATTTTAAAACAAAACATGTTTGATATAAATGACATGTTTATTGAAGCTGGTTTGAGAGATGATGACGTCTTCCTGTCTGTACGCCGATACACTTGTTTCAACTTCAGCCGGGTCCAGGAACGGCGTACGCCGGACACGTGGTCGGTGTATACGCCGCTAAAACGAATCAAGCATAGCCAGTAGTTGTGGTTCTACCATTCCATTGCATCTCTTGCATCAGGGGCTACTGTTGATGGCTGATGAATGTTCAGGCGTGTTATCCGACAGGGATGTGAGTACCCACTTCCGAAACCGGAACCACAATCAACCCCAGTAACTCATCAGGTCAGTGCAGGGAATGCAACATTTATCAGCGATATGTCAGTTGTTGTTTAAATAGAGAGTTGCATATTAGCCTAATAGTTTAAATCAATAAAGGCTCACAGTAATATAAGCTTTTAGTCAATTCCATACATTGAAGTAATATGTATTAGAATTATTTCTGAACCAATTATTACTTCTACACAATTGTATTCTTGTCGCCAAAATCATTATAGTTTTGGGACGGTTGGATGCATGGTGCTGTTTTATCAGTGTCTGTCAATCTGAACGTGTGTTATGCGTGATTAATGCATATAGAAGATGAATTTTTTAGTTTTGGTTAAAAAAATACTAATTTAGATGATTGTTTTTTTAAGGATATTTGTCTATGAAATATGACGCAGAAGATGCCTTTCTGTCAACCGAAAACATGATGGGGAAAATGCCTTATTGTCATGCCAAATATGACGAAGAAGATGCCCTAGTGTCATTCTAAAATGAAATGAAGAAGATGCCTTAGTGTTGTGCTAAATTATAACGAAGAAGATGCCTTAGTGTCATGCCAAATGTAACGAAGAAGATGCCTAAATGTCATACTAAGATGTAATGAAGATGCCCAAGTGTCATTCTAAAATAAAACGAAGAAGATGTCTTAGTATCATGCTAAAATAAAACGAAGAAGATGCCTTAGCGTCATTCCAAATATAACGAAGAAGATGCCTTAGTGTCATGCCAAATATAACGAAGTAGATATCTTAGTGTCATGCCAAATATAACGAAGAAGATGCCTTAGTGTCATGTCAAATATAACGAAGAAGATGCCTTAGTGTCATGCCAAATATAACGAAGAAGATGCCTTAGTGTCATGTCAAATATAACGAAGAAGATGCCTTAGTGTCATGCCAAATATGACGAAGAAGATGCCTTAGCGTTATGCTAAAATATAACGAAGAAGATGCCTTAGTGTCATGCCAAATATAACGAAGAAGATGCCTTAGTGTCATGATGAAATAAAACGAAGAAGATGTCCTAGGGACATTTCAAATATGACGAACAAGATGCCTCAGTACCATGCCAAAATATAACGGATAAAAACGAAGAAGATGCCGTAGTGTCATGATCAAATATAACGAAGAAGATGCCTTAGTGTCATTCCAAATATAATGAAGAAAATCTTAGTGTCCCGTTAAGATATATAATAAAGAGGATACCTTAATGGCATGCCAAAATATATCGAAGAAGAGAGTTCTTAGCGTTATATAAAATATAACGACGAAGATTGCTCAGTGTCATGCCAAATATGACGAAGAAGATGCCTTAGCGTCATTCCAAATATAACGAAGAAGATGCCTTAGTGTCATGCCAAAATATAACGAAGAAGATGCCTTAGTGTCATGTCAAATATAACGAAGAAGATGCCTTAGTGTCATGTCAAATATAACGAAGAAAATCTTAGTGTCCCGTTAAGATATATAATAAAGAGGATACCTTAATGACATGCCAAACTATATCGAAGAAGAGAGTTCTTAGCGTTATGCTAAAGTATAACGACGAAGATTGCTTAGTGTCATGTCAAATATAACGAAGAAGATGCCTTAGTGTCATGCCAAATATAACGAAGAAGATGCCTTAGTGTCATGTCAAATATAACGAAGAAGATGCCTTAGTGTCATGTCAAATATAACGAAGAAAATCTTAGTGTCCCGTTAAGATATATAATAAAGAGGATACCTTAATGACATGCCAAACTATATCGAAGAAGAGAGTTCTTAGCGTTATGCTAAAGTATAACGACGAAGATTGCTTAGTGTCATGTCAAATATAACGAAGAAGATGCCTTAGTGTCATGCCAAATATAACGAAGAAGATGCCTTAGTGTCATGTCAAATATAACGAAGAAGATGCCTTAGTGTCATGCCAAATATGACGAAGAAGATGCCTTAGCGTTATGCTAAAATATAACGAAGAAGATGCCTTAGTGTCATGCCAAATATAACGAAGAAGATGCCCTTGTGTCATGATGAAATAAAACGAAGAAGATGTCCTAGGGACATTTCAAATATGACGAACAAGATGCCTCAGTACCATGCCAAAATATAACGGATAAAAACGAAGAAGATGCCGTAGTGTCATGATAAAATATAACGAAGAAGATGCCTTAGTGTCATTCCAAATATAATGAAGAAAATCTTAGTGTCCCGTTAAGATATATAATGAAGAGGATACCTTAATGGCATGCCAAAATATATCGAAGAAGAGAGTTCTTAGCGTTATATAAAATATAACGACGAAGATTGCTCAGTGTCATGCCAAATATGACGAAGAAGATGCCTTAGCGTCATTCCAAATATAACGAAGAAGATGCCTTAGTGTCATGCCAAAATATAACGAAGAAGATGCCTTAGTGTCATGTCAAATATAACGAAGAAGATGCCTTAGTGTCATGTCAAATATAACGAAGAAGATGCCTTAGTGTCCCGTTAAGATATATAATAAAGAGGATACCTTAATGGCATGCCATACTATATCGAAGAAGAGAGTTCTTAGCGTTATGCTAAAGTATAACGACGAAGATTGCTTAGTATCATATGCTACAATATAACGAAGAAGTTGCCTTAGTGTCATGCCAAATATGACGAAGAAGATGCCTTAGTGTCATGCCAAAATATAACGAAGAAGATGCCTTAGTGTCATGTCAAATATAACGAAGAAGATGCCTTAGTGTCATGTCAAATATAACGAAGAAAATCTTAGTGTCCTGTTAAGATATATAATAAAGAGGATACCTTAATGACATGCCAAAATATA
Source organism: Gibbula magus (assembly GCA_936450465.1). Lineage (NCBI taxonomy): Eukaryota > Metazoa > Mollusca > Gastropoda > Trochida > Trochidae > Gibbula > Gibbula magus. The sequence continues at coordinate 72,731,164 of OW388289.1, read as the reverse complement.
TCGAAGAAGAGAGTTCTTAGCGTTATGCTAAAGTATAACGACGAAGATTGCTCAGTGTCATGTCAAATATGACGAAGAAAATGCCTTAGTGTCATGCTAAAATATGACGAAGAAAATGACTTAGTGTCATGCTAAAATCTATCGAAGAAAGTAACTTAATGTCATGCTAAAATATATCTAAGAGGATGCCTTGATTAGTGTCATGCCAAATATAACGAAGAGCATGCCTTAGTGTCATGCTAAAATATGACATAGAGGATGTCTAATGTTATGCTTATATAAAAGACATAATTTGTTTTAGTACACACACATATATATATATAGCTCGCTTTATTTGAAAGTTGAGGTATGACGCAGAGGTTGTTTTTGATAATGTAACATAAAATTAAGAACTCTGAAGTTAATACTAAGATATGATCTCGAGAGAAGTATGCTACAAATGTAAAATGATATATCGCGCCTTGAAATATATACAAACCACCCACTTACACGATACGACGCAGCTACTGTTATTCATGTGTTTCTTGAAAACATTCACTCCCACCCATAGTATAGTATAGTATAGTATAGTATAGTATAGTATAGTATAGTATAGTATAGTATAGTATAGTATAGTATAGTATAGTATAGTATATTATAGTATAGTATAGTATAGTGTAGTATAGTTTAGTTTGGTACAACAGTTTAGTACGGTATAGTGTAGTGTAGTGTAGTGTAACTTGGTACAGCACAGTGTAGTACAGTACAGTATAATATAGACAACGCTAATGTACGCTTTATAGTTAGTATTGTCATAATAGGTCTTTGAATGGCATTTAGAAATGACATACACAAGAACATGAATATATTATGGATAAGACAACTTCTTTAATATGAAACTGCACGACGTTTCGGAGTATACGCACTCCTGATGAAGGTGTATATCATACAACTGTATATACGAATATAAGTAGAAGTATGTGTGTTATCGAAAATTAATGTGTAAATAATGATAGACGTTCTTTTACAGTCATAATTCTATATCACTTGTGATATATGTGGACCGGTGATCGACATGAGTGCAACTGTGTCAGATATGCAGTAGCTGTAACCGGAGAGAAGCACCCAACTGCTGGCAACTAACAGCTCTCTAGTGATCTAGCTACTTCATTCAAGCATCAAACCAACCCTTAACCCGAGAACTCTACATTCATTGGATGAGAGAAACTTGCTCAAACAAACTGTACATTTTAATTTCTTACAAATGTATAAGTGTTGCATATTTTGTCAATAAAATGTCTCTTAGGCATATATCTGCATGTTTATCCGATAAATTTTAAATGATCTTTCACAAGTAAATATATAAATGAAAAATTAATGACATGGATATCTTATTTCAGTTAAAACGATTGGAACGAAGCTATTAATACTCTGATAAATAATCGACTTTTTTTTTTAATAATCTGTAAATTGACTCAAACTGTAAGTAAAGTTTCTGTTTGAATGATTTTACACCCTGACTATAACACATGCATTGCTAGGCCAAATTCTGAAAGATAGCATATTATAAAATCATATACGTCTAACGGATAACACACTTAACAACTTAACAGTAAATTAGATAGATGGAACGTTTATAACTGTACATAAGTACAATAGATCTACGAATAGTATACATATGTAACTGAAATATCTAGACGCACATAAGTACTGTGGATGAAAGTATCATTACATAACTATACATTATATACGTAAGTGTGATAGATTGCGTCTCACCCTAACTCCATTATTCCCTGTAGATTTGACTCGGTTACTGTCATCTCGGGTCGTCAAACACGCTGCACGAGAAGTGGGCGTCAGAGTGAAACGAGTCATTTAGGATGAAGGTAGTATATACATTGTACGAACGACTTTGCACACGACGTTGCACACGTTACAACGCTTCCCCACTTAATTGATGGGAAATAAACATGATATTCAGCAACAGTAGAAGGATCTCATTTGTGTGGACGGTATACTTGACTGTTATCTTTCCATCACTGCAATTTTAAGTATCAACAAGCACTGTATTCGTAACGTATGTGTTCATGAATAAAATGTATATTTCTATATACTATTCTCCTTTTGTTGATATTGTATTATGTTAATTAATAAAGGTGTTTATTTGGGTTATTAACTATATTGTTCTGATTATTACTATTGTAATTTGAATCGGGCATAATCAAGAAGATTTAATTTGTGTCTTTTGTACTGAGATATGCGTGTGCGAAAAGAATAAAGGTGATTACAGTTCGGTTACGCGATCTTAAATTAATCGGATATGAAATACCATGATGCCGATTGTTCTTTAAATGGGATACACCCGAGCGATCGACCTTTGTGATAGCAACCCTAACCACGGGCCTGTTCATAACATATTCAAGATTAATGTTTTAAAGATCTATGAGGAAATTACATATATCATAACAATGGTAATCTTGATGTGTAAAGTGACATATACATTTAAAAAAGATTCAACATTTTTTATATTTTTTTATATTTAAAAAAAATTATATGATAAATTAAAAAAAATTATATGATCATTGTATAATTTTATATGATAAAATATTAAAAAATTTGTATGATAATTTATTTTATTGTATGATCAATTTTAAATTTGTATGATAATTTTCTAAATTTGTATGATGTATTTTTCAGGTGATAAAGGCAATTACCACCTTGAAACCAATGTCGTCGTTCTGCAACGGAGTATTGTCATCAATACGATGCTTGGGCTGATACGGGCAGAGACTTTGTAGAGTCAATACCAACCAACTACAGCGTCAATAATCATTTCTACCGTGCGAGACAATCCATTCACCCAAATTTACCTTTACAAGACACACCATCACGGTCTCTGAATATCAGAAAACGCACTCAGGTGAACAGATAGCCTACTGTTGACCCATGGCGACGATGAGGACATGTGATGTCGTGTGCAATACAAGGAAAGTGCTAACACAGTGCCTGTTATTACATTACATGTATATATATATTTTGTTTGCATGAGAGTAAATATGGATGTGTAATAAAGATTACGTGTGATAGATGAACATATCCAGAACAAATTGTCAAGATGGAATATTTTTAAGCTTTTTACTGCTGAACAATTTAACATTAACCATACACTATTGCCAATTATGGTTGCAACCCTATCACTTCACGATTTCGCTAAGTATGCAAAGGAATTGTAGTTTTTTTTATCTTGATAACTACAATATTGCATGAGGAAGGCGTTCTCTAACACAATTTCATGTTCGAAACATCTTTCACACTACTTACGTAATTCATGTGCACTTGTTCACAAATAAAAGTGTCAACACATTCTCGACTGTAAACTGACTTTCTGGCCTGGTCAGCTGCAACATATAGTCAGATCATTGAAGTGAGACGTACTGTGTCAACCAGTCGCGCCATTGCTGCTGTCATGTAAGTGTAAGCATTTTTTTTTAAAAATGCCGAGAACTTAACACAATGTCCTTCCAAGAGAGAAGCCATCGACGTTATCCACCACAACTCTACCGCAAAGATAGGGACTGTTATTTACATTTCAATTTCTTGGCAAACTGTGAATACCATACCCCGTAAATCCTTGAATAATCGCCTGCCTTGAAATTGAATAATCGTCGGGTCTAAGCCCTCTTTGAAATTAATAATCGCTTGCCTTGAATACTCGCCTGGTTAAATTTAGCAAATGTAAAAAAAGCAATAGCTATATCTCTTTTTCAAAAGTAATTCCGGTGTAGGATTTAAAACGTACCCGCGTTGCAAACATACCCGGCGGGTACTTTTTCAACGTTGAATAATGACCCGGGGTCACTTTTCAACGCCTCGGGTCTTTTTTCAACGTTGAATAATTACCCGACTGCTGTTGAAAAATGACCCTTACACGGATAGAAAAGGTACCCTTGTTGAATAATTACCCTGAATGTTTCCAGTCTGTAACCGTTTTCGAAGAGAGACATTGACATTTCAGAAATGCGGTCTCCCAGTATACCTTCGCCCCTGTATATAATCATATAATATTGTTTAATATATTTGTAATATACATATAAATTATATAGTAAGAGGGGCAAATGTATAACGGGGGCGATGTACAAACAATGAAGGAATTATATTGTCGTTTTGACAACCTTTTACATTGACATTCATGGCATGACAATGACATTTTCATAGTGTACAAATGTTGGTTGCCAACATGATAATTAGCGTTGTTACTTTGACAATGAAAGTTGACATATCAGGTTCAAAAATAGTAAATTTACATTGTCTTTCACTATTATACCAATAACGTCTTTGAAAGGCACACATCGATTATATACCTTCATTACAGCTACATTTGATGACAAACTATGCGTGTTGCAAGTTCACAAGTGTTCATTGTCATTCCGACAACCTCAGGGTTGTCAAATCGTTGGCGCATGCGTCGTCGTTTCTCTATTTCCCTTCAAGGTCAACAGAAACGTAACGAACAAATCAATGGTGAATCAGAAGAAAATCGTTGTCAATGATCATAGATTAATATCCATTAGCAATAAGAAAGTTATTTATATTTGTTGTCATTTAAAGTCCCATGTCATATATATCGTTGCATTGTAAGCCTTTTTTAATTTGAAAATATGTATACCCAAATACTCTATATGCTTCATCGTGAATAAAAACATGAATATGAATTTTGTTCAGTTTGTTCCTCTATCTACTACTTCATCAAATGATTTGAGTATGCTTCTTCTGTGACCTTTATAATAATTAATTTCATAATATTTATGTCCACATTATGTATAAATGTGAACCTGTTTGATTAAACAGTATTTTATGACCAGAAAATGATATATATATATATATATATATATATATATATATATATATATATATATATATATATATATATATATATATATATATATATATATATATATATATATATATATATTATATAGCATACAATAAATTAGGATATATTGGGAAAAGGATTAGCAAACGAATAAATACATTTGTGGCAATAAATTAAAAATACTTAGAGCACAGTCAAATGCTTTCGTCCAATCATATGATTGTATTGTGGTCACGTGGAGTACATTTATATCCCGATAGATGTACACTTGTCTGGTTGCGTTCGGGTATCATGCTCATAAAACTGGTTCACAGACTTCCATAAAAACAACAAACAATGTCAACGGATTGTTTTATTTATGTGGATAATACACAATTAAACACTTATTAAATTGACAAATGATCTGCTGTGTTCCCTTTCCGAAAGGAAAAAAATCACTTGGTCTTCTATGTTCAGGCGCTTGAGATTCCTAAAAGAAGAATATAAGCATGTTGATAAAGCAAGTAATGTGGGGTCAATTGGATTTTTCAAGTGTTTTAAATTTTATCTCGAAAGTAAGAGAAACAGTGACACGCATCAACCAATGTTACCAATGTTTGAAAATATAATAGGTTGTTTATTTTCTGTTTTCCCCCAAGATATAAAAATAGTATTCAGAAGTTATAAAGAACGACATAAAAATGAGAAGAAAGTGACATAAAATTGTTTACCTTTTTGGAGTGTAAGAGGATGGATGCTGCAGGGTCGTTTCCCCGAAACCTTGTATTTTAACACAGCGTCCGAGCGAAGTCCAGTACGACGTTGCATACTAAATCTCTGCCCATAGACAGTTTGACCACGATTCCGTCGCTGCAGTAACCTGACATAATTTATATGCAATATAGATATGATGCACATTAGCATATTACCAACTCATACATTGATAAATAAAGTTTAACAAACAGCTTAACATGACGGGAAAATATTTGAAATACAAAAACAATAACTGTTATTAAATAAACCAATTTCATAAAAAAATTTATTGAATTTTTTAAATACACATTTTAAAAAGTAAGGATTAAAAAAGTAAAGTTACCTTTACTGAATGAATAGTGTACTTGTCCTTGGACTGTCCATGATGAAGCCATTGTGTGAACTGATTCATTCTTAACACCACTCAGTCTTTATATGCAATGACATGTATTAGTGCTCAATGTTTCTGAATAACGTGCTTAAAAATTCAACTACCTTAATTAGACACAATGGAACATGAGTAGAATAGTATTATATCATAGGTCTATTTTTGTATGATTTTCAATAGAGAATTACCGACTAAATATAAAATGTACAACATGTGATCCCTTTTGACTTGTATCACCTCGTGGAAGGAAAAAGGCAATCTATGACATCTTTGAATTCGACGAAAGTGGGAAAAGACGCAAGGTCAGCTTGCCAATGGTGCCTGAGTCTGTAGAAGTTAAGCCTGCTAAAGTTCAGCATGGGAAAGTTAAGCTTGAGAAGGAGTTACCTACACCCCAATCCGATTTGACACCTCAACTGGATCATGAAGTAAGATAATGATCAATAGAGAATCTCACCCAAGTGTGCTCTGATATCAAATATATCTACACGTCTTGATTAAAGAGTTTAAATTTTATTTTTTTTTATCAACGAGTGTTGATATATTTTATATCAGAAGACACTTAGGTGAGATTCTAATTATAATAAAAAATCATTAGTCATTCTGTTGTTGACGGTGGCAAGGCATTGTGCAAAATCTACTGTCAAATTATTTCCAAGGAGATATCGCTTGATCTTATCTACCGTGGAACACGGATTTGGATGATAATAGTGTTTTCATCAACCTCATCTCTTTTCAATTAAGCAACTTAAGAAATTAAAGTAAGGTAAAGTGGTTTATTATATGACGAGCAATGAAATACTGGGATTTATCAGTGAAATAAACTGTCTATCAAACTACAGTGAAAATAATTTATATTTTCACTGCGACCAGTGACTGATATAATATGACGTCATAAAACAATGGTCCCACGCGGCGTAATTGGCTTATGACGTCACAGTGTTGCTGTGGTGACGGGTTGTTCCTAGCGGCTGCTCGGCGTGAAAACGACCGTTTTCGGACGTAATTACAAGGATAACATCATAAAATAAATAGAATATCCGTCAATTCTTGACAAATACCATGTTTATCTCATCTCATGAGGTAGAAAAGTTAGATATTTTCACTCGTGGCTGCGCCATTCGTGAAAATTTAACCTTTCTACCTCACTGAATGAGATAAACATGGTATTAGTCAAGAGAAGACAGATATCCTCTATAAGACGTTGAAATTGCTTTAAAATTAATGTTCTGATTTGCTGCTGATTCTTGATAAACGTGTGAATCAAATCTCATTATTAAAATTTATTTCTTATTTGGACAAATCATTCTGAAATATTTCTTATTTGGACAAATCATTCTGAAATATTTCTTATATGTAAAATCACAGGGTATTATATATGCTTGTTTTATTTGTATTTAGATCACTCAATCAACCTATCAGGGGGAAAAAAAGAAACTGGTGCATTCCTGGAAAGATGACTTTGAAAGCTTCAAAAGAATTTTCTTTGAAGAACAGTCCCCATCAAAGTCAATGTGTGACAATTGTGGTTTGGTTGAGGAAGACATCATTGTCTGTAGGGATTGCACCCCTATTTCACATACATGCACTGCTTGCTTTGATACCATCCATCAACATGCAACATTGCACAATGCTTTGAAATGGAATGATATATACCAAATATGATTAATGACATAATGAGCATAACATATCATTCATATAACTGTGTCATTATAACTTTTTTTTTAAAAATAAGTTGAGGTGTCAAAGAAAATTAATTTACCTACAATTCAGTATTAATCTTTTAGTAAGTGTATTAAATACATTTTAAAAAATGAGAGTTAATAATGTACTCTATAAAATAAATATATTAGTATACCTTCAAAGAAAGAAACATTCTAGATTTTGTGTTATGTTTGTGTGGCTACGACTTTTGATCATCATCTGTATGTCAAGTAGAAACCTCAGACTAAACTCATTGTTATATTTTGTAAATTTACGGTCATATTAGTGATAATGTCTATGTATGAAATAATGTATAATTTCTTTTGTAACTGGTGTTTGACCTATTCTTGAATAAATTACCGTAACTGTAAGTTTATGAAGCTTGTTTAAAGTCTAGTATAGTAAGCTTCAGTAGTGACATTGATAATTCTTTGGTTAATAGTATGGAGACCTTTACCGGATCGTGACTGGAGAATGTTTCGAGGCTTACCGTCACTTTAGGTTCACGACAAGGAACCTTGGGACTCTGATAGAAGAATATGATGACGAAACGACGTGCCCAACTTGCCAGTCAAAAGATGTGAGAATATCTTTGATACAATAGAACTTGTTTGCCTTTGCACAAACATGTCATTTCATCTAAGCATGACTGAATCTTGCTCCAGATAAATACTGTTTTATAGAAATTAGAATAGATAAGACTAAGAAAAGGGCTGAACTTTTATACTTGAGTTTTTGTTTTCAGAATGATGAAGCAAACGTCATATTTATACTCACTGGACCCATGTTTTGGTCTATGCCGTAGGAAAAAGGCTGGTTCTGCTGCAAAACCACCATACCGTCATGGACGTTTTTTTCTGCCACAAGAAACAGTGGACGAAACACAAACAATTAAGTGAGTGTCGGTACATGATAATTAGTTAATGGTCATTCCTGCCACCTGTAATTACATAAACACGCAAATTCCCATGACCACTGACGGGGTGACGTTCTCTGCTTTATGCACATTATGTAAGACCTGGGACTTTCTAATACACAGCACACTTAAATACAGTTAAAATCGTTATATTATCGCTTTAAATTAAGTTCGTTACTTCCTTTGTCACAATCACTCCATGTTTTTCTTGGAATATGTTTATATCGAATGAAATGCGATGTTTATTCAATATTTCAGTATGCATATGATACACATAAGAGGTCTATCACTAGTTAATAACTGTCAAAGCTATGAACATATGTTAGGTCTCACATAGAATGCACCACCATCAGCTTAGTTGTGATATCCATAGGTTTGGACATATTTGAAACAATCAGCCTTTGATGTCCAATTGAAAGTGTTAAACCTTTCAGAAAAGCCAAGACGTCATACCTTATTAGGCTATAAGCCGCCAATAAATAGTTTCCAGTCACCAAAGTCAATCTCTTAAAAGTCAGCAAATCCTACATGGATAATATTATGCATATTATAACTGTTGGCCTGCAAGAAAAACAAAAGAAATTCATTATCTGATATGTTAAAGTTACATAATTTACGTTTATTAAGTCCCACCTAAACATTCTCAATAACTTTACCAAGCGCTATTAGTTCATGGTCGAGAATGTCATCTAATCGCAGATACATTTGCAGTGTAATGCACACAGATCGGAAACAAATAAGTGCTCATGTTGTCACTCTATCGAAGTGTGACTACATTGGCGTTCTCGTAACACCTAGCTGCTGGGTCAGTGGCGTTGAACCGGTAATTAACTACCAGTTGGCCTTAATGAGTTGACCGAAAACACATGTTACGTAATACCGAGAGGGACGCAGTAGGGTATTCTGAGAGTCAATACACAAGTCTGATATATCACTTAAAACGCAGTTGCATGATTAAATTGCAATTGTTCTATCGTTATATACCTGTAACCTGCATTCAGGTGTGTATAAATAATCAGTCATGGTGACTGATGTAATGTGGGCAATAGTGTAGTCAAATGACCTAACACATACTGTCTGAAACATCCACCTTTAGCCAGACATTAGTGTTTAACTTTTTAAAAAAGTCATTAGATAGAAACTTCATCAACGCAAATAATATTTCAAGAGTCAACATTTCGCAAAGGTGAATATTTTATAGGAGAGTATATTGTTGAAACGTCTTTTTAAAAAAAATACTACATATCTATAATCTCCATATATGTTTAAGGGGAAGGACACTTTTCAAAGTCAATATTTTATTTGAGTTAAACTTTCAAAAAAGTCAATAAATATTTTCAAAGTCATCATTTCACCAATGTCAATATCTAATCAAAGTCAACATTTCAACAAATTCAAAAAATCTTTTTCAAATTCAACATTTTATTTAAGTTAAACCTTCACAAAAGTCAATAAACATTTCCAAAGTCAACATTTCATCAAAGTCAATACCTGATCAAAGTCAATATTTCACTTAATGCAAAATATTTTTTTCAAAAGCAATATGTGATCAAAGTCAACATTTTATATAAGTTATATAAGTCAATATGTGATCAAAGTCAACATTTCAACAAATTCAATTTTTTTTTTCAAAGTCAACATTTGATTTAATTTAAACTTTCACAAAAGTCAATAAATATTTTAAAAGTCAACATTTCACAAAAAATAAATACTTGATCAAAGTCAACATTTTATTTAAGTTAAACTTTCAAAAAAGTCAATAAATATTTTCAAAGTCATCATTTCACCAATGTCAATACCTAATCAAAGTCAACATTTCAACAAATTCAAAAAATCTTTTTCAAAGTCAACATTTTATTTAAGTTAAACCTTCACAAAAGTCAATAAACATTTCCAAAGTCAACATTTCATCAAAGTCAATACCTGATCAAAGTCAATATTTCACTTAATGCAAAATATCTTTTTCAAAAGCAACATGTCACCAAAGTCAACATTTTATATAAGTTATATAAGTCAATATGTGATCAAAGTCAACATTTCAACAAATTCAAACAATCTTTTTCAAAGTCAACATTTTATTTAAGTTAAACTTTCACAAAAGTCAATAAATATTTCCAAAGTCAACATTTCATCAAAGTCATATTGATCAAAGTCAATATTTCACTTAATGCAAACAAATCTTTTTCAAAGTCAACATTTGATTTAATTTAAACTTTCACAAAAGTCAATAAATATTTTAAAAGTCAACATTTCACCAAATAAATACTTGATCAAAGTCAACATTTTATTTAAGTTAAACGTTCACAAAAGTCAATAAATATTTCCAAAGTCAACAATTCACATAACTCAAAATATATTTTAAAAGTCAACATAACATCAAATTCAATATTTTATCAAAGTAAAACTTCCACCAAAGTCAAAAAAATCCAAAATCAATATTTCAACCAACTCAATATATATTATTAAAATAAACATTTCATTGAAAACTTCACCAAAGTCAATAAAATAGAATTATAATATTTCATAAATTCATTATTATCAAAACTGCCTTCAATGACTAATCCTACCACCATTTTCCATATTGGAAAAAAAAATTCCATTGGAAAAATTGTTTTCCATTGGAAACATTTAAAAAATATTCCATTGGAATATTTTTTCAAAAATTGAAAAAAATAATTTTAACCTGAAAATTTCCAGAGAACTCATGCAGGGCATTTAAATAATGAAATTTGTTTGTAAAATATTTTTAGTCGCGACATGTTTATTGTCGCGACAAACTTCGGACTCGACCGGATTTCCAAAGATAAACCGGAGAGCATTGAAACCTACCACTTTGTAAGGTCGAGCTCCTTGAAAGATATTGTCGGAAGATATTGTCATAGCTCTGAGACACTTGACCCGCTGGTATCCACATCATCTTCACCTCGGTTCGTTTAAAAGGATATTTCGCCTTCTTGGTGGACAGAGGCGTATTGTGACCCCGTATGACTCCGGGATTAACTTTGACCATCATGACCTTCAAAACGATGTCCTCTATATTTATGGCTTGGTAGTCATGAGAGATAATTTGGGAGATGATCTATAGAGCTTGACTTGCACATTTACTTGATTCAGGATGTATCTATCGTGCATCAGCACACCTGCCATGTCAAAGCTTTTATTGTTGCCCGCTATCTTCCATCTTTCGAAGAGACCGAGGTTGTCTCCATTTGGGTCGGTGACGTCCATCTCCCCTTCTGTGTCCTTATAGAAGAGCTGAGCGGTCATCTTGGATTTGGCATTCACGTCGTTAGTGTTGAGTATGGTCTGTACGGGTAGTGACTGTTAGTCGAGGTTATTTGTTTTCCTTGCAGCTTTACATCCACTTGGCTGAACATCAAGTGCATCAATAAGTTTACAGGAGCACACTTGTCCATGCCCGTTATATAAGTTCGGTCTTGTTTCATAATCCTACATTTCATGTATATCACGGATCTACGTAGATCTATATATTCCAAACCTTTATGTGTGCTAACGTTGAACTCTAAGGGGTTTAGGCCTTCCACGGGTACTCGAGTACTCGAGCACGAGTCGGGTTTAGCTGGACTCGAGTCCATTTTCTGGGACTCGAGGACTCAGTAAAATATCACTTTAATTTCACATTAATTTTAGTCACCTTGTGCAAGTTATATACATTGAATATGTCGTGCCTGAAAAGATTGAACAACAACTGCAGTGGATCCCTGAGGGACAAGTTCTATACCACGTAATACAAGTGAACTGTGACACCAGCCCTGGTCGCATCGGCTACTATCATTATCAACGTGATTGTAATAAATTGAAATTCTCATTTGGTGTGAAAGTTATAAATATAAGTTATAAGTATTGATCCCAACGAACTTCTCGTTGTTGTCTTCTCCACTCATTGTCTAATTGTCCATTTCTCACTCGTTGAATGATCACTAACATGGGTTTTCTCAGTAAGTGGAGGAAATGCAATTACAACTCATTTATATTCTTTTCCCGATATATTGTTTTCATTGTCTAAGCTTCAACGAGTTGGTATCAATCTCAAACCAGACCACCAATTCACTTATCTTCTTTTCTAAGGCTGTTTTAATTATCTTTTCTAAACTTGTCCCATTGTCAATCAAATTTTGAATATATTCAACCATGCTATTATGTGTAGATCCATGTTCCAACAAAAATAAATGCTTTAAAAATTTGGCATGGATATTCATAAAAAAAAAACCTCGTCTCTGAGTTTCCTTTTTGCTTTGACCTCAGCAGCTTTTTCTGACAAGCCTTCCTGTATGTACTTGTCATATTTTACCCTCCATTGGGAACCTTTGTCTTTTCGGACTTTTCCTGTCAGCATCATGAAATACCTTACTTAATTGTTGTTAGGCTCCACAATGTTGTTCATTTTACTCAGTTTGTTAACGACAGGTTCATGGTCATCAATTTCCAATTTCCGTTTGTTCAAAGATTTGCCTTCATGTCTCTGTAGATTGTGTACGTCGCCGAACACAAGACCGCAGTCATCACAGGACTGCATATCTTCTTCTTGTTCTCCTCCCGACGACCACTGAAGTTGAAAATGAGAGGCGTCTTCTGCGCTCTCGTCTTTTTCACCAGTGTTGTTTAGTGTTTGGGCAAAGGCGATCCTCTTCTGCCGTGAACGTCTTCAAATACCAAAAAATAGATGAACATAAGGAACCGATGTGACTTCTGTATTCTTGTTCATGGATATGTCCGGGTTTCCTGGGTACATTTGCCTGGCAAGGGTTATGACTATTTGTTTGTCAATTGGATTTTTGAAAATTATCATATAATGAGGGTTTTAACGCTGAGTAGGATCTCTCCCATAATATAAGTTTTGATTGATAGCAATGACGGAGAGATTCCTATGATGACTACCTTCTGTAAATAAATCGTTGATTCGTTGATCTTTACTGGCACTGGACATCAGATCGTCTAGCATGATAAGGTTTCTCATTTTGATGTTCAGAAATTTTGTTTGGTCCAAAACCAACGGGTATCCCTTGAATAAATTTTACCCGAGGATTAGTAACCGACCTTTGAATTTCCACGTAAAGAGGTTGCCAAAGTGTATACAACCATAGAATACTTATATATGATGCAATGGCTCAATAACATTTTGAGACTTAAGACATTCAACAGGAATGCAATCAATACCAAGGGCCTTATTGTTGTGGTTTCTATCAACAGCAGTCGTAACCTCAAATAGATTAATTTGAGCATCAAATACCACATACAAACCATGAGAATCATCATTATCACATCTTGTACGGACACTTCGATAATCCCCACTACATTTCAACAAATCACAATAAGAATTCCTCCATTTAAATCTAAGACATCCGCCTACTTGTCAGACACACTTCCATCTGCCATATGCACTTTCATAGGGATCTGATTTCTTCTTTCATCCCCTACACCAATCTAAATTTTGTTTACTACAAGATGACAATGCACGTGCTCATAAAGCCTGGGCAGATATGGCGATTTTTGGCCTGTAGCTGATGTTATTAAGATTACATACAGCACTAATTGATTAAGACACATTTCTTTGTGTTTTTTTTTATTTTTAGCAATCTTTCGGTCTCAAACTCAAAATCGTTTTCCGCTTTCCAAGTTTGAGATTGTTAACATTTTTGGCGATAGTGTAACATGTTGTAGACAAGACGCCTTTTCTTCGCCGGTTCCTGACGTATGTATCCCTTCCCTGCCGAACGGAATGGTTTAGACATTAACGACCCAGTTCGATTCCAAATTTCTATTTTCAACATGGAAATTGGTTTCAAAATGCGCTTAGAGTCTTGCAACTTTAACATTATGTTTTTCCTTAGCTAACTCCTAGTACTTGTTTCACGATGACCTTCAAAGCCGAGTTACTTTTTTTTAAATTAAAGAAACCTATTTCAAGTGAACATAACGCAGAAACATGGACTCACAAATGCATGATTTTTTTCAGGGTTACCATAAAACTTTACTGTGAATAAAATCTGAATCAATAATAACATCGATCGCGAACAGCAATTTCCGGTGACAATTAAGGATGGAAGTTGACAGAAAATAAGATTTCCGATCGTTAACATTGGGAAAACTTTCAAAATCTACATACAGACAATGCAAATACAAGCATGACTTACATGTATGTTGTCGATCTTGTACCGATATCAGAATATGATCATGACCAGAACATGATTGGCGTGAAAATAACTATATGACTGTTGATAGAAATAAGTCTAAAGTTATAAACTTCAGGAGATGTCAACGGTTTGAGAGGCAATTTAGATATTGGTGTGATGGAAAGACTGGGATATATACAATATATCAACTTCTTTATTTTACATTGGCGACATTTCCGTATGTTATGGATGATTGACAATGGTATAAGGACCTACATCGAAACGTCTCCATTGTGAAATAAAGAAGTTGATCATCCATAAAATATCCTTGGTTTTTGTCTACACCGGCATTCAGATATTGAAGAGCACTATAACTACCTCGGTATGTTGCTGACATAACACCTGAGTGTATTTGAGCTCATAGTTTGTTTACCAATCCAATTCTTCATGAAATAAAATATGTTTAAACCACCTGAGTTATACAACCATTGCGAGAGCATTTGTCTGTCATCCAGACCCTAGAGCAAAATATTCAATTGACGACCAGCATAGTCTAGAAAATTAGAGCAAGTCAAGATCACTAAACTTTAGGAAAATAGAAGTATATTTAGGGCTCCATTTTGTATAACTATTTGAATTGTTTGTCAAATGTTGTTGGTTAGAAAATAATTCTGAATTCTAAGTAAATGTTAGTCGACGAGAGCATCTGTCAACTTAATCACTTATGGTACGTTATTACCCTGAAGGAATTGTACTTTCGGTGCCGCTACTTTGCGCTCCGCGCGACCATATAGGTCCGTACATTCTGTGTTCAGGTACCCATTTAAACAGCTAGGTGGACTCAGTGCAATGTGGATGAAGTGCCTTGCCCATGAACGCAACACAGTATGATACCCAGGTCACAAAGTTTTGGTGTCTCCAACGGGTTTCGAACCCGGGCCTTTGGGGTGAGAGGCCAGCATGCACCACTGTGCTCCATGGCGTATGGCGTATGACGTATGGCGGAGAGGAAGTGTATCACGTATATACATGAGACTACGTAATCTACAGTCTAATCACACACAGGGTCTATCTTTGGTTCCTCTATTGGAGTTTGAGGGGTAGAAACAATCAGACTTTTAGTATTTGTAAGAATTTCAAGAAGCTTAATATGCAGCATTCTATATATACCTCTGTAGAACCGCTACAATAGTCGCCACGTCAACAGTGTTTTACTACACTCCTTGGACTACAGAAAATCGGATGGAACACGACAATGCAGCAGAAATGGCCGTGGTAGAAACAGACTATACACCATCTTCAAAAACAATTTTGAATGTGAAATATATGTTTTAGAAACGCCCTTGCAGAGTTCAGAGGTGGAATGGTCCCTTTAAGAGTGTAGACTGATAGGTACAGCGACCTTTGGACGAGAGGACATGCCCATTCTGCGATGACCAAACAGAAGATGAGATTCATGATGTTACTGCATGTCCACAATACCAATCAACAGACAAAAGGGGCTTTGAGGAAATTTGAAGATACTAATAAAGTAAGTCTCATACATACGCTATATATAGCTGCTCCAAATGTTTTACCTGTTTATTTTTTTTTATTATTAATGTGTAAACATATTCAATATTGATATGTTGAGACTTGATAGGTGGGACTTGAATAAAATATATCTGTGTGTAACAACGCCGGGCTGCTTGACCAACCGTGACCTACCTGCATTTAGAGAGGTAACCTCCCATAACCCAGACGTCCCATAACTCAGACGCGTTAAAACAACATCCGTTATGGTTGGTGGCACTGAAGATGACTACATTGTTACCTTTCCCAACTAATGGACTGGCCCAAAGAATAAGAATTAACATTTATAGAGAATGAGTTTATTCTTGATAAATGAACATAAAATGATAAATAAAATTTATCCATTAATAAAATTATGTGTAATATACTACTCTTTAGCACAAAATATACATTCAGTATATTTTTCAACATAAAAATGTGTTTCCATAATTGAAAATTATATGACTCTATTTATCAATAAAATTCTGTATATTTTAAAATGTACTACATTTTAACACAAAATACACATTCAGTATTCAGTTCAGAGGTGTGTCAAAAACAGCCCCCAAAACAAAGACGGGGAACATTAATTAACCGACGTAATCCCATGTCACCTTGAACTTCTTCAATGAATATACTAATCAATCTAGTGTAGTTGCGTTTATTTTCAAGATTTGGAGATACTGTTTTCATTGTATGCAATTCTTTTAAAAACGCAAACGTTGCTCATCCGTAACAGTTGCGTCATCTCTGATTGGTGTAAATCTACTTCTTTTAGAGACCATACAATACATGTCCTTCATAAATTATATTTTGACGAAAAGTTTTCTTTCGGGATGGCATCTCAACAGTTATGTCTCTTACACAACAAAGTATTGTTCTCTAAGTTTATCACCCCTGAAACCTTGGTCCATATTTTCGAAGCTGAGTGCTAAGTCTTAAGCCAATGTTAATGTATGGCACTTACGACTATCTTAGCGCTAACAGAGCTTCGGAAATACGGGTCCAGGCTACGCTTCACTTTGATACCCCGTGTTAGAAGTCTCGTGTGTGTTAGTTATAGTCAAAGTGTTCATTATTGACCTGCACCGTTGATCGATAACTGCCTCGTTGTGTCTACAGTATTCTAGTTGGTTATACATGGAAGAAGACATCCTATCTGATTAAGATTGTATGTCTCTCGACAGGTATACGCTTATGCATACTATAGTATTTTAATATGTTAAGACACTTAAATAAAACATGGATAATAGTTTCCCGAAATTTGAACTTAAAGAACTTTTTTTATAAACGGAAAAAGCATGTGTGACTATGGGATCTGCAATTGAAATATCTATATTGATATATTTTATTGAATAAATAAAAACGTGAAATCGAATAAGATAAATAAACGAAATAAGGACCAAAATGTATTGTATTGTAATTTACTAAATCACTTTATACTGATATGTTTATAAACTCAATTATCTTTACTTGTTTTTAGTTTCTCATACATACCAATATATGATACTTCATCATATTTCCTTAGGTTATAAATGTGTATAGTTTTTGAATGCTACTGAAATAAAACTCCTGCTAACGTTTCTGTCTGTGATCTGCAAATATCTGACAGATTGCGTATAATCATATTGTAATACCGTCGAAGATGAAGAACAATAAACGATGCCCCGTTTTATACCATATTTATATAACGTCAGTGGTTTGGAAATACTTGCCATTTACCGTAGATAGTGAAGAAATATAACGTGGTTATATTTGGGATAACAATACCTTCGATAGTACAAATTCTTGTACTTTTTCGGGACGAGTCCGAAGCTGGATGTTATATTTCTTCACTATCTAAATGGCAAGTATTTCTTATGCATTCAGCCTAGGGAGCTGCGCCAGTTTACGTCTATCAAAGAGGTATTGAATGTAAAAAAATTAGCTTAACTCGATTGTTGGACCTTACTCTGAGGGCGTGGGTTCGAATCCCGCATGGGACTCGGCCCGAAAAAGTACAAGAATTTGTACTATCGAAGGTAGTGTTATCCCAAATATAACCATGTTATATGTCAGTGGTTTGGTATTTAAATCGTAAAAGCAACGATCCTGATATTCTTCACGGATTTTAAAGGAAACGGGACCGAGTTTAGTATGTACTATACTCTGATGTAAATCATGCTAAACTTCAAGACAATCGCTGATATGATGCTCGTTTGTGAATAGGCCACATACATATTGTGGTCGCATTGATTTCATTGTGCCATTAAATATCAAGCCTTATCATTACAATATCATTAAACAATGTTGATTTATCATTTCCCAGTGGACGATACTGCAGTGTAGTGTTTATACGGCAACATGAAACTAGTGTATTACCGCGAAAAGTATTACGTCAAAATACTGTGCAGTTTTGACGTCAATGATACATCATGAGCGGAAGTTTTAGTTTCAGTACAATGTCAGCAATTTCGTTTCATTAATGAGCGAAAGTAATTAACCAAATACTAATACCCTGCCATATAAAACCATTTCATCAAACTCGTTAATGAGTTGGTATAAAACTCGCATAAACAGGATGTTGTTTAGTATCCTCTCTGTATCAAACGAGTGAGTAAAAAGTGATTGTTACTGATATAGGGTTTCTGACTGGCTGGTGTCGTATCCCAAGTGTTATTGGTGTGGTGAAAACATGATAACATGTCTTTTAAAAATGAAAAGGCGATTATTCTAAAAATGGAAATCTTCGAATATAAACATGATACTGTAAGACTGGATGTCTTCCATAGAACAAAAGAGATGATATGTGTTACATGTGACAAATTAAGCAATAGATAATAAATACTAATATTATACTAGTGGAGACATCATTCTGAAGAGGAATTCTCTTTAAGTTAGGAGAGGACTTATCATGTAATCCACAATAAACAAAACAAGGATGCCTGTGTAACATTTATGATACATGTGTATATCAATAAACACGAGTATGTGTTACAATGCATCAAGGTTAACGAGTTCTCTGGCTACACCTACCACTTCGCTTTGCCACCTGCACCTGACCATTATGTAATATGCAGTTCTGAGTGGGGCGTAGCATAATATTTATGTTTATATTTACATTTAAATCAATCAATTACTACTACTAGGGAATGGACTAAAATAAAATGACGCCATTTTCATCACATCCCGGCACAAAGCAAATTTAGTTTCAAATTTAATACTCCATCATACATAAACTTCTCCCTTTGAACGATCTTCTATTCAAAATGAAACTGAAAGAAACAAACAAATGTACATTCTGTAACGTATCTTTGGAAACTATAGCTCACATATTCTATGATTTTCCGATTGTGAATTACATCTGGGATAAAATCAAAACATGGAAAGAGCAAAAAACAGATTCAAAATTTAACCTATCAAAGCGCAATATATGCCTCGGATATCATAAAAGGCAAATATGATTCTAAACCTAATTATAACAACAGTCAAGTATAATATGTGGGTCATTCTCCAGAAATGACGTTTTTTTCAGATCGTTAAAATTACCAAACTTGGTCTTCAAATGTAGGTTTGTATTAACTCCAAAATATAACACAGATGTCTAAGTTTGACATTCAATCATTAGTATACCTGAATTCATAATTAATTTATTTATATAACAATGTATCTGCATCGAAAACAAATTTTGTTTTACTCCTGTTACCATAAAAGACTCACCATTAATTTAATTTGTATTTCTTTTACACACTTTAATTTCATTTAGACATATTTATTTTTAGTTGCCATACTCCAATTAATAGTATTTTAAACACCAAGTTTGGATGAATTAGTTTTGAAAGGTTTTTTGAAACCATATTTTTAAATAAGAATGCCGGTGAACCTTTAACAGTCTTTAAAACACATTATTACACTCACAAGGAATTTTTGCTACTGCATAAGCAATGATTGATGTACTAGATTTCGAAGAGAAAAGAGAAATGAATGAATTGAATGTCAACAAAGTGGTAGTTTTAAGAGAGGTAACAGGAGGGAAAATCAGAAACAGGAGGAAAAACAAGCATCAGGAGGGAAATTACTTGGATAGAATGTACCTACCAATGCCGTCGTAATAAAAGAACTTGACTAAACTAAAAAGATGAGAAAATTCTTTGATTAACTTGAACTTAAATGAACTATTCAGCATGAAGAATTTGGAAATATGTTTACTGTCCATACTTGTACACTGTCTGTCCCTATATCACCACTGTCTTTATTGAGCTGATAAACCCATTATCTGACTTACTGAATGAAGTTTGCCATCAACGCAAAATTTCACTACTGTTACCAATACATTCCCTCCTGTTACAGTACAACACCATCAGTCTTCTATTTATACAAACGACCATTGTGTGAAAGCAAACTGGCACATTTCTTCAAATATATAGCCTGATGTTTTCTTTTCTACCATAAATTTGACAAATTTACATATCATTTACTGAACGAATTTGTTTATCAAAGCATTATTTCCCTACTGTTACCAAATACATTCCCTTCTGTTACTATTCTTTGTGGTAACAGGAGGGAAGAATTCAACTATGTATTGGTCTACGAAACATTGGATGCTTCCTTAAAAGAAAATATACGTGGCATTTGATTGACAACAAGCACGTCATTATCTTCTGTAAATCTATTATGAAAATATGTGGTAATTATGCCAGAATTACATGTAACAGGAGGGACATGTTTAAGGAGTACACACATGATCTGACTTTCCTTTAGCTTGACTTTTCTTGACAAATTGCCTCCAGTGTTGTGACAGTTGTATCACTTATAGGACAGGAAGTTGTGATGGAATTGTGGGTAAAAGTTATTTAAAAGCTGGAATAGGGGAGTTATTGCACTATGTTGTTCTTGTAACAGGAGGGAACACGAAAACTGCAAACACAAAATATTTCTTTGTTTTCAAATTTTAAAACTTTATTAATACATTTCCAAATATAAATGGTTATATTCTTTTACAGTGACATAATTTATTTATAAAATTGATTTAATTTATCTAATGAATGAGATATTTAAAGAGAAATTGATAAAGTGCTATTTAACATTTTTCTTGACATACAAATGCACAGCAATATTTGGGCAATTTTGGGCACTGGATGAAGACAAATTATAAAAAAAATTATTGTTTGATCTGATGCTGTGATGTGATAGGTAATGATTAGTTAAATATATTTTGCATATAAACTTACTGATGAAACTTTTATATTGGCTGCAATTTCAAATGCACAATAAAAAGCCCATTTTGTGAGAATGACCCATATACATCCAAATTAAAAGGATCTTTACAGCAACTTCATACAATAAAACAAGATTTAAAACATGTCTACGAAATTGACAAACTCATATGTTACTCATATTTGCAATTATTCTAAATTCACTAAATCCGGGTCTGTATGCCATAATCTATTTACACGCTAAAACTCACTGCAACTTCTATGAATGTATGAACATGCCATGTTTGAAAAGAAATAGAGAACTCTAAATGAACTTGAATTCTAGTATTTTTGTTTTGCAGTTGTTCTGTACCAATAAATGTTTGCATTCCTATTGAAAACTTTTGTACTATGAATGTAATATGTTATATATGTCTATGTATCTGAAAAAGAAATAAAATTGTATTAACAAAATATAAAAAATAACATGTATGTCTTTATGGCATTTTTAACTAAGTCGATATGATACCAGCAGCATTACATTGGACATTTGATCATAGACATTTAAGAACTTTAAGACTTTAAATTGCTCTTCTGCAACACCCTTACTTTTGGAAGTAGGGAAATGTAGTTAGAAACTTAGACTCCATTCACCCAAAGATCATATTCCCGTAAGTTTAGCTTTATAGTAGTAATGGTTCTATAAAGGGGTAAACCACATTGAAGTTGCACCCCTGCCAAGCCCTTAATTTTGGTAATAAGCTAATGAAAATTACAAATCATAGTCACCATCCCACAAATATCATATTCTCAAAATGGGAGCCTTCCAGCTGGTTCGAAGGACTTCTGGCGGAAGTCGATGTCCTTTAAAAATTTTATTATGGACACCCGGTGTGTGAGGGGGGCAAATGAACAATGAAGAATTTTAAGTCGCCGAAAGGTTTCAATCAGAACGCCTGCCGCGACCATTTTGGCTTTGGGGGTGTAGTGGTCCTAGAGAGGAAGTCGAAAATGTGTACGACGGACGACGGACGGGCTAGGCGTCTCAGATCACGTCCCATGCCATAAGCCAACCTTTCAGGCCTAATTAGCCAAACATGTTTTCCGGCTAAGTAACCTATAAATTGCCCTTGGTATCAGGTGTGCTTTATCAGCCTTCACCAATTTATTAAATACCGGGTGTTGCTTGATTAACGTGCTTGTTTTAATTTTCCCAGCAAATTAAACATATTAAAGATAGAGCACTGGGCACGGGGTCACCAAATCTACAATTTTGAAACCCCATTGGCCAAGGAGTCTGCACACAACTTTTCAGCTCTCTAGCCCTTTTAGAACTGGAGCAGAAGATGAAAATAGGCTTTGAAGGATGTAACCCCTGTGACCCTATTTGGGGTCACGGGATCACCAAATCTTCAATTTAGAATCCCCATTGGCCAAGGAGTCAGCACACAACTTTTCAGCTCTCTAGACCGTCTATGGGCAATGTTTGTAAAATTTGTCGTGTTTGTGAATCCATTTCAGTAAATATGACGATACAAATAGTTAAGTTGGATATATCAGCATACTATCAGTTGTAATTTATATCAGTATATTTCTAAAATTGCTCGTCAATATCAAGGAATAACTAGGATTGACGCGTCAATACTGCAGGTCTTCAAGACTTCCGCTTAAACCTTTGGGCATGGAACCTTTGTAAACAACGTTTTTGGGCTTTGTACTTGTCAATAATAACTACGGGAACGGTTTCGAAGCAATTTGTAAAAGCAGTACATTTTTTAAATTTTGGCTCAAAATTTGTTTGGCCTCAAAGCTTGATTTTTCGGTGTTACATGGCAGAAACATGGCAAGACAGGAAAAGACACTTTTGGAGTGTGTACCTCTCAATAAGAACTAAGGACACTGATTTGAATTTTTTTTAACACCAGGAAAAAAAACGCGTTTTGCTCCGATTCGGCTCAAACCTTGATTTTTCTGATCCTTGCAGGATTTGAAAGTTGAGAAATCCAGGTTGCGCTTTGGACTCTAAAAAAAAAAAAAAAAAAAAAAAAGTAAAAAGACCACCATATATGTATGGCATTGATTCAGACAGGCAGGCTTTACTTGGTTGTTTCCTTGTGTCTATTGATTGAATCAGTTCGTCAGCTTTTATATGAGCTATCAAAGGTGATTCTATCTTCAGTAGTTTTCGAACAAAAAATCTCCAAAGAAAATCCCCTGAAAATCGTCAAATGTGTTCATGTCGACATTCTGCTTTAAGGGTCAACTTTTACACGAATACATTCTGAAGTGGAATTGTTAAACCACAAACGATGAACAGATTGCAAAAAACCGAATTCGAATCGGAGTTTTCCTTAGCGAGTTATGTCCCTTTGAATGCCAGCCCTAAAAATCATTTTTTCAAAAAGTTCAATTTTCAAATTGCCGTAGCTCGTTAACCGTTAAAAATAGAGCAAGGGTTGGGGGGATTACTTTTTGCAGCACTATTTCAGCTTTCGAATGAGCTACTGCATGATGCTGTATGTATTGCCCTGATTTAGAAGAAGATTTTTGAAGACGCGTACCCTCAAAATCGCGAAAGTGCACAAAATTTTCAAAAAATCTATTGTTACGGCCTAATCGATGGGGAATGTTGTTGCCCACATTTTGGTGCAAGTTTTATGAAAATATCTTGATAAGTTTTCGAGCTATTAAGGTTTGAAGTTTCAACTTCAAGGGGAGATAACCCTAGAAAGAAGTCAAAAATCGGGCTCCGTCATGCACTGCGTTGGGACACAGGCTACAAACCCTGAAAATTTCATGCGGATCGTACGAACCGTTTTTTCGGAAAACGTGACACAAAATCTATGAAATAATAATAAGGAAAAACACGATAACAACAATAGGTCTTCAGACATTCGTCTTGAAGACCTAATTAATTGCATCGATGGTAGACTACTGGTGTAATTAATGTAATCGAAAATTTCTTATAATTGTCGACCAGATGTCATGTCATGTTAGCCGATATAATACGTAATACAACATTTTTCAAAGATGGACTGAGGATTCAACATGATGATATATGATCAAATGAAAATTTGGCTGACATTTAGTAAATTGGCCAGCTGTTGATTAGTGATATACGAGAAACATGTTCAGCCAGATGTATAACAAATGTTTCGTACTTGCAGCAAGTTCTATGTGACTGCTGAAAATCGGATAGGTAGGTTTTCTTCCGGACTGGTAATTTATTTCAGTTACCATGCAGTCCGGTTGTATGGCTTGGATTTTCGTGAGTTTTCTACACTGCATATATCACTGCTTAATGTATTATACCTGTGCGTTTAACATTTCAGTGTTATTACACACGTTGTATAATTGCAACTGACAGAAATATAATGTCATTAAGTTTAGCATCACAAATATATGATGCATATATTAGATATTGAAAAGTTTCGGACAAACTATTTCTAATATACTTATTTAATTATCGGTTTGAAATAGCTAACTAATTACTCATTTGATTTTCTAATATGCTTGAATGATACTGTTACTGAATATGGACACAATGAGCTACAAGGCTACTATACACATCTTAATGTGATGTTTGAAGGAGCGCATAAACGACTATATTTACCTCTTAAAGATAGGGTTCTATCGCTGAATCGCCGCCATCTTGCTTTTTTGCATTACATGATTAAAAACTGCCTTATTTTCACTAATTTTATTTTTAAAAATAATAAAACATACGTATTTATAGACTAGTTACAAAGTAACAAATACATCGTCATTTATATAATCAACAATGTCTGTTTTTGCCATAACAAAAGCTTTCCACACTCGTTGCACCGATGAATGGCTTCACTTCTCATAATTTTTATTTTTAAATTAATTTGCACTAGCCGTTATCAAATTTTCAACAAAAAAGTTTAAATATTACCTTTTGTAATATGTTTCACATGATTGTGCCAAAAGCATGTATTAATAACATATATATGTAATGTCCTCTTGAATTTCGTTTTTACAAAAAATACCCCGATACAGCCCTCTTCCGGTCTGCAGGAACGGACGTGCTTCGGTTTTGTATACTTCTACAACTTCCAGGCTGTTGTTTGATGGGAAATCACTATTTTTCCCAACAAAAAAAAAGTAAGAAAGTCCTACCGCCCTCATCACTTTTGAAAAAAAAATCTGCCCGAGAAACATTTTGACTTTTTTTTATGCAGCATTAGGTTCCTATTTGCTGTACATAGAAATGAATGGATTAAATAGCATTGGAAAAGATATTCCATTATCCAAATTTAATCAAATATATTTAAGGTAAGTACATTCTATGTTTTTAATGATATTCTCTTCCCAGGGAGGTTACTCCACTCAGTCTTCCACCCGAACCACTGTTGCATATAGAGCATATTTCACGTCTCAAAAAAACCCTGGCGTTTTTATGACACTGTTAGGTATATATGTTTATCCATTAAAACATCTTTTAACATCAACGACCGACTTCTGTCTTGTAAGAGATATGTGCGTATCACACAGATGAAACAACTCTGACTGTTTGAAACTACTAGCACAACTAACTTTTGACGCAACCAATCAGGACTCTAGAAATTGCCCAATATGCAACAGAGGTTACGTCTGTTTGTTATTTTTCTTGTTTTATTAAAATATATTGAAAACATTATTTTCATCCAACAAAACCCCTGTTATCATTACTAAAAGTATGTCTTCGCCTCAATATACCATCGTATATTCATGTCATCTTATATCAGGAATATTCATAATTTATTTTGGACATAAACACAATTTTCTATGAGAAATCATGCATACCGTTGGAAAAGCAGAATATATAACGTGTATTAGTGGCATCTGTTGACGGTTATTGATTGATTAGAATTATGTCAGACATGTAATAGCATAGATGGTAACTACATAGCATAGATGGTAACTACAAGATAAATCGACCTTGATACAATGTCACTAAAATCAGATTTAACTTTGTATGTTAAACATTTCTTTGGTTCGAATTCACTCTAAGGAGTGGGTATTTAAACATAAAATACTGCAAGCGGAAAAAGGACGATTTTGAATGTCAGTGATGAGGATATATATAGACGTATAACCAATGTTATTCATCAGGATATGACACTTGCTATTGATTGAACTCACGATTTTAAAAGTTAATTTTTTTTTTTACAAATTGTCTGGCTTATAAAGAGCCATTTTGTATGGTATGTTTCTCATGAAAAATAACTTTATGAATATATATGATACGAGGGGCGTTCAATAAAAATTTCCCTGATATACTTCTACTTGACTGAAAGAAACGAAACTTGGTACACTTGTTAGTCGTTCTCTACATACAGTATGACACATTTCTCCCAACGCTTGCTGCAGCCTTCTAGGTCTTTCTTGTAAAAGTCAGGACTTGACCTCATTTGAGGGTTTCATCAACAGGGAAACGAGTGTCTTTCACAATTGAATTCATGTTTGGGAAGAGGAAGAAATCAGATGTTGCAAGGTCAGGAAAATATGGTGGGTGAGGAAGTATTTCATAGCTGCAGGTCTGCGCTACCTCTGAGGTTCACGTGAGTTGTGGACAGGAGCATTGTCCTGAAGCAGGCGGACACCTTTAGTGATAGCACGGTTTTGATAGCTTTCCGCAATTTTTCAGCAAACTAGCGTAGTATGCCCCATTGATTGTGATAATCCTTTCCAAAATATCCATCAAGATAACACCATGCTGATCCCAAAATACGGTGAGCATAACCTTGCCTACCGAGAGCTGGACCCATTCCTTTTTAGGGGGTGGTGACTGAAGATGCTTCCACTGCTTTGACTTTTTACTTTTCAGGGCCAAAGTGATGGACCCATGTTTCATCCTGTGTGATTAGTCTGTCGAAAAAGTTTTCCTGGTTTTCTTGGCACATTGCTAAAAGAGCTTTTGAGCAGTCGACTCCTGTTTTTGGAAAGGTGTGTGAAGTCGGGGTATCCACCGAGCTGACAATTGCAACTTGCGCATGTGAAAATGGTCATGAATGATTTTCTCCAAAGACCCCACACTTATCTTGACATCTTGAGCAAGTTGACGGATAGTAACTCTCGCCGTCGCTGTCAGTGTTTTCGAACATGGTTTGTTAATACTCTGCATTTCTGACATAGGCATGATGTTCTCAGCATTACCTCCCTTGTTGCTTGGTAGGGTCACGTGACGACGCAGACGACTTCCTAGTTATCGATGTGATGTTGAAAACGAAGGCAAAATATGGACTGCACGCTTTTCATGAAAAAGGGTTGAAATCAGTTAGAAAGTTACAGAAAACATCGGGGTTATCTCAAAGAATCATCATATAGACTTATTATTACATTTCAAGTTGCAGTGAGTTTTCAGCTCAAAATGTGATATATGTCCTTGCCGGAATCAAAGTGTTTGCTGTCTCTGATGGCGTCGATGAGATTGGAAAATTAAGTTTAATGCTGTTCTTTATAATTAAAGGTCGCATTGATAAGAGGAAGTACTATAAACTTTTACAAGTGGGCTTGCCGGATTTAAATACTGAATAAAGTGAGCATTTGTTTGTTGTACAACAAGACTATGACTGTGTTTGCACTTACGCGCACACCAAAACTTGAATTTCGTGAAATGACATGCAGAGTATAATTTTCTTGGCACTAGATCTGAACTCCATTGCAAAGGTTTGGCAAATCTTTGAGGACACATTTGAATAGTTAGAACAAAAATATATTGCAGATTAGAAACGAGCGAGTCATTAAAAGTCTATCAAGCTATCTGAGGAACTCAAAGACGATTTGGTTTATTCCATGTCTCGTCAGATAAAAAAGTGTTTGGAGCGAAATAGCGGCCTGACTGGCTATTGTTTTATTTTAAGCAATTTGTAAATAGATTAAGTGCCAATTTTTATAAATCAATGTCAAAAATTAAATTAAGGATACTATACTTCCTTTGTGTCGGACAACAGTTATGAGTGACATTTTTAGTTATAACTTAATTTTAATACATCCCAACTGCCCGCTGCTGCAATTAAACTTTCTCCCAAAATGGAATAAAAACGTGATTTCCATAAGAATTGTTTTTATTCATTTGAGTGCTGTAAATCCGTATATCCGTTTCCGCGTCATAAATTTGAAATGGTTGAAGCTATAGCAGGGGGATTTGATAAAACAAATGCAACGTGCCCCTTTGCAACGACGTACATTTTTACAATGGCAAAACTAAAACCACCAAGTTTGTCATATACAAGGGATCTATATAACCTATATGAATGTGTATGAAAAAGATCTAACATTTTTTTCACGAGGGTTCAAAGATTTCGCATACAAACTTTAAAAAAATTGTCTTGGCAAGTGTTTTACCTTTTCAACAATGCATATATCAATTTTATTTCGCAAACTGAAGAATTCATTTGTGTTAAAACCATCTACTTTTCTTCACTCATCCCAAATCCTTATGATTTAGGTGAAATATTATGGGTAGAAGTTCAGCTTCAGGGGGCAAAAAGAATGAGGATATGCTCTTTTTATAGACCATCATTAATTTATCCTACACTTAGATAAATCCCTACAATATATGACTGCATCTGAATATAAACATTTAATACTAGCGGGTGATTTTAATCTCCCACATATAAACTGGGACACCATCTCCACTGTGCCAGGACCAACCCATGGCAAGTCAAAACTCATAATGCACTATCAGGTACTTTACATAATCACTCTCTCACTGACGTGCAGACGAATCCAACAAGATTAGACCTGTATATCACCAGCAACCCATCACTAGTTAAGACAACCTTAACTATTCCAGGCATCTCCGACCATGAGACGGTTGTAGTTGATGAGGACATTAAACCAATAACTACCAAAGCCCAACAACATAACGTCCTACTCTATAGGAAAGCCGACTGGAACAAAATTAAAGACTCAACAATAAAAATGAGTAATTACATAAAAGAACAAACCGGTACAACTGAAGAACTCTGGCAAACTTTCAAGGAAGGAATAAACATTATCATTTAGGACAATATCCCGTCTAAGTTCCTTCTAAACCTAACCTACCTTGGCTAAAAAGAGAAGAGAAGAAAATGGTAATAAAAAAACATAAACTATACCATAAAGCTAGAAACAGTGGTGTAGAAGACTAGGATAAATATAAGACACAAAAGAAGAATACTCAGAAACTCCTACGACAATCAGAACAAAACTACTTAAAATAAACCTTAGAAACCAGCCTTAAGGATAATTACAGAAAAAAAATCATTTTGGAAATACATTAAAGCCAGAAAACAGGATAATAATGATGTAAGCCCTCTTAAAGAAGGCGGAACCCTTCACACTGATAGCACAGCTAAAGCAGAAATACTAAATAACACTTTCCTATTATGAATGATCTAACTATAGATGAAAGGGGAGTTGAAACCCTAATCCATTAACTTAAATCAAATAAAGCCAGTGGACCAGATAAACGTCCATATAGAGTGATACAACAGTGTTCCAAGGAATTAGCACCTGGTTTAACCCGTATCTTTTCCCAATGCTTATCTACAGGGGAAGTCCCGGAAAACTGGAGACAAGCAAATATCGCCCCTATCTTTAAGAATGGCAGTTGACAATTTGCCAGTAATTATCGACCAGTCTCACTAATCTCTGTGTGTGCAAAAATGATGGAACATATTATTTGTAGTCACTTAATGAAACATATTGAAAAGCATAATATCCTCACAAATTTACAGAATGGCTTTCGCTCTAAACATTCATGTGAATCACAACTCTTAATCACAACTCATGATATCATGGACATACATGATAACAAACAACAAATTGACTTGACATACATTTTATTAGACTTTAGTAAGGCGTTTGATACAGTCTCTCAAAAGAAACTATTATTGTATTATATAAACTTGAAAGCTATGGTGTTAATAACAAACTTTTAGAATGGATAAGCTCATTTCTAACTAGAAGAACCCAGTGTGTAGTTGTGGAGGGTAAATCATCATCATATGTGGGCGTAGAGTCAAGAGTGCCCCAAGCAACCTGCTTAGGACCAATTCTTTTCCTAATTCACATTAATGATTTACCCCTGCGAGTTGAATCAACAGTACGCTTATTCGCAGACGACTGCTTACTCTACAGAGCTACAAACTCTTTAGATTCCTAAGGCGCATTCTTAGCCAGTGCCCTAAATCTCTTGAGATCACAGCTATCAATCTCTCGTGCGGTCAGTTTTGGAATACTGCTGAACACAGGCTTGTACTATTTTACAAGATCGTTAATGAGCTAGTGGCCATACCAAAGGACCTCATATTAATACCTAATACTTCAAGAACAAGAAAACCCAATCCAAGAAACTATAAACAAATACAGTGCAATAGTGAAACATTCAGACAATCGTTCTTCCCAAGGACACTCAAAGACTGGAATATACTCTCGGAAGAAACTGTGGGTTCCACGTCGTGTGAGACTTTCACCCGATACCTAAGAGGTTAGCACGCATGCGCACCACCCAACCCCCCAGCATAATACATAGTACTGAGTGAGTCTGGGGTACTCCTACAGATAGTCTAAATCAGGGGCGGATACAGCTTTTTTGGAAAGAGGGGGTGCATCAAGACATCATTTAATCACATCACTAATGACATCTGTGATGTTAAAGAGCCATTGAGTTTATTGTTGGTGTCACATATATCCAACTTCATAAACGGTGTTATTTAATCGTGAAGTGATGACCTTTGATGGTACTTGTCAATTTAAAACTGATTCATTCAGTATATTGACAACATGAAGGTGAAAGTCGCGATTTATGATCGAAAACCGGGCAATGACGCGCGCCAATTGGTCAAACATAACTTTGGAAACTATCTAAAACACAAATGTACAGATGTGGGTTGGTAATGTTTAATAGATCGTACAACTACATTTGTTGTACTGTCCATAAATTTGGAGCGTATTATTCCGATTTCAGCACATGTAAAAGCTGTTTCTCTATTTCTATCTGGAACAAGTAAATATCATATATGGTGATAGGAAAATAATATGCAAGTCAAGTGACATTATTTGAACATTACCCAGCACATGAGGTCTTTTGGCACGTATGAAAGGCAGATAAAATATTACGAAAAATAGTCAATGGTTCCTTAATTCAGTTATCTTTTCAGAATCGTTTCACAAAGCCGTGAGCTGACAGTAAGCCCTGATCATGATAGTAAATGGTGGTTATTAAAAGGAGGCCCTGAAGTTTAGCGATGACACCTGCGAGTGAGAGAATTGTCGAGTCTTGTCCATATTATGTTGACGGCGATTTCAAAACTAATTTTGAATGTACAATGTATAAACTGTTGGTACAGTCAGTGAAGGCGGATAATGCTTGACTCCGAGAGTGGATCCCGATATACATTGTATACAACGGAAACAGTTGTACTGTTTCAGAATATGGTAATTCTAAATGCATTTTTTCCGGGTTGTGCGTTGATGGATGCACGTAACACATGATTGTTGTTCACTCCAACCGTGTTTTCCTTTTTTACTTAATAAAAAATATTCATCACCTTTTCCTTCTTTTTTTCGAAATGCAAGCAATTTGTACAATCGAAACCATAGAAGTGTGACTTGTTATCTTTTACTTAAAATTCACGTTTACTTATTTAAATTAAAATGTTTATGTTATACATGTAATTATTTAATCCTCGTAAGAGGAAGTTTTTACAATTCATGATTGATATAACTATTTATTTTATGTATAATTAACGATTGAGGAAAAACGTGCTCGTAAATTGCCATAATTTCCTCAGACTAATGAGAACATTATGTACACCATTATATCTTGATGCAGGTACAATTTACAAATAAATGACGTTTTACTTTAGCCGTAACTACATTTACCTGATCAAATGAAAACGCACAGTATATTGTTGAAACACCTGTCAAAAAATTGACGCTGTTTATAAACTTTATAAACGCAAAAACCCTTTACCGATTAATGAAATGACAGTATGATACAGAAGCATCAAATGTTTGTCATTATGAAACTTGAAGATTACTACCTTATATTCATTTTAATTACAAAATAAACATTAGATATTTTGAATTTGAAAGACGTTTCGAAATGCTTCAATATTTAGTACCTACTGTGTGTGTTGAACACTTGGTGAGGTGATTCGTGGTTCAACGCCTTTTTCAAAGGTATTTCACTCAACATGCAAAGATATAACCCATAGAGTCATGAAATACTTTAAAAAGGCATATATGCAATAACAGATTTGATTAGAATGCAACGCAAAAAAATTAATAAGCCGATGAATGAATTTAATAGTAAGCAAGTCGATCATATTAACGAAAATAGTTATATCGTATATAATATACTAATTCACCAATGCTGATTTTAAAAAAAAAAACAAAAAAAAACGATAATGTTGATGAATAATTTCCGCATAATCAGCACATTTTCCATTTTGTAATAAGATACGCTCATAAGGCATGACATACATACTTTGATGGTTAGAAATACGTTATGTACATGTAAAGGTAATCGAAGCTTACTACTCGATTCAATTTCCATCACTATTTAATGTATGCCCTGCTGCTTAATGTCTGTGTTGACCTATGTTTAACGCTACGTCAGCACAGAAACGTTAAGAAAATACAGCAAGGCTTAAATAAGCCATTGGTTGAAACTAACGGTTTTCAGGGTAGCGCGTTTTGGTTGTCAAGTTTCCGAAAAGAGGTACAAAGAGTTATATATTAACTTCATAATTTATTTGTATATCCTATACTGCACTGAGAAAGATATATGCATTTTTTAAATAATATGCCAAATATGTGTAAAATGAATAATTATTTTTAATTCTAATAAGAGAGTAACTTTAAGAAAACTTTCACATTTTTGTAAAATCATTATGTCTTTGTTTAAGAAATAGGTTTTATCATCCACAAATGTACCTTTACTGAATGCAACAGCTGTATATAGCTATTATTTGAATAGTGTATAAATGAACTGCAGTATGAGTTTGAAACAAGTTCAGTTCAGCTCTGTAGTGAACGTAAGTTTAACTGATTGATAAATTGAGGCAGACGGTTTAAACGTATTTATTCATTTAAAAGCGACGGGATCGGCAAACAAGCAAAACACTGTTTTGTAAATGACTGTCAAAATAGTAACAAACAAAAGTGGATGGCGTTCACAGAACAGAAGAAGATGCATACATTGCAGAAACATAGTTACATATCAAACCAACAAGCATGTACATGTACAGCCCGAAACAGTTGAAGGCATTAAACTTTGAAATTGTTGAAAGTCATATAACAGCAAGGCAGTAGCAAGATAAAAAATATATGAATTACAATTAAAGTTAAGAAAAGTTCGAAAATCTGTGAGATTTAAAGATAAAAGTATGGTAGGATTCTCATAATTTATTACGCAAGCATTTCCCTGCAAGACGGATGTAAAATTGTAACATTTGGTGAATAAGTAGTACATTTTTTTTATAGTATTGTAAGCGGGACAGGTGAGAGAGAGGAAATACAAGATTGCATCCTCCAAATGGTGTCCACGGGTGCACGGGGGGTCCCTTGATGCTTAGTGGCAAAAAACAAATTTGTATTGGGAATATACGGTGTAAATGTACCATCTCTGTGGCAAAAAGAGGGGGGGGGGGGGTGCACCACTGTTTTGAGGATGTTTTCAATGGTCATTTTTTTTAAATCTCACATGAAAGGAGGGGGGGGGGGGGGGGGGGGGGGGAGGTGTGCGCACCCCTGCACCCCCCTCTGGATCCGCCCCTGTTTGGTGAATAAGTAGTATATTTTTGTTATAGTATTGGAAGCGGGACAGGTGAGAGAGAGGAAATACAAGAGTGCATCCTCCAAATGGTGTCCACGGGTGAACGGGAGGTCCCTTGATGCTTAGTGGCAAAAAAAAAATTGTATTGGGAATATACGGTGTAAATGTACCATCTCTGTGACATAAAGAGGGGGGGGGGGGGGGTGCACCACTGTTTTGAGGAAGTTTTCAATGGTCAAATTTTTTGAAATCTCACATGAAAAGGGGGGTGCGCACCCCTGCACCCCCCCTCTGGATCCGCCCCTGCTAAATGGATATTTCTTTAACTTCCACTGGAAGTGGCAAGCCTTCAAACGTAATCTCGTGAGAGAAAACGAGATCTCGTCCTCATTTCCTTGGCTTCAAAATATCTACACTTACTTTTCGCCCCTCCCGCGAATTAGTTATTTGAAAGTACCTAACTTAGTGCATACGTGACGTCGTACTAAGACCTTGCTTTTGCAGTAGGTTTTTCGTTCATAGGCATCACAGTCTGAACGTAGTAGGCTATGGAGGCAGTAAGAAAAGCATGGTTGGATGCGATTGATTTCCACGCCTCAACTAACACAAATTGAACAGTCCATCTGTATATTTGGACAAGCCAACTTTGCCATCCTTTATCACAAGCGATTTAACAATCTGTCCAACATAATGAAAAACAAAAGAAGGCGCAAAAGTTTCTAAAAAAGAATACAAAAGGACTATCTATCAAGAAACGTTTTGGTAAAACAAAATTACACTAAACTTACAAAATCATATCAAATAAAGAAAACAAAGACGTTTTCTGGAAATGCAGTTATCCATGCCAAAAGGCCAAAATTCAG
The DNA here is from genome assembly GCA_936450465.1 of Gibbula magus. Lineage (NCBI taxonomy): Eukaryota > Metazoa > Mollusca > Gastropoda > Trochida > Trochidae > Gibbula > Gibbula magus. Next base: position 72,696,078 of record OW388289.1, on the reverse strand, counting down.
CCATGAAGGATCACAATTTCAGCAGCATAGAAAACTCCCGCCTACCCGACCGCCCGCGACAGTCTTTTTTTCCCAGTCGGACGGTGAAATTTCAAAAGCAGCCTTTCCGGTGGTTGGGTAGATAGTTTAGTCTCTTACTACATATGTTTCACAATAACAGGCAGGGTAATCTTTCGTTTGTCTGAGGTGTAATGCAATTGTAAAACATTACGTCCAAATTACGATAACCAGCGTAACTGAACGCTTTATATAAACTCTTTGCACTGCCTTTTATGTAGGCTACTGATTACAAAGCGATACATATAGCAGACAGCCTATGTCAATCTTGCTTGTAAAATGAAACGTCTGTCGCAAAATATAAACATTTAGTTCGTTTCAACATTCTAGATCATAATTCAAACTTACTCAAAGGCAGTTTGCTGAATGCATATTTTATATTCTTTATGAACTTGAATCCATGAACGATGTATTAAAAACCAAAGTCATCGTTTGAAAGGCATGTAGATCTATGGGCAATGTTTGTAAAATTTGTGAATTCATTTCAGTGAAAATCACGATACAAATAGTTAAGTTGGATATATCAGTATATTATCAGTTGTAATTTATATCAGTATATTTCTTATATGGTTCGTCAATGTCAAGAAATAATTAATTGCGTCGATGGTCGACTACTGGTGTAATTAATGTAATCGGAAATTCTTATAATTGTCGACCAGATGTCATGTCATGTTTGCCGATATAATACGTAATACAACATTTTTCAAAGAAGGACTGAGGATTCAACATGATGATATATGATCAAATGAAAATTTGGCTGACATTTAGTAAATTGGCCAGCTGTTGATTAGTGAAATACGAGTTCATCCAGATGTATAACAAATGTTTAGTACTTGCAGTAACTTCTATGTGATTGTTGAAAATCGGACAGGTAGGTTTTCTTGCGAACTGGTAATTTATTTCAGTTATCAGTCCGGTTGTCTGGCTTGGATTTTCGTGATTTTTCTACACCGATTTCAGCCCTTTCACGGGAGGCCTTCATCCAGAAGGGTGACCATGCCGTTCAGGAGGCAGTGAGCGCTCATTGAGCGATTATAAGCGCTCACTGTTATGGAACAGACGGTAGATGTCTTCCCATAAGAGTGAGCGCTTATAATCGCTCAATGAGCGCTCATTGCCTCCTGAACGACACGGAGCGATGCCTCGAGGCTTGTTCCCTTTGCTCCATAGCGTTATATTGAGCAATCGCGTTCAAGAGAGGTTTAAAAGTAATTGCTTATTGAACATGGCCCAGGAGCTTCTGGACCACAACAGGCGAAAGCTGCATAAACGCCCAGGGGGTTAAGTTCGATGCGCTGAAACAATTGATCAATAAGTGTAAATAAAAGAGGAAAACACGCAAACCAATCTGTCATGATCTGTATATAGTGTATTTAATAACAGGAATTAAGGATTCTGTGCCAAAGATGTCAGCTATTTGACGGCAAACAAGATCCCTCATTGTTTCATTATATGCCTTGTGAACTGTGCCATATGAACTGTGCCAAATGAATTGTGCCAAATGAACTGTGCCAAATGAACTGTGCCATATGAACTGTGCCAAATGAACCGAGTTCACAACTCTACCAAATGGAAGACAACAACAACTGGTTGGGTTTACAGTTACTCAACTGAAACTACGCCCTTTGCCTCCGTGTTACCATTGGTGTTTATAATGTTGACACAGAGTGTTATGTTTTGTCAATATGATATATCATATGATTTAGTGTGTTACAGAATAAATAGTAGAAGTAGTTAAAGTGCTTGATATTCTTCACCCCAGTAAATGAGATCTCGTTTTCTCTCACGAGATTGCGTTTAAAGGCTTCCCACTTCCGGCGGAAGTTAAGGAAATATCGATTTAGACCTTATTTCAGTTTACTCATAAAATTACAATTTCATTTCGCATGCTGCGCATGTTTATAAAATTCCAAATTTAAGCTTTTTGAATTCAAAGCTGTTGCTTGTAGTTCAAACAGAGAAGTACTTTTTATTCAATTATCAATTGTTTTCATTTCATCAGTTTCCAGAACAAAACATATATGTACACCAGATGTAGCATTTATTCAATAGTCGTTCTTTCATAAGCATATATAGTTATTAATTTTTCGTCAATGTTTTGTTCATACCAATATCGTTGTTTTCTTGTATCACTAGATTATTGATACAATTATGAATATTCCATGATATTATTTCGCAAAAACCTATTTGTTTTACATGTATCTGATTTGTGTTCCATTCCATACTATGTAAACTAACAATCTGTGATTGTAATTCAAATATGATATGTGCACATGTGCTCATATGAATCATATTTACTCGGTTATTTTCAACCATATGGGTAATAAGGTTCCTTAAAATATTCTGTGAATTACACACAAATTGAGATAAAGTGAGAATGTAGAAAGTTTAAGAAACACTGACTGTCCACGTCAGGATCTATATTAACGCGGAGTGAAATAAAGGAAAAGAACATTCAGTGATACTAAATCACTCCCATCGAAAGAATGCACTTTAAAATGCCAAATCTGACAGAACATTTGGGCAAAGTAATTACTTTGTTTATAAATGAGTTTTTTAAATACGTTTTAAACAAATATAAAACCTTTTTGTATCTTTTTAAAAAACATTGTCTTCAAAATGTTGTTTAACCCATAATGTCTAATGCATGGGCCATCGACCGGCGTCTGTCCCTTGTCCATTGACATTTCACAGTGATATTTACGACTTCTTCAGAACCATATTGCACCTCCAAAGCTTACAAAACTACATGACCGTTTGTATCATTATGGTAAGTTTATGACGTAATGTTTATTATATTCAAACAATAACTTGAAGTTTGGTAAAACTATGTTTTTCAACGTGACATATTAAAAATATATTTAAATTGAATTAATTTAAATTAAATTGAATAGCAACAAATTGGTAACGCCCAACCACGCTTAACCACGTGGACACAAGCGGGAGAAAAAGCATTTTGTAATTATATTCCGGACATGGATGTTATATGCATGAACAGAACATAACAAAACATAATTCTATTTCTCAGAATTCACATCGGTGACATAGAGAGAACAGTGTGCCATAAGTTAGTCATATAAGTATAAACAGCTGTAATACAAATTAGACAGTTAAGTTAGTTTGTATCAAATGTGACATAGACGTTCTTAATTAATTTTGATAATTTGAATAAACATTTTTTACTACTAGTGTAACTAACTTTGTAACATTTTTGGAACAGGTATATTTTTACATGTGCATTTCGAACATAACAATTTTATATTATCGTATCACGTTTTGGTCTACAATACAAATCAACTCCCATCTGTTTCTAGTACGTTTTGGTCATTCTTAGCAAACGCCTAGTAAAGCCATTAAAACACACAAAGCCTTGTTAGTTTTATTATGAGTTTTTTAAATCTAATTATGAAATGTTAAGATAAGACATGAAGGACGTTCAAGGTCAACGGAGTTGTAACCGGGACCTTGTAACCAGTGGCTGGCGATAATAAACATTGGACTTCAACTACCACGAGTTTCAAACATAATTATATAGATTCGACGTATTGATAATGACAACTGTTTCAGAGAAAGAAACGGTTTATTTTCATCCCTGAGCATTACGGCAATGTTAGTTTGGTTAAAGGTTCAATTTTTTTAAATACACTGTTTATTTCATGTATACATAAGAGCTTTCACAGAAAGTTGTTTAAATGAGAGCGTTGTTCATGAATTATGCAACTAATTCCACTGTCAACTGTAACAATTTCGTAATTATTGATAACGCTGTATTGAGCAAATTTATAATATCAGAGCATTCAAATTTTGTTGACATGATGTTAATAACGTGTTGAACAACATGCATACATAACGAAAAGTCAATACTGGTGTAGAACGTCTGCAGAGCATTATCTTGTGACATATTCATTCTCTGGGAAAACAGCCACATTCCTGTTCAGATGATGAAGGGCTCAATGTGCTTTTAAATGCAATTGGAATTTGTCAAAACACTCCCATGAAGTTGTTTGATACAAAATCCCTGTCTTTGCTGATGTTGATTTGACGTTAAGACGTCATTTTGAATTTAATTCAGAATGGATCTATGGGTCTCATTTTGGTAACATTTCAAGGCATTGCATTCTTTTTCGCTACCAAAGTGTTCAACGAGCACATTTACAGTCCTTGCAAACTGTTCAGCATGTAATCGGTCAATATCCCAGTTTCCGAAAATTTCACGGGTTTTTTTTGCCAAGCATTAACTTCTTAAACGTTAAGGCTGAAGTATCAATTTGGGGTGCTTTTCACAGAGCAAGTCTCGGATTACAGCACGACTAATTCAAATTTTACCAGGCTCATGCAGATCTACTATGACTACATGTGACGTGCATTTTCGCGAATTGATACCCTTTGACTCTACAGTACCAATAGCTCAACATGTTCTCTGACATTTACTAATGATATGACAAACCATGGGCTGATATGCAAACACAAACTATAATCATTAAAACTCGCGTTTCTGTTGCTGTTCAGTATATCTTAATTTCATTATCTTCAAAATACTTGTTTTTAAATGCTAATTGTTCTGTACCATAGTGATGCAATTATAGTAGTTAATTAGCCAGATGAGGGGCGTCACGTGTCAGGTGGTGAGTGCTTTTTCGTGTTTCGTGTATGCATTTACATAATGAATTATTCCATTTTAAAATTCAAATAGTGAAGACTGTCATATTGATAATCTATTAATCTTGCCATGTATGAAAATAAATTTGTTTTAAGGTGAGACAATGAATTTAACTCACATAGCTCACATAATTTGGATGGTTGGAAATTGAAAACCTAATTTAAACAAAAGCCACCATGGGTCTTCTGCTATTACATAATTCTACACTTATACCTATGAGCTAAGGAGTCTGTGGGTACAATTTCAGCTTCGGTCTTAATTTATCGGTCTATCGAGATTGTCCTACAGTGCAATAGGGTGAACATGTAGGCCACCGTAGTCCCTTGTCAGTTGTTGTCACGTGGAAGCCAATGCCGTGTGGCTGTCGGTCAATAAATAGAATAGAGTCAACGAATCAATGACAACGTCATATCGTCACATTCGTTAGAGATTAAAGAATTGAAAATATCAAACAAACATCGTATTCCAAATGATATAAAATCGACAAATTTGTTACAGATCTTGAGTAAACTGAGATGTTTATTACAGTAGTTTGACCACATGCATGGCCTAAAGTACACATATACATTATGAATACAATGAGATCACGTGCGGGATCTGATATTGGACACATGTTTGAGACACCCTCTTGTAATCATTGAAAGTTCTAAAACTGATAATCGTGCGGTTATCAAGTTTCTCACGAAAGAAGGGATGAATGCGATCGACACACATACACTTATACTCCACTTCAGGTCTCGTTGCTATGGTTTCTTTTGTTACAAGTGTAGGTGTATTAGCCTTTTCCTAATATACCTACACTTTTTCTGATATACCTAGACTTTTCTAATATACCTACACTTTTTAACAACTGAGAAATTAATGGAGTCAATTTTCTAATTTTCCAAATCTAAGTGACGATACTTTATAAAATGTCAGTTTATATATGAACATATAAGACACCTGATCGAACCTGTGTCCTGTTGCTTTCTGACCGAACGTGCTAACCATTAGACCACGAGGCCAGTTGAAACTTGAATAAGGTTCTTATATTGCGTGATATGATATCACACATTTCTGTATTTCTTTTTATATAAGAATGTTATTTAATTTTGGGTGCAACAATGTCTTAACATTCTGAAAGTTGCTTCTGGTTTCTCTATTTTGCCATGTTGACATTAGCCATGCAGTTTATGGCGTTATCTGTACATTTCAACGAGATGCACGTGTGTCTGCGTTGACAATACCGTCATTGGGCCAAATCAATTAGATTTCGAGCCCCAAACATGGGTAACCATACACCGCAGCACGGGCTGAGGGTGAAGCCGTATTTGGGTTGTGCGTTTCATACACAATCTTGTTTACAGCTGTATTTGTTTAGAAATATTATGAAATAGTATCCGCTTACACTCGACCGTAAGTGGGGTATAAGACAGATATACCCATACTTTTCCTTGTGTATCAAATGATACCCTACACTTTTCCCCGTGGAGCCTACTCATTCGATACACTCGAAAAAGTATGGATATATCTCTCACGTATTACCATTGTGTATGGAAGGAATAAACTCCGAAAACTCGCCGATATTTGCGGGTCGGGTGTCGTCGGAGGCCGTTAGGTTGTCTGATAAGAAAGAAGACTATGTGTCAGTAAAAGTAACCATATGAAAAAAAAGAGAATCATAATCTAGCCGTTTTAAAAAGAAAAATTAATTCAGACAACGTTTTGCTTCTTTTGGACATTTGCATTTGTAAATTTTTTGTCTCGAAAAACATGTTATGTTACACTGAGAAATGAACTGAATATTGGTTGCTGTAATGTGAGTAATTCCATTCTTTCAAGTCCACTGGTCAAACTTTACTATCTGCCTTTTAGTCAAAGTCACTAGTAACAGCACTATGAACCTTCAAAATAAAATATTTTGAAAAAGAAAATTTCAGTAAATGTTGCCGACTGACAAAACCTTGTCATTGTTAACTGCAATAGCCTCTCTAAAACAAAGAAAAGAGTTTAATTAACGGTTGGAACTTGAAAACTTTTTAAAAAGCATTTAAAATCGAATGCATGTTTAACAATAGTTGTCAATAATTGTTAAAAACAGGACGACATTTCACCAATAAGTAACTTCTTTATTTTGCAAGATAAAAGATGTTTTGATGTGTGAAAGTCATCTTGGTAACACAAATGATCATTGATAACTTAAACCTTAATTGTATTACGTAATTTAGGAACAAGAATAAGTGTTATGTTTTGGTAAAATAATCAGTACCATTACAATTTCAATCCTAATTGTTTAAATTGTCAACAATAGTCATTTTCTTTGAAGACATCTATCACAAAATCTAATGTTCTCATGTCGAGGGTGATTAATTCACTCAAATTATCGTAACGCTCATAAAAGCATCACTTCAGTTTTTAATATTTGGGGTGCATCAATTTTTCCCATATGTATATAACATGCCATTACCTTATCGATACGTTTCATTTAAATAACTGCTGTCTTCAAAATGTTCCAGATGCAGCATTTCTATAAGTCTTTTAAAGGCATTTAGAAGTGGTATACATAAGATGAGAAAGATGATATGAATAACAACGTTTTTAATGTGAAAATACACGATTCTCTGAGTATATACTATAGCATTATAGCATTTACATGATTTAACTGATTGTGTGTTTTTACATTGCAGGTATAAGAGGACCAGTTCTGACATGTTAAAGCTCGTGGACGACGTGATAAAGAGAAGGAATGCTGCAACATGCACGACAGCAAACCCAGACACACAACACATGCTAGAAATTCCTATGTGCACCGCGTCGTCAGACAACCACTCCGGCATGCAACTTGTTGTGGACTAAAATGGTGCCCGAATCACATTCAAAATGAAGTGAAATACTGTTTTTGACAAGTGCTTATAACATGAAATAATCATACCTGAAAGCTGCATTTCAAAATAATTCAAATGTGATAAAACTGTTATGGACTGATTTTGGTTTTCATTACGTTAAAAAACAAGTGCTGTAAGCTTGTGACCTGTCATGTGCTGTAACGATTTGTGGCGCCAATATCCAAACGAGAACGCCCATAATCTAAACTGGGACACCAATATTCGCAACTAGGACGCCAATATGCACAATATCAACACCAATATCCAAATGCAATCGCCAATACGTAGTTTATATTGGATTGGAATTACAATTTATATGACATCAAATAGCGTAATGGCACTTAATTTAGGTTTAAGGGAAAGAAGACCCTCAATATTCTACTGTTGCAAAATGGTCATGTATGAATTTACATTCTCAATTATTATTATCCCATGATTAAGACATTCACGCCACCTGAACGTTCAAGGAAGTTGTATCCTTTCCGATTGACGAAATCGGGCTCCTTGTCGACGGGTGCACTTATCCGGATCTGTGTACCATCAATACACCCAGTAACATTCGGGAAACCTGGAAATGGAAACGAAATGTATAAACATGAATATAAATTGTGTAGGCCGTTTCAACTGTCTTAGCCCTCAGTCACAGTTTTGAAACATTTACGGTAATCGAGCACATATTATCCAACAGGTGGCATGGCAGTAGGCTCGTACACAAAAGCAGTTTCGTCCTAAAATAATTGCAAAATCACATTAAATGTTGATATTCACTGTCAAATCAAAATTAATGGTAATTATTAATCCAATTAACCATATCATACGACATGATTGTTATTCATACAACCAAATATTAATGTTTTGCTAACCAAGCCACGAGCTTTATCTGGTAACGAATACAGTGTCAACAGAGCGGGCGTTTCAACAGCACAATGGAGTGTGTTTGGTGTGTTTGTTGTTTAAAAATGAAGAATTCATGGAGAGTAAGGAATGAAGGAATGGACTTGAGTAGATTTCATTACTTGCAAGCGCGTGAAACTTCCAGTAGTGAGGCGTGCCGACAAATCGCCTCGGCCACTCGCCGAACACATCTACCCGCCGTTGACATGCTGACATAGAAGGCTTGACCCACAAGTAAATGAAAGGATCCTGTGGCTATGAAATGTAGAAACACTAGGACTTGTAGGAGTGGAGGTAGGGACATCGAACGCCTAGTCTCATGGACAATTCGGTCTTTGACGAGGTTTAGGCCTACGATGAAAATGATAGTAGGTCTACGAAACCTATATCGTGCAAAACGTTCACGTTCGCTGTAGCTTTCTAAGGGGTTAAACGGTCCCTAAACACTCTCGGAACTCTATCTTTCTTCCTATACTTTCTGATGCGCCGCAAGACAACTACTACATCCGCCATGATTGTTGGAATAAAACAGACTTAAGACTGATAGACAGCAGTCTCAGGATTTAAGACGAAAAACGATCTTAGTCTTAAGTTCTAAGACTAAAAAATAGAGCCATGGGCTCTGTAGCTCATCAGAATTTTAATGATTTTTTATCTAAGGTTGAATATCTAAGTTATCTCAAGTAATACATTGTTAACAAGCAAAATAATATTGGTTTTAGATCATGACCCCTGTGACCCACATTTGGAGTCACAGGGTCACCAATCCTACAATTAAGAATCACCTTTGACCAAAGAATCTCTACACAACATTTCACCTTTCTAGAGCTTTACAAGAAGATGAAAATAGGTTTTTGGGTCATGACCCGTGACCAAGATTGGGGTCACAGGGTCACAAAATCTACAATTTAGAATCCCCATTGGCCAAGGAGTCTGCACACAATTGTTCAGCTCTCTAGACCTTTTGGAACTGGAGAAGAAGATGAAAATAGGTTTTTAGGGATGTGACCCGAGTGACCCCATTTGGGGTCATGGGGTCACGAATTCTACAATTTAGAATCCCCATTGGCCAAGGAGTCTGCACACAACTTTTCAGCTCTCTAGACCTTTTGGAACTGGAGAAGAAGATGGAAATAGGTTTTTAAGGATGTGACCCCTGTGACCCCATTTGGGGTCATGGGGTCACAAAATCTACAATTTAGAATCCCCATTGGCCAAGGAGTCTGCACACAACTTTTCAGCTCTCTAGACCTTTTGGAACTGGAGAAGAAGATGAAAATAGGTTTTTAAGGATGTGACCCCTGTGGCCCCATATGGGGTCATGGGGTCACGAAATCTACAATTTAGAATCCCCATTACCCAAGGAGTATGCACACAACTTTTCAGCTCTCTAGACCTTTTGGAACTGGAGAAGAAGATGAAAATAGGTTTTTAAGGATGTGACCCCTGTGACACCATTTGGGGTCACGGGGTCAAGAAATCTACAATTTAGAATCCCCATTACCCAAGGAGTCTGCACACAACTAGTCAGCTCTCTAGAACTTTTGGAACTGGAGAAGAAGATGAAAATAGGTTTTTAAGGATGTGACCCCTGTGACCCCATTTGGGGTCATGGGGTCACGAGATCTACAATTTAGAATCCCCATTGGCCAAGGAGTCTGCACACAACTTTTCAGCTCTCTAGACCTTTTGGAACTGGAGAAGAAGATGGAAATAGGTTTTTAAGGATGTGACCCCTGTGACCCCATTTGGGGTCATGGGGTCACAAAATCTACAATTTAGAATCCCCATTGGCCAAGGAGTCTGCACACAATTTTTCAGCTCTCTAGAACTTTTGGAACTGGAGAAGAAGATGGAAATAGGTTTTTAAGGATGTGACCCCTGTGACCCCATTTGGGGTCATGGGGTCACAAAATCTACAATTTAGAATCCCCATTGGCCAAGGAGTCTGCACACAACATTTCAGCTCTCTAGACCTTTTGGAACTGGAGAAGAAGATGAAAATAGGATTTAAGGATGTGACCCCTGTGACCCCATTTGGGGTCATGGGGTCACGAAATCTACAATTTAGAATCCCCATTGGCCAAGGAGTCTGCACACAACTTTTCAGCTCTCTAGACCTTTTGGAACTGAAGAAGAAGATGAAAATAGGTTTTTAAGGATGTGACCCCTGTGACCCCATTTGGGGTCATGGGGTCACGAAATCTACAATTTAGAATCCCCATTGGCCAAGGAGTCTGCACATATTAAATTTCAGCTCTGTGGAGTCATTGGTTCTGGAGAAGAAGTCGAAAAAGCGAAAAGTTTACGGATGGACGGACGGATGGACGGACGGACGGACGGACGGATGGACGGACGCCGGACACCATGCCATGCCATAAGCCCATCGGGCCTTTCAGGCCTGATGAGCTAAAAATTAATGTGATACCGGATTAAAACAATTTTTGTACTTAAGATTAAAAATACAGATTTAAGCAAATTTTAGACTTAAGTTTATTTCATGACCCCGTGGCCAGCTGAGTTTAAGCAGGGTCGCAGCTCCGTGGACGATAGATTATAAGGTTACACAAGTCCAGGGCTTAATCATGCCCGATCGTAGAACAAAGGTGAACGAGATATTTTCAGAGTGTGGCATTTCTCTTGGAAGTGTTTGCACCATAATTCATTAGCACTTGCACATGTCCCAGGTGTCTGATAGATGAGAGCCACGAAACTTCAATTCACAAGATCGACACCAGAGAGTTGAATCCAGTCGTGAGCTCTTGGACAATTTTGATCCCGATAACGTCCATGCATGTCAGGTTACAGGGGATGAAACGTGGATTCATCACCGGGATCCTGACACCGAGCAAGAATCCATGCAATGGAAGCATAAGCACTCTCCTGCACCAAAGAACTTCAGAACTCAGCCGTCTGCTGGCAAGATCATGGTACTAAGACTATAAAACACCTAAAACTACATCAACAGGACTTTTTGAAGCAATTGAGAGCGGCGATCAAAAAGAAGAGGCGTGGCATGTTGACTGCTTCTTCGTGACAACGCTCCAGTGTCGTATTGCACAGGCTGCACTTCAACCATGTGGCTTTGAACAACTTTACCTTCCACCCTACAGAACCTGGCCCCAAGCGACTATCTGTTTCACAATTTGAAATCACACCTGCATTGTACAAGATTTGGCGATGATGAATTCAAGGCAGCTACTGAGGCGTGGCTGAGGGCCAGTCAGAAGACTACCGCAAGGGCATAAACAGTCTCAAAGACAAATCGAGGTCCAGGGAGATTATATTGAAAAAATAACATCAATAACACAACCATTGGCTTCTGTTTTATATCACTTCTATGAACGTATTAACTTCCCCTCATATATCTCGGTTTGCATAAGGGACAGCTTCACTTGTCGGTAATGGTCTGAAAAGATTGAATTATTGATTCAGTAGTGTCAGTCTTGCAAATACATATCATTCTCTCATATTATTTGAGTTATTTACATCAGACATCTTCGGAAAGACATATGCTAATGAGCAAGACCCTTAAGAGTCCAATGCCTAAATTTTGAAGTCACTCGGTCGACATGGCCACTAAAAGATTAGTTTTCATTGATCAAAAAGCAGGGATACAGTATTCAGAGGTTCCCATTTGTGTTGAAGCAATGATATTCAGGCGATGTGGAGGTTAGGATATATACTCATGGTAATAATGGTTGAAACCCCCTAATAGTTATAGGAATGAAATGTTATATAAACAACATAACGTGCCAGTTTCGATAATAATTTTGGTAAAAACATGTTACTACTGGATGTCTTTTTGTGAATAGTGTCCTTGAACATTTGCTATTTCTCCACTTGTATTTCAAAATACCCCCAAAAAAGAGGAATATAAGAAACATGAAATTTATTCATTCCTTGTGTCTTGAGATCTTGGCATTGGTTTATTGTTACAGTGTTTGAGTGTTCTCATTTTGGTTCTAATAAATAATGAAAAATTGCATTTGAAAACTATTTGTTACTGAACCCAAATATACACAAAATCTTTCATGGAGTCTCATTCACACACAATACATACATGGCAAGTATTATATAGTTTACATCATGTGTTTGTGCCATTTGACTTCGAAAATATCATAATATCGAACCATATTAATTGTCCATACATTTAATTTGCTAAAATCCATTTTCTGTTTAGGTGTGTACCATTTTTACCATGGGTTTATATAAACTGTTTGGGGTCACCAACAAATTGAGTCAGTCACATATAGGAATACCCTGTGAAAAAGTAAGATTCGTACAATTGACACCAAGTAGGTTTTCCAGCCTCGTCTAGTTAACAGTTTTTGTGCTGGTGTCTCCGAGTGTTTAATCTCAGAAGTCGGAGCCAATATTTTATCGCTTTACACTGGCTACAGATGTGAATGGTGTAGCGGCCAGTTTCCCCAGGAATTGCTTTGTTCGCTGCAAATTTCTCTTGAAGTAAGACGCATGATATTTCCCTGTTGACTTCTGGTTTGTAGAACCGCTTATCTCGAAGGAGTATAGCAGAATTGGAGGCATCTTGCCGTCAAATATAATTTGCACGCTTTGGAAAATGGTAAATCTTAACATCTAGTATAAAAGCCCAGCATTTTCCTCCTGCAACACCAGTATTTGCCAAGCTTTTGTTCATTCACCAGTAAGCACACACAAACATATCAATCTATGGTAGGTATAATAAGGAGCAATCTTGATAGGTTACCACACATACCGACCAAGATTCATCCTGACAACAATTCCGCCGTTTCTAAATACAATTATGTTGCTTTTGTCCATATTAATCTGCAGTCCCATTTAGCACAATATTCAGTAACACCGGTAAGTCTCTGATGTTCAACAACAGTATACGGAAATGTATCAGTGTCATCGGCAAATAAAAGAAGGATAATGTTGTATATCGACGAGGAAGCACAAACTCCATGTTCAAAGGTAGAAAACATGTCACGAGCGAGCTTGTTGATATATAACATAAACAGTGAGGGTCTTAGTGAACACCCTTGTCTAACAACAGATGAAGTTGAAAAAGGAGCCTCAGGGATTTTCTGTTCATCAACCTTAACACAAAAAATAACATGAATGTGCATATTCCTGATGACAGTATATACGTTACCATGGTAATAACGTTGAAGAAATAGATAAAGCAGTTTCGCAGGAGTAAAAATACTGGTTATCGGAAATCTGAAGGTAACGTCTGTGGGAAGTGAATGTTTCTTCCTTTGAATAGTCAAAAGCTTGCTTTTTTAATGAAATCAATAAATGCAGGGTAGAATCTGCCCTTTGGTCTACTCAAATAGTTTGTACATAATGCCTAGTAAGATAAAATTGTGACTGTGTATGGTTTGAGTGTTCTTCTCTGAACCCTGCTTGTGACTCGGATATTAGATCATTTAGCTCAATTTACGCTGGTGATCCCTTTTTCGAGAATTGTTACAAAATTGTTAGTAATACCCACTACCCAATATTCCGGAACCTTCCAGTTTCCGGTACTTTATTGAATAGGTTTTTTTAAAAGATAAAGCACTAAAAGCAGCAAGTCAGCTTTCAGGAATTCCAATGGGATACCATAATCACCTGGGAATTTCCCATACTTCAGATATTTAATGGAATCAATGATTTCGGTTTCTTTTATTTCATCAGATGAAATGTCTGTATCCACGAGTATTCCATCACACTTTTGTTTTTACACTTATGATTGTCCCCAAAGTCATGTTTAGTTTGGTGAAACTCCGTGTTAACAGTACCTGTCCCATTTGAATTTAACAGTTCCTGAAAATACCCAAACCACACTGTCACATTTCCCACTTCTCAAGAAACGCTTGACATTATTTCAAATGTTCTTGCAATCATTTGTTTTCACTACATCTTCAATCAACCTCCTTAACTTCTCGTTATATACCTGTATCTTGAATGTTCAACACCTCTCAAAATCAGTTCTTATCACATCTTTATTTTCGGTATATAGTCCAATGTGTGTACCTTTACTGTCTTTAACAGTGCACAGTGATATTCGAACCATGTGGTTGTTGATCATATTTTGATTTAAACCTTTTGAATGACAATCTAAATTCCTCATCACAGCTGGTGATGTCAGAAGTATACAAGAGTCATCAAGAAGATGACATATCCTACCGGTTCCACAAAATTTGTAAAACACATCTTTGACAGATACGTGTGTATCTACTACTACCGTTCAGTTAGTCGGTATTACAGATGCTGAGTTTCAGGTATGTTAAGGGTTTTAGACTTCTGCTCCAGAAGCAGTCAAAATCAACAACAACCAACATCCCTCTCATGTTTCTATGAAAACAGAAACAAATTAATTTTACAGAAAAAATCTGAAAATATCAAAAGGCACCACTTCAGTTAGTGAGTAATACACATGCAAAGTTTCAGGAAGATATGATGAACGGTTTTGGAGCTGTGCTCCGGAAACGAACCTGTCTCTGAACAAAGTCAAACTTCAACATGTTTCTATGGAAACGACCAAAAATTAATTTTTCAGAAATCTGAAAATATCAAAAGGCACCACTTCAGTTGGTGGGTAATACACATGGAAAGTTTCAAAAAGATATCATGAACGGTTTTCGAGTTCTGCTTCGGAAACGAAATGATTACGGACGGACGGACATACGAACGGACGGACAGACGGACGGACATACGGACGGACGGAAGGACAGACGGCCGGGGTGATGACTATATCCCACGGTATTACATACCGTTGGGATAACAGGTGAAATCATGTTCAACGCAATCACATATAAGTATTATATGTTTAAAACCTGGTATCTCAATGTCAGGCAGTTGGTTTCTAGAAGACGGAAGAAGCGTCATTTAATCGCCAGATATCATTCACATAGGAGGTCGAAAAACGTCAGAAAAATGGTCAGATTCCGTACAGGACAACACTTTAAAAGTCAGTGACATTTGGAAAGATATCATTCGGGACTACTCTACTGTATTGGTTCCTTGGTGGGATGTAAATTTGGATCCCCGTTAGATCTACCATTCACTATCTTGTGTAAATAAAATATCTTGCACATATCAAGTGGGTATCTCCCATATGCATTTACGTCACTGTCACAGTTATTCCGCGGATAGTTGAATGTATCAGTTTCATAATAATAGCCAAGTGGTAAATGATCAGCACTGTCGTCTATAATGTCATCAAAATCATGACCTGCCCGTGCATTGAAATCTCCTGATAACAGAAACTAACACTCAACTTCATAGTCACGTAATGTATGAATGGAAACAACTTGCATCTGATTTTACGAGCTCTTTCTGTGAAACCTGAAACTGTGTAACCGTTATAATCTTTCAACACTGGACCAAAAGGCCTTTGGTCATTGCTTTTCACACTATTTAAAAAAAATGATTTTATTATTATTTCTTTAATACATTTTAAAATGTAGTGTGAATAGCAATGACCCTAGGGCTGTGTACTGGACGTGCTGTATACTATAGTAGATTTATCCTTGAACGGAGTCATCTTAACATTAACTGGCTGTAAGTCTGACTTGGAATACAGTCTTTGGACTACTTCAATCTCAGTACTCGAAGCTTCAGTTATCTTTAGAGTATTACTCCCTCACACACTTTCACAATTATCCCACGCTTCATTTACCTTGTCAGTCAATCCATAAAAGATCTCATCTATCTTCAAGTTGAAATTATTTCTCTATAGTTCATGATTTTCATTTGTATGATGCACTATATATTGTTACTGAGGTCTCCGGTATAAGTAATGTTTTCTGTCTAACCATCGAAACTTGTTCGTAAATACCTATTCTATCATTATAAACCGATTTTAGCCCTATGTCACCTTCTTAATTTTAGTTATTTCTCATAAATATACACCAGACGGGTTTAACGGAGTTTCTGTAAGACGGTTGTGCCGGACAAGGTTTGACAGATTCACTCTTTACAATCCAAAAACCAACATGAATACTATAAATGTAACACATTTTATTCAGTTTCTCTGTCAAACTAATCGTCAGCATATTTGACTGATGTTTTTTATATTGTTTTATAAAAGGTAATGGATTATTTACATATTAACTTTAACAAAGTTTTTATATAAATTTATAAACGGAAATTAACTTCATTATTCAACATTTGTTTGTTCTTAATAAACAACGATTAACAATGTGCAAAGCCATCTCCCTTTGCTGGCAGTTAAATGGCACTCATCATATCTTTGCCTTCATTGTCCTTCCAGTGAGGAGGCCAAGAGGCCTGAACCGATGGTCTGCTGGACACTGTATCGTAGTAGGTCTTCAGCTCAGGGTACTTGCTCAGACCAAGCTTGCTACGGACACAAAACGCAAGGAATGGGAAGAGGAAAACGTCGGCCATGGTGAATTCTTTCCCAGCTATGAAACCTTTGGTCTGCAACAACACACAATAAAGTGGTTTCTTTAATGTCTTAAAGTTGTGAAACCAAACTACTATATGTTGTACATATTCATGTTTAATGACATGTGGTTTCCAAAGAAAGACTCAATTCACTCTAACATATACGATATTGAAAGGATTGACTTATTGAAAAATCATTATGTTCTAAACTTGTATTACAAGGAATCCCCCCCCCCCCCCCCCCCCCCCCCAAGTGCAATGTATCTTAAACGTTATTGTAAAGTATTATCAGGGACTTTCTACAAATGGGAACCGGGGACCCAATCTGGAGACGAGGGGGAGTAATTTGGGGTTTTAATCTGCATTCAACACTATTTCACAGTATAACGGCTTATAGTAATTTTCCGCAACACATTGTGGCTATGAATTGTGATGAAACATTCGAGCATCGGCTGAACCATCGGTGGTGCAACACCAAATCTGGAAAACGTAACCTAGAATTATCTTTATAGATTTATCACGGTATATCACAAAGGTGTAAAAGATGTTCCCTATTTCGAACAAACCACATACCTCCTTTAAGTATCCGTTCCACCTTGCCAGTTCTGTGCGAGCAGCCTCGTACTTTTCTTCCAAAACTGTCTGCAATAAATGCATGAAGTCGTCAGTTTTCCTTCACGAACAAGACATGGGACAAGACCTTAACTCGGCTTTATAAGGGACCAGTGTTGAATATACCAATTAAACAACTACCAAGGACATCTCATAAAATGTGACCTTAATAAAAAAAAATTAGTTAGGATTAGATAGATTAGTATTCCTTAAGATATATTGATATTACCTTGTCACGCTTGTCCTCTGGTGTAGTGAAGAAGTAGAAGGCGATGTCCTTGATGAAAGCTTTCTCTAAATTGCTGGCCTGAAAAAAAATGTTTTCAACAAATGACGAATATCCTTTTCAATGTGAAACGATTAAAGGTCGTCAGTGTCAAATTTCATTTTGATTTCAGTCATTTTCAATAGTTATACCTATTTTAAGCAAGACTTGATTTCATGTGCCAGATGTTATATTGTGAATAAATCGGAAAATGATTTTTTGCGAAAATAATTGTTCATCAAGTGTCTATATCATACAAAAGTTTAACTTGCATGATCAATCACAATAATAATTTCTTTTATGAACATTGAGCAGGTTTATCCGGTTGCAAAGTAAAATTATCAGACGACCCGGCTAGCATGTACATGATGAAGATGAAGAAACCATGTTGTCAAGAACATGCGTGTATATGGCAACCACACACACTGTTTTAACTTATACATGTATGCAGGTTACCTCAAAAACACGCTGCAAAACTTGTGCACGGTCGGCAGCGTTTGTTGGCAAGAGTTTCGTACCCTGGTTAAACTTGTCCTGGATATTGAGAAGAGAAGTTAACATGAAGACGATACCAATCAATTCTATATTTTCATTTTTGCAATAATCTTGCTTCACGAAGCCTTCAAGTTGTTAAAGGTGCATCCATTGTGTTTCATAATTTTATTTGGCTTTAACACACCATATGTGCTGTTTACAGTACACACAAATTCACTCAGCTTGCATATTCATCCCCAAACGCCAAATATATCATAATTACTAGTTTCCAATTAAAATCGAGTAACAATAGTATGCATGTGTAGAAACCGAAACTGCATGTCCCATTTACATGCACAGTAGGTATATGACATTTTAAACATTATCAACTCAAATTTGGCATTTTGTCTGTTATAAATAAGATTCCAAAATTACGTTTGACTCATTGGCGAGCGTCAATCGCGACCCATTGTCCGGTTTTCGATCAGAAATCACTTCTTTTACCTTCATATCGTCAATATACTCAGTCCACTATTATGAACAGTCGGTACTTCTCGATAAAGAAACATCATAATGTTTGGAATATGTGACTCCAAACAACACAACATATGTACCTTTAATACGGGAAACTATGCATATATATATACTAAACATTTAATATATATTTAGTGAAAGGTATCACTTGAATTAGTTTTTTTCAATTAAGATTATCATGTTTGTGAAATATTTCACTCACCTCAAGGTAGAAGCAGATAGCCCCAGATTCATTGATAACCACGTCTCCGTCCTCAAATACCGGCACCTGCATTTGAATAAGAGCGATGAAGTAATGGTTGAAATAGATTTTTTTTTAAAAATTGTATTTCATTTTTTTCACAACAATAATAGTGTAATAACTTACTGTTCTATGACTACAGTTTCCCCCATTTCTTTAAACAGTCCCGCGAAAAAAGGATATAATATGTCAAATTTATCTTTGCATGGTCAAACTGTGTTGGATTATCGAAGCCACACCCTTCAGTCTGACTCTAACAGAAGCTTCGACCTGACATGATGGTACTGATGCAAGCTATGTACAAATGAGATGTGATAACGACCATGTTACGGTGTTATAGATGTGGCTCAGATGTGGTGACTTTAAAATGCAAAGGGAGATAATTCCGACGCTTGCATGAGTACAACATAAATGTAATTTTTCACTATAAAAAGATTATAAAGTAAATACTAGGCCTATTTGGCACAATTATAATATAATATTGTCATTTTCGTATTCATATCAGTTACAAAACAGTCATTTGAATTTCGAATGTGCATATGACACTTTTACCGAAAGTACAGCTACAAGGCTGTGTACCATCTGAAACAAACAACTTAAGGTGTGCAGTAACAATGATTTCAGAACCCGAAAATGATATTAATTTAATAATTGTATTGCGTATTTAGCTTTCCTTGATTGACTCGATTACACCTCAGGGATCGCTTACCTGTCCTCGGGGATTCAACTTTAGCACTTCTTCAGTTTTGTGTTCTTTTTTGCCGAACGATATAAGCTTGTTAGAGTACCCGGACAGACCCTTTTCCTCCAGAACAAGCATTGCTTTAAAACAGGGCGCACTGCCGGAGCCCCAGATGAGGTACAAGCCCTTGTTGCTGCTTCCCTTGGACGCCATGTTCTCGACTAAATGTGCAGACTCACTGTGATAGTACACTATAGTCTATAAGCTCACCCAATGAATGGACAGAGCGGCTTCACTGTTGGGAGGTAACGCTATGTCAACAGTCAAACGGTGATATTGACCGAACTGTTATTTACTAAGGGAGGCTACGCTGTATGCTGTATACACATGTGGAACTTCATTTGAAAATTCGTGTTGTCCTTCACTTTTGTTTTTTTATTTGTAATTGATCGAGTGTTATTAGTTTGCTTATTATAAAAGTATAATGTATCGTATGTACCTATAGTTTTATCACTAGAACAATAGTTATTGTTAGGGAAATCATTACCTTTACAAACTCTAATTTCCTAAAAAGCCAACGTGAATGAATCTTCTTGGAAGAAATTAGTCACATAATCAATAATGTGGAGAGTGATTAAGCCAGTCATATCACCGTAATATATCTACATAATCACATTTCAGTTTGAAATACATTAATTGACTTTTTTTCTTTTTGTATATATTCGCGAAACTATTCATTGAATGAATCTAACAAGCTCTTGTATCCATGAAGCAGTAACATATAATTTACAACATGTCAGCCTCACTGCACTTTTGGTAAGTTTTATTTTCAACAGTACACTACGTCCGAATAAATCGCATTGCCTTGACGCATGCGATTTGGGGGTTTATACTACACGCATTTTGCATGCGATTTTAATGCTATTACCGTAAGTGCGATTGTTTTAGTTCCATATGTTATGTATGTACATGTATATGTATGTATGTATGTATGTATGTATAGATGCATGTAATTACTGTAGGTGTGCATACAGTGGGTGTATATATGTACAAGTTTTATGTATATAATCTGATGTATGTATGTACAAATGTATGTTTGTAGGTACAGATGTATATATGTACACATATATACATAGCAAAAATAGTGTTGCACCCCCAAGTTTTTTCACCAGTAAAAGTTGTCTGATAAGAAAGTTGACAATGTTTCAGGACAACCAACTTTGTGATATGACAGAAGCATAATCTACCAGTTTAACGAAGCAAATTTCATTCAGATAATGTTTCAGAACTGATATTTGCAATCATAAAATTCTTCTATACTGGTATCCAGGAACAAGTATTGTTATACTGAAAATTTAAAGTCAGCATTGGTTGTTCTTATGTAAGCAGTTTCATGCTTTCAAGTGAACTGATGAACCTTTAGTAACTTACTTTTATACAAACGTCACACGTTAAAGCAGTATGAACCTTCAAAGTCAGATTGTTTGGAAAAAGACAACTTTGAACAAAAATGCTTACTGACGATATTCGGTCTGTATTACTGTAATGACACCTCTAAATGACAGATATGTGTTTGATTAACGACTCGAACTCATAAAGATCTCAGAATAATTCCAAAATCGTATGATTATGACCTTTTTATCACTAGTTGTCAACAATTTTGAAAAATAGAGCCATGGGCTCTGTAGCTCATCAGGATTTCATTGATTATTATCTAAGGTTGAATATCTAAGTTATTTCAAGTAATACATTGTTAACAAGCATAAATAGGTTTTTTAGATCATGACCCCTGTGACCGAACTTTGGAGTCACAGGGTCATCAATCCTACAAATACAATTTCACCTTTCTAGAGCTTTACATACTTAAGATAAAGATGAATATAGGTTTTTGATCATGACCTGTGAATCTACAATTTTGAATTCCCATTGGCCAAGGAGTCTGCACACAACTTTTCAGCTCTCTAGACCTTTTGGAACTTGAAAAGAAGATGAAAATAGGTTTTTAAAGATGTGACCGCTGTGACCCCTGTGACCCCTGTGACCCCATTTGGGGTCATGGGGTCACGAAATCTACAATTTAGTATCCCCATTGGCCAAGGAGTCTGTACACAATTTTTCAGCTCTCTGGACCTTTTGGAACTGGAGAAGATGATGAAAATAGGTTTTTGGGGTTGTGACCTCTGTGACCCGATTTGAGGTCACGGGGTCATGAAATCTACAATTTAGAATCCCCATAAGCAAAGGAGTCTGCACACAATTTTTCAGCTCTCTAAACCTTTTGGAACTGGAGAAGATGATGAAAATAGGTTTTTAAGAATGTG